>OX359288.1:84141127-84521127 GCA_947179395.2 Pulicaria dysenterica
TATATATTTAATATTTTTCACAAATCTCTATCTTCTTATTTTGATTATAAGTTTATTTTTAAAAAAAATATGAAACATGCATATTTTGTAAAATATAAATTTTAAGTTTAAAAATTCATTCTTACACATTTTCACCAAAATCATATTTACTCTAATTTAGAATAAAAATTATTTATTAAATTTTATAACAACTTTTTTTGTTTTGGTTTCATAAAAAAGTTGTTTTTATAATTTTCATAAAGTTTTCAATTATTTATTAAATATTTTAATACTTATATTAAACTATGTCATTTTTTGTGTTTTATTATGTTTTTAACAAATATCTCTTTTGATTATTTAAAAAAAAAAATACAATATGTTCTTACCTTTTATAAACAAAAAATTCTATCAAAAATCATTCATACGCATCTTCATCAAAATCATCCTTATTTTCATTTTTAAATTAATTTTATATATTATATTTTTTTTCATAAACAACAATCTTCTTATTTTCAATAAAAGTCTATTTTGCTATTTTTTAAAAAAGGTTTTTTACATTACAATTAATTTTATATATTTAATTTTTTTACTTTCATTTTTAAATTAATTAATATGTTTAATTTTTTTTCACAAATATCTATCTTCTAATTTTGATTAAAAGTTTATCTTCAAAAATATATAAAACTTGCATATTTTTTAAAATATAAACTTTTTTTTTAAAAATTCATTCATACACATTTTCACCAAAATCATTTTTACTCTACTTTTGAATAAAAAATATTTATTAAATCTTGCAACAACTCTTTATGTTTTGGTTTACATATAAAATATTTTTATATTTTACATAAAGTTTTCAATTATAATTCATATATTATTTTTTCAAATATTTTAATCCTTGTTTTCAACGATGTTATTTTTATGTACTTTATTATGTTTTCAACGAATATCTCTTTTGATTATTTTAAAAAGTACAATATTTTCATACTTTTTATTAAAAAAAAAATCTATCAAAAAACATTCATACACATTTTTGAACAAAAATCATCCTTATTTTATTTTTCAAATTAATTTTATATATTACATTTCTTTCACAAATCTCTATCTTCTTATTTTGACTAAAAGTTTATTTAAAAAAAATATAAAATTTGCATATTTTTTAAAATATAAAATTTTCTTTTAAAAATCCATTCATACAAATTTTCACCAAAATCATATTTACTCTTGAATAAAAATTATTTATTAAATTTTACAACAACTTTTTTTGTTTTGGTTTTCATAAAAAAGTTGTTTTTATATTTTTCATAAAGTTTTCAAATAAAACTCATATATTATTTTTCAAATATTTTAATCCTTATTTTAAACTATGTTATTTTTATGAATTTTATTATGTTTTAGACAAATATCTCTTTTGGTTATTTTAAAAAAGTACAATATTTTCTTAAATTTTATAAACAAAAAATTCTATCAAAATCATTCATACACATTTTCATCAAAATCATCTTTACTCTCATTTTTTAATTAATTTTATATATTTAATATTTTTCACAAATCTCTATCTTCTTATTTTGATTATAAGTTTATTTTTAAAAAAAATATGAAACATGCATATTTTGTAAAATATAAATTTTAAGTTTAAAAATTCATTCTTACACATTTTCACCAAAATCATATTTACTCTAATTTAGAATAAAAATTATTTATTAAATTTTATAACAACTTTTTTTGTTTTGGTTTCATAAAAAAGTTGTTTTTATAATTTTCATAAAGTTTTCAATTATTTATTAAATATTTTAATACTTATATTAAACTATGTTATTTTTTGTGTTTTATTATGTTTTTAACAAATATCTCTTTTGATTATTTAAAAAAAAAAATACAATATGTTCTTACCTTTTATAAACAAAAAATTCTATCAAAAATCATTCATACGCATCTTCATCAAAATCATCCTTATTTTCATTTTTAAATTAATTTTATATATTATATTTTTTTTTCATAAACAACAATCTTCTTATTTTCGATAAAAGTCTATTTTACTATTTAAAAAAAAAAGGTTTTTTACAATTAATTTTATATATTTAATTTTTTTACTCTCATTTTTAAATTAATTAATATATTTGATTTTTTTCACAAATATCTATCTTCTAGTTTTGATTAAAGTTTATCTTCAAAAATATATAAAACTTGCATATTTTTTAAAATATAAACTTTTCTTTTTAAAATTCATTCATACATATTTTCACATAAATCATATTTACTCTACTTTTGAATAAAAAATATTTATTAAATCTTGCAACAACTCTTTATGTTTTGGTTTTCATATAAAATATTTTTATATTTTACATATAGTTCTCAATTATAATTCATATATTATTTTTTCAAATATTTTAATCTTTATTTTTAACGATGTTATTTTTATGTACTTTATTATGTTTTCAACGAATATCTCTTTTGATTATTTTAAAAAGTACAATATTTTCATACTTTTTATTAACAAAAAAATCTATCAAAAAACATTCATGCACATTTTTGAACAAAAATCATCCTTATTTTAATTTTCAAATTAATTTTATATATTATATTTCTTTCACAAATCTCTATCTTCTTATTTAGACTAAAAGTTTATTTAAAAAAAATATAAAATTTGCATATTTTTTAAAATATAAAATTTTCTTTTAAAAATTCATTCATACAATTTTTCACCAAAATCATATTTACTCTTGAATAAAAATTATTTATTAAATTTTACAACAATTTTTTTTGTTTTGGTTTTCATAAAAAAGTTGTTTTTATATTTTTAATAAAGTTTTCAAATAAAACTCATATATTATTTTTCAAATATTTTAATCCTTATTTTAAACTATGTTATTTTTATGAATTTTATTATGTTTTAGACAAATATCTCTTTTGGTTATTTTAAAAAAGTACAATATTTTCTTAAATTTTATAAACAAAAAATTCTATCAAAATCATTCATACACATTTTCATCAAAATCATCTTTACTCTCATTTTTTAATTAATTTTATATATTTAATTTTTTTCACAAATCTCTATCTTCTTATTTTGATTATTAGTTTATTTTAAAAAAAATATGAAACATGCATATTTTGTAAAATATAAATTTTAAGTTTAAAAATTCATTCTTACACATTTTCACCAAAATCATATTTACTCTCATTTTGAATAAAAATTATTTATTAAATTTTAAAACTTTTTTGGTTTTGGTTTCGTAAAAAAGATATTTTTATAGTTTTCATAAAGTTTTCAATTATTTTTTAAATATTTTAATCCTTATTTTAAACTATGTTATTTTTATGTGATTTATTATGTTTTTAACAAATCTCTTTTGATTATTTAAAAAAAAATACAATATGTTCTTACCTTTTATAAACAAAAAATTCTATCAAAAATCATTCATACACATTTTCATCAAAATCATCCTTATTTTCATTTTTAAATTAATTTTATATATTATATTTTTTTTTCATAAACAACAATCTTCTTATTTTCATTAAAAGTCTATTTTGCTATTTTTTTAAAAAGGTTTTTTACATTACAATTAATTTTATATATTTAATTTTTTTACTCTCATTTTTAAATTAATTAATATATTTGATTTTTTTCACAAATATCTATCTTCTAGTTTTGATTAAAAGTTTATCTTCAAAAATATATAAAACTTGCATATTTTTTAAAATATAACTTTTCTTTTTAAAATTCATTCATACATATTTTCACATAAATCATATTTACTCTACTTTTGAATAAAAAATATTTATTAAATCTTGCAACAACTCTTTATGTTTTGGTTTTCATATAAAATATTTTTATATTTTACATAAAGTTTTCAATTATAATTCATATATTATTTTTTCAAATATTTTAATCCTTATTTTTAACGATGTTATTTTTATGTACTTTATTATGTTTTCAACGAATATCTCTTTTGATTATTTTAAAAAGTACATTATTTTCGTACTTTTTATTAACATAAAAATCTATCAAAAAACATTCATACACATTTTTGAACAAAAATCATCCTTATTTTATTTTTCAAATTAATTTTATATATTATATTTCTTTCACAAATCTCTATCTTCTTATTTTGACTAAAAGTTTATTTAAAAAAAATATAAAATTTGCATATTTTTTAAAATATAAAATTTTCTTTTAAAAATTCATTCATACAATTTTTCACCAAAATCATATTTACTCTTGAATAAAAATTATTTATTAAATTTTACAACAACTTTTTTTTTGTTTTGGTTTTCATAAAAAAGTTGTTTTTATATTTTTAATAAAGTTTTCAAATAAAACTCATATATTATTTTTCAAATATTTTAATCCTTATTTTAAACTATGTTATTTTTATGAATTTTATTATGTTTTAGACAAATATCTCTTTTGGTTATTTTAAAAAAGTACAATATTTTCTTAAATTTTATAAACAAAAAATTCTATCAAAATCATTCATACACATTTTCATCAAAATCATCTTTACTCTCATTTTTTAATTAATTTTATATATTTAATTTTTTTCACAAATCTCTATCTTCTTATTTTGATTATTAGTTTATTTTAAAAAAAAAATGAAACATGCATATTTTGTAAAATATAAATTTTAAGTTTAAAAATTCATTCTTACACATTTTCACCAAAATCATATTTACTCTCATTTTGAATAAAAATTATTTATTAAATTTTACAACTTTTTTGGTTTTGGTTTCGTAAAAAAGATATTTTTATAGTTTTCATAAAGTTTTCAATTATTTTTTAAATATTTTAATCCTTATTTTAAACTATGTTATTTTTATGTGATTTATTATGTTTTTAACAAATCTCTTTTGATTATTTAAAAAAAAATACAATATGTTCTTACCTTTTATAAAGAAAAAATTCTATCAAAAATCATTCATACACATTTTCATCAAAATCATCCTTATTTTCATTTTTAAATTAATTTTATATATTATATTTTTTTTCATAAACAACAATCTTCTTATTTTCAATAAAAGTCTATTTTGCTATTTTTTAAAAAAGGTTTTTTACATTACAATTAATTTTATATATTTAATTTTTTTACTCTCATTTTTAAATTAATTAATATGTTTGATTTTTTTTCACAAATATCTATCTTCTAATTTTGATTAAAAGTTTATCTTCAAAAATATATAAAACTTGCATATTTTTTAAAATATAAACTTTTTTTTTAAAAATTCATTCATACACATTTTCACCAAAATCATTTTTACTCTACTTTTGAATAAAAAATATTTATTAAATCTTGCAACAACTCTTTATGTTTTGGTTTACATATAAAATATTTTTATATTTTACATAAAGTTTTCAATTATAATTCATATATTATTTTTTCAAATATTTTAATCCTTATTTTCAACGATGTTATTTTTATGTACTCTATTATGTTTTCAACGAATATCTCTTTTGATTATTTTAAAAAGTACAATATTTTCATACTTTTTATTAAAAAAAAATCTATCAAAAAACATTCATACACATTTTTGAACAAAAATCATCCTTATTTTATTTTTCAAATTAATTTTATATATTACATTTCTTTCACAAATCTCTATCTTCTTATTTTGACTAAAAGTTTATTTAAAAAAAATATAAAATTTGCATATTTTTTAAAATATAAAATTTTCTTTTAAAAATCCATTCATACAAATTTTCACCAAAATCATATTTACTCTTGAATAAAAATTATTTATTAAATTTTACAACAACTTTTTTTGTTTTGGTTTTCATAAAAAAGTTGTTTTTATATTTTTCATAAAGTTTTCAAATAAAACTCATATATTATTTTTCAAATATTTTAATCCTTATTTTAAACTATGTTATTTTTATGAATTTTATTATGTTTTAGACAAATATCTCTTTTGGTTATTTTAAAAAAGTACAATATTTTCTTAAATTTTATAAACAAAAAATTCTATCAAAATCATTCATACACATTTTCATCAAAATCATCTTTACTCTCATTTTTTAATTAATTTTATATATTTAATATTTTTCACAAATCTCTATCTTCTTATTTTGATTATAAGTTTATTTTTAAAAAAAATATGAAACATGCATATTTTGTAAAATATAAATTTTTAAGTTTAAAAATTCATTCTTACACATTTTCACCAAAATCATATTTACTCTAATTTAGAATAAAAATTATTTATTAAATTTTATAACAACTTTTTTTGTTTTGGTTTCATAAAAAAGTTGTTTTTATAATTTTCATAAAGTTTTCAATTATTTATTAAATATTTTAATACTTATATTAAACTATGTTATTTTTTGTGTTTTATTATGTTTTTAACAAATATCTCTTTTGATTATTTAAAAAAAAAAATACAATATGTTCTTACCTTTTATAAACAAAAAATTCTATCAAAAATCATTCATACACATCTTCATCAAAATCATCCTTCTTTTCATTTTTAAATTAATTTTATATATTATATTTTTTTTCATAAACAACAATCTTCTTATTTTCGATAAAAGTCTATTTTGCTATTTAAAAAAAAAAGGTTTTTTACAATTAATTTTATATATTTAATTTTTTTACTCTCATTTTTAAATTAATTAATATATTTGATTTTTTTCACAAATATCTATCTTCTAGTTTTGATTAAAAGTTTATCTTCAAAAATATATAAAACTTGCATATTTTTTAAAATATAAACTTTTCTTTTTAAAATTCATTCATACATATTTTCACATAAATCATATTTACTCTACTTTTGAATAAAAAATATTTATTAAATCTTGCAACAACTCTTTATGTTTTGGTTTTCATATAAAATATTTTTATATTTTACATAAAGTTTTCAATTATAATTCATATATTATTTTTTCAAATATTTTAATCCTTATTTTTAACGATGTTATTTTTATGTACTTTATTATGTTTTCAACGAATATCTCTTTTGATTATTTTAAAAAGTACAATATTTTCATACTTTTTATTAACAAAAAAATCTATCAAAAAACATTCATGCACATTTTTGAACAAAAATCATCCTTATTTTAATTTTTAAATTAATTTTATATATTATATTTCTTTCACAAATCTCTATCTTCTTATTTTGACTAAAAGTTTATTTAAAAAAAATATAAAATTTGCATATTTTTTAAAATATAAAATTTTCTTTTAAAAATCCATTCATACAAATTTTCACCAAAATCATATTTACTCTTGAATAAAAATTATTTATTAAATTTTACAACAACTTTTTTTGTTTTGGTTTTCATAAAAAAGTTGTTTTTATATTTTTCATAAAGTTTTCAAATAAAACTCATATATTATTTTTCAAATATTTTAAACCTTATTTTAAACTATGTTATTTTTATGAATTCTATTGTGTTTTATACAAATATATCTTTTAGTTATTTTAAAAAAGTACAATATTTTCTTAAATTTTATACACAAAAAATTCTATCAAAATCATTCATACACATTTTCATCAAAATCATCTTTACTCTTATTTATTAATTAATTTTATATATTTATTTTTTTCACAAATCTCTATCTTCTTATTTTGATTATAAGTTTATTTTAAAAAAAATATGAAACAAGCATATTTTGTAAAATATAAATTTTAAGTTTAAAAATTCATTCTTACACATTTTCACCAAAATCATATTTACTCTCATTTTGAATAAAAATTATTTATTAAATTTTACAACAACTTTTTTTGTTTTGGTTTCATAAAAAAGTTATTTTTATAGTTTTCATAAAGTTTTCAATTATTTTTTAAATATTTTAATCCTTATTTTAAACTATGTTATTTTTATGTGTTTTATTATGTTTTTAACAAATATCTCTTTTGATTTTTAAAAAAAATAAAATATAATATGTTCTTACCTTTTATAAACAAAAAATTCTATCAAAAAGCATTCATACACATCTTCATCAAAATCATCCTTATTTTCATTTTTAAATTAATTTTATATATTATATTTTTTTTCATAAACAACAATCTTCTTATTTTCAATAAAAGTCTATTTTGCTATTTTAAAAAAAAAAAAATTTACAATTAATTTTATATATTTAATTTTTTTACTCTCATTTTTAAATTAATTAATATATTTGATTTTTTTTTCACAAATATCTATCTTCTAATTTTGATTAAAAGTTTTTCTTCAAAAATATATAAAACTTGCATATTTTTTAAAATATAAACTTTTCTTTTAAAAATTCATTCATACACATTTTCACCAAAATCATATTTACTCTACTTTTGAATAAAAAATATTTATTAAATCTTGCAACAACTCTTTATGTTTTGGTTTTCATATAAAATATTTTTATATTTTACAAAAAGTTTTCAATTAAAATTCATATATTATTTTTTCAAATATTTTAATCCTTCTTTTCAACGATGTTATTTTTATGTACTTTATTATGTTTTCAACAAATATCTCTTTTTATTATTTTAAAAGGTACAATATTTTCATACTTTTTATTTACAAAAAAATCTATCAAAAAACATTCATACACATTTTTGAACAAAAATCATCCTTATTTTAATTTTCAAATTAATTTTATATATTATATTTCTTTCACAAATCTCTATCTTCTTATTTTGACTAAAAGTTTATTTAAAAAAAATATAAAATTTGCATATTTTTTAAAATATAAAATTTTCTTTTAAAAATCCATTCATACAAATTTTCACCAAAATCATATTTACTCTTGAATAAAAATTATTTATTAAATTTTACAACAACTTTTTTTGTTTTGGTTTTCATAAAAAAGTTGTTTTTATATTTTTCATAAAGTTTTCAATTAAAACTCATATATTATTTTTAAAATATTTTAATACTTATTTTAAACTATGTTATTTTTATGAATTTTATTATGTTTTAGACAAATATCTCTTTTGGTTATTTTAAAAAAGTACAATATTTTCTTAAATTTTATAAACAAAAAATTCTATCAAAATCATTCATACACATTTTCATCAAAATCATCTTTACTCTCATTTTTTAATTAATTTTATATATTTAATTTTTTTCACAAATCTGTATCTTCTTATTTTGATTATAAGTTTATTTTTAAAAAAAATATGAAACATGAATATTTTGTAAAATATAAATTTTAAGTTTAAAAATTCATTCTTACACATTTTCACCAAAATCATATTTACTATCATTTTGAATAAAAATTATTTATTAAATTTTACAACTTTTTTTGTTTTGGTTTCATAAAAAAGTTATTTTTATAGTTTTCATAAAGTTTTCAATTATTTTTTAAATATTTTAATCCTTATTTTAAACTATGTTATTTTTATGTGTTTTATTATGTTTTTAACAAATATCTCTTTTGATTATTTTAAAAAAAATACAATATGTTCTTACCTTTTATAAACAAAAAATTCTATCAAAAATCATTCATACACATCTTCATCAAAATCATCCTTATTTTCATTTTTAAATTAATTTTATATATTATATTTATTTTCATAAACAACAATCTTCTTATTTTCAATAAAAGTCTATTTTGCTATTTTTTTAAAAAAGGTTTTTTACAATTAATTTTATATATTTAATTTTTTTACTCTCATTTTTAAATTAATTAATATATTTGATTTTTTTTCACAAATATCTATCTTCTAATTTTGATTAAAAGTTTATCTTCAAAAATATATAAAACTTGCATATTTTTTAAAATATAAACTTTTATTTTAAAAATTCATTCATACACATTTTCACCAAAATCATATTTACTCTACTTTTGAATAAAAAATATTTATTAAATCTTGCAACAACTCTTTATGTTTTGGTTTTCATATAAAATATTTTTATATTTTACATAAAGTTTTCAATTAAAATTTATATATTATTTTTTCAAATATTTTAATCCTTATTTTCAACGATGTTATTTTTATGTACTTTATTATGTTTTCAACGAATATCTCTTTTGATTATTTTAAAAAGTACAATATTTTCATACTTTTTATTAACAAAAAAATCTATCAAAAAACATTCATACACATTTTTGAACAAAAATCATCCTTATTTTAATTTTCAAATTAATTTTATATATTATATTTCTTTCACAAATCTCTATCTTCTTATTTTGACTAAAAGTTTATTTAAAAAAAATATAAAATTTGCATATTTTTTAAAATATAAAATTTTCTTTTAAAAATTCATTCATACAAATTTTCACCAAAATCATATTTACTCTTGAATAAAAATTATTTATTAAATTTTACAACAACTTTTTTTGTTTTGGTTTTCATAAAAAAGTTGTTTTTATATTTTTCATAAAGTTTTCAAATAAAACTCATATATTATTTTTCAAATATTTTAATCCTTATTTTAAACTATGTTATTTTTATGAATTTTATTATGTTTTAGACAAATATCTCTTTTGGTTATTTTAAAAAAGTACAATATTTTCTTAAATTTTATAAACAAAAAATTCTATCAATATCATTCATACACATTTTGATGGTCCCGTATTGTATACGGATGAAGCAATGCAAGATCTTAATCTTGTATTATGTGTTAGTGTGTGTATTCAGTTTCTAGTGAGAGAGAGCCGAGAGAGAGTATTGAGAACACAAGAACACAAGTAAGTAATATGCAACGCTTAACATTGAAATGTGGGGAAATGCCTTTATATAGCATTTCCCCAACTTTGAGTAATTACATATTACACCCCTCACTTTTGTATTTTGGATTTGTAGATCAAAAAATAATATCGTCCACATATATCTGAACCAAGATCTTATCCCGACCCTTTGTCTTTGTGAAGAGAGTGGTATTAGTCTTTCCTTTGGAGTAGCCTTCATCAATCAAATATTCAGATAAGACGTCGTACCATGCACGCGGAGCTTGCTTTAACCCGTACAAGGCCTTATCTAAGATATAAACATGATTTGGATGTTTTGAATTGATGAAACCCTCGGGCTGTGAGACATAAACTTCTTCTTTAAGTACACCATTAAGAAAAGTTGTCTGCACATCCATTTGGAAGACACGAAAGCTGCTAGAGGCTGCATAAGCAAGAAATAGCCGTATGGCTTCAATGCGAGCAACATGGGCAAAAGTTTCATCATAGTCAATGCCCTCCTATTGATTGTATCCCTTAGCAACCAACTTAGCTTTGTTACGGATGACCACTCCATCTGAATCCCGTTTGTTCTTGAATACCCATTTAGTTCCGACAACATATTTGCCATATGGAAGAGGAACTAATCTCCAGACTTTAAGGCGATCAAATTGGTGTAATTCCTCCTGCATGGCAATTACCCAATCTGGATCATCTAATGCGTCACAAGTCTTGGTGGGCTCAATGATGCTTAAGAAACCAGAGAATTGGCATTCGTTTGATGTTGCGGATCTTGTGTGAATGCCAACTGAAGGATCTCCGATGATGTTCTCTTCAGAGTGATGTCTGGTCCACTTAATTTCATGGGAGGTGGAAGATGAAGGAATGAGATCTTGTAAGTGTCGTGCTTCTTCTTCATCTTCTCTGGAGAAATTTGGGTCTGAATCAAACACATGTGAGCTATCTTGGTCAGCTATAGAAGCAGTCACAGGGGGTTGTGTGACCGAGACAGATGTAGAATCTTCAGCATATAAATAAGCAAATGGGTTTGTCTCAGTGACCGTAGGAGCTGTGATAGTGATACTTGTTTGTGCAGCTGTGTTGTTCCTATTTTCAGTCACAACTGGGGAAGATTCAGAACGAAAGAAATCAAACATAAAGTCAAGATTAGAATTTGAACCGGAAGAAATGTTTGATTCTTTATTTTGAATAACTGGTCCTGAACAGGTATGTTCAGAAGCAACTACTGTTGATTTAGGTGGAAAATCTGTAACATTCAATGTATCATCAAATGTTACGTTGATACTTTCAACAATACTCTTTGTACGTTTGTTAAAAACTCTGTAGGCTTTGGACTCAGTAGAATAACCTAGAAAACAGCATCATCCGCTTTGGGAGCAAATTTTCCTAGATTATCCTTGTCATTTAGTACAAAGCACCTATTACCAAATACATGGAAGTATTTGATATTAGGCACTATGCCATTGGCTAGTTCATATGGAGTTTTATTAAAGCGTTTGTTTATGAAAGAGCGGTTCTGCGTGTAGCAGGCAGTGCTGATTGCTTCAGCCCAGAAGGAATGTGGGAGCCCGGAATATGAAAGCATTGTTCGGGCAGCTTCAACCAAAGTTCTATTTCTTCGTTCCATTACACCATTTTGTTGTGGTGTGTATGCAGCAGAGAACTGGTGGTTGATTCCCACAAGGTCACAGAAGCTCTTCAGAGTACTGTTTTTGAATTCCGTTCCATTGTCTGTCCGGATAGAGACAACACTCTGACTATGCTTGTTCTGCTGTTGTTTGATGAAGGAAATGATTGTTGGAGTGGCTTCATCTTTTGAGCGCAGAAATTTGACCCAAATATATCTAGAGTAGTCATCCACCATGACTAAAATATACTTCTTCCCATTCTTGGACTGGATTCTCATAAGATCCATGTGCAGGAGTTCCAAATGCTTTGTAGTGCTAAATACTTGTTTAGATTTATGATAAGCCTTCTTCATTTTTCCTTTTTCACAATCTACACACAGATGATCCTTCTTGAACCTTAACTTTGGAATGCCTCTCACCAAGTCACCAGTGACTAAGTTGTTAATATTTTGAAAGTTCAGGTGAGAGAGTTTTCTGTGCCATTACCAAGTCAGATCCGTAGATGCTTCGAACAGTAGACACACAGAGGTAGGAGAGTCATATTTTTCCAAGTCAATGGAATACAGGTTAGAATTTCTGGAACCTGCGAGCAACTCATCTCTATTTTCAGTTAAAACTGAACATTTGTTCTTTTTGAACACGACCTCTAGGTCTTTATCACAGAACTGTCCAATGCTGAACAAGTTATGACCCAACCCTTCAACATATGAGACTTTCTTGATCTTGATGTGCTTTTTCTCAATGTCTCCGTACCCCATTATTGGTGCAACATTGTCGTTCCCAAAACGTAGGAACATAGTTCTTGAGAAGGCTTTTGTTGCCAGTCATATGTTTGGTGCAGCCGAAGTCAAGGTACCACAAGTGAGGCACCTGCAACAAGAGAATAAAGCACGTTCAGGTCCCCATATAAGGATGGGTCCTTGATTGTTAGTTCCTAAAGGTGGTTGAGTAGTGATTGTGTCTACTTGTTGTGGTGAAACTTGAGATGATATATTCTTAATTACCCATGTGGGTCGAATCTTTTGTCGAGAATGAATAGATTTGGGAGAAATTGGCTGAGAAGAAAGTTTCTTTACCACTGTTGGTTTGACAGTTGATGGAATTGGAGGTTTTGGATTTGAATGAGTTGCGGAAGCGTTATGTTTGCGAATCCATGGTTGCGAGTAATTCTTAAGAATTCTCTGTGGCCTCGGTGCATCAACTTGCTTTTGCTGAACTGGAGCACTGTGATTAGTAGGTTTTGCTACTCATTGAATGGATGATGGCTTGGGTTTTGAAGGTTTGGAGATTTTGGAAGGGGAATTGCGAGAACGCTTTTGAGAATGCAAGTGTTTTTCCTGTGCAATCCACGCCCTTTTAAATGCTTCAAAGCCCTGCCATCTGTAGACTTCCAGTTCCTTGATCGTGAGCAATCGGTTGGATTTTTTTAAGCGTTTAAGTGCATGAGATTGACGAGTGGTGATCCATTGATTAATGATGTAGCCTTTTGAATTTAAAAATGGAACACATACTTGATTAGCATAAAAATCAGTCCAATCAGCACATGGTTTAACACCTAAAGACTTTGTCAATTGATCATAACAGCAATTAAATTCACAGTGTCCATGAGTACAACCGTCACTTATATAAAACATTGTAGAAGCAGTTTTGCCTTGTGAACTGGAATGATTACAAACAGAATCAAACATCAAAACGTTTTCACAGACAGGTTTCAAATTTGAACACCTCTTAGTGGATCTAGGAATAACTCTTTTCCATGATGTATTTATTTCAAACTTCTTGTTTCCAGCCTTCTTCACATCTGCAGCAGAGGATAAAAGATTAGAATGAAGTCGTGGTCGACTGGCTGCAGCTCGTGATGATTCAGGTACGTCTAAGTTCACACGAGAACTGTGATTAGAAGTGGAAAGTTGCTTTGGTTTGTAAATTTGTTTAAGTTTAAGATTTGTTACCGCAGTATGATTAACAGATTTTACTTGTTTGACATTTTGTGAAGATGTAGACACATGTTTGGAACCTTCAAGTCGTTCATCTAATTCGATTCCCTGTGGTGAGAAGGTAAATGGAGTGGGTGGTTCCAGTGCAGTTTCGACCTCTTTGATTCGTTCAAGCAATTCAAAATTTTCTTTGCACAAGTCGTCAATGATCTTGCCATCAAGATTGAATACTGTTTGGAGACGCTTGTGGAGGATGGCGTTTTCTTGAACTAGTGGAGAGGGTTCAGATGTGGTTTCTGATTGGAAGGCTTTGGTAAGGTCATCTTGAACTAGATGAGTGAAGCAAAACTCCTGTAAGGTTTGAAACCTTTGATGTAATTCCTTGTGGGGAATGTTTTCAACAGTGGGCTTTGGTGAAACAGGAGAGTAGAGTTCTTCATCAGAATAGACAGAAGATGAAACATCAGTATCAGATGATGACGTGAGACAGGTGAGGTATGAGTCATTGAGATCAGAGTAGTCAAATGGAATTGCAGTTCTGAGATTAAGGGTTCGTTTGACATCTTATTCAATACGTTCCTCTTCTTGACCAATAAAAACCATCCGTTGGGTAAGGCCTTCGCCAAACAGATCAGCATTATATAATTGTTTGGACGTAATCTTTCTCAATTTGAAGCCTGTCAGGATCGGATATATATTATATCAAATAACAAGAACTAACTTTTAAATAATAAATCAGAGTAATATAAAAGTTAATCTTTAACTATGATCACAATCAACTAAGAAGTTGCGGAATCACACTTAATTGATTAAAGAAGGTTTTAAACAAAGATTAATTCAATCAAACAGTAGTTTTATTAACCAACCAGAATGATTACAAAAGCAAACTTCACCCCCAATCTAACTTATTCTGTTAGACGAAGAACACAGACTGTTCTTAGGTTTCAACAAGAAACTTAGAGGCTAAAACACTTTCTGAAAAAATAAATAACAATAAGAACAAATGCTTTGAATAATGAGATCAAGTCGTCGTCATCAATTGATCATCTAATGAAGTATATATAGACTCTTGATCCTCCTTGAATTGTTGACAGTTAGGTAATCTTCTATCTTCTGAGATAATCTTGATAATCTTCAAAGTATTTCGAGATATCTTCTAAGATAGGATTTTCCAAATATAGCTCAACAGAAACTGTTTAATGAACACAACAGTTCTTTAGTCTTCTAACAGTCTTCAGCTTCAAGGTCTTCTAACAGTTTTGACTTTGCCAACTAACAGTTCTGAACTTTTGAACTAACAGTTGTAAACCTTGCAGCAATTGTTAGTTACAACTGTTATCCAAAACACTCTAACAGTTTTTTACCTTTGCATGTTCAACAGTTTCAATAACTTAGCGAATTTCCCAACAATCTCCCCCTAACTTAAAGTATTGAACAATACACTTAAGTTGTTTTATAGGGTTCAACCATAGAAACATTCACATAAGCAAAGAACACATTAACATTAATTTTGCAAAGTAAAATTGTTATAATCAAAATATGAAAGAAAAATTACATTTTCTCTTTCTCTATTAGCTCCATTCTTTCTTTCAGTCTTCTTCCCAGATCTTCCCTTAACCTTACAGGACCATAGAACCTTGCCTTTACCATGTACATCAGCTTGGTCCTACTGTGATCAACAAAATTAAGATCAAACCACTGGGTTTTAGCATTGTTTGTCACAAGACTATACACCCTTGATCTTTCAAAAACTTTCACAGTCGATATAGGAAATCTTTCATCACTTGTCAGTATTGACATTACTCTCTGTGGATTACATATACTCGATAAATGTACCAAAAATACTTTTATCTCAATTTCAGCATCCTTTCCAAAATGACTTACCCCATATTCATACATTTCTTGTACATCTCTCCTGGTCACACTATCCATCATTGCAGAGAAACTGACATAGCTTTCAATTGGTTCCACCTCTCTAACAATGGTGACACCCTGCTTTCCAGTTTCCACTCTCAGCATTTCAAACCTCCATTCTTTGATATGAGACTTTTGAGCTTCAAATTTATCAATTCTTTCTTTTATCTCTTTTGAGAGTCTATCTTGCAAAATAGTTTTGACCAACCCTGTTTTGACTTTTTCTTCAGACTGTTGGGGTTTTTGGACTGATTGGGGTTTCTTCTTTTCCACTACTGGCTTGGGAGGTGGAACTGTTTTCCTTTTTACAACTCTTTTTCTTTTTACTCCCTTACCAGCAGCTTCCTTTACTTTCTCTTCTTCATCAATCTGAGTAGTAATCTCATCAGCCAGCTTCTTTGCTATCTCAAAATCAGTCTGTTCTTGTTCTTTTAGCTCAGCTGCTAGCCTTAATGCAAATTCATGATCACGCTCTTCTTGTTGCTGTCTTGAAAGCTTGAGTTTAGGACAAACAACAACAATTTCTTTACCTTTGCCTGAAACAGGAGGCAACTCAGATTCTTTCTTTTCTTCTTTCTGTTTCTCAGCAAAAGCAATGCCTTTAAATCCTGCTTTAGGAGGAAGTGGTTCCAACTTCTTTACCTTTCCTTCTAGCCATCCATCATCGATCCTTTGAGCCATTTTAAATGTGCTGATGTTGAGAATTTGAGCACCTATTTCAATTAAGTAATTTTGTTTGACTTTGGACCATGATCTGAAAGCTTCAGTCGTTGGATAATCACCTTGCATAACCATTCTGTTAATCATCACTCTATCCACCGCTGATAACCTTTCTTCTTCAACTACAGCTGTTTGCACATCTTCAACAACAGTTTCATCAACTACAGCAACTGTTTCAACAACTTCAGCAGCAACTGTTGGCTCAATGGTTGCAACTGTTTGTTCAGTTGTAGCAACAACTGTTTGTTTATCCTGTGGAACTGTCTGTTTAACTCCTTCCTGCTTGGATTTTCTTTTTCCTTTAGCTTGAGCAGTTGAAGAGGTTTTCACCAAGGATTTGGGTTTAAGCAGCATCTCATGAGTATGAAGAACATTAGTTGCCTTCTTCAGATTCTCATCAAGAAAGTTCAGCTGCTTATCTTGCCTTATTAGCACCTCATTGTGAATTGCTACTACCTTGAGTACTTCAGTTGCCTTCTCCAACTTTTCAGTCAGTTCTTTTATCTTCTCATCTTGAGAAACTATCCTTTTGTTTTGAAGAGCAATCCTTTTCTTTAGGTGTATATGAGCAGCAAGGTAAGGTGCAAAGTTAGGATCCGTCAATGCATGTTGTTTCAGTCTAGTCTCAATGTCAGTTAGTGTTTCCACTGTGACCATATCATTGACATTTTTCACTGGTGGCTTACTCCCCTGAGTATCACCATCAGTACCCCTCTTTTCTTGGTTCTGGGGATTACCAGAAACTGTTTTACTAGTCTCTGTTGCCATGGTTGAGGTCTTAGCTATGTTAACACTGTCCTGTTTATCCCTTGCGGATAAAACAGTAGTGTCAGCCTCAAAGACCATATGATCACCCTCTTGAGGAATGATCACCTCCTCATTGTGCCTGGGAGACAGCACCAAAGGTTCCCTTTCGATATTCTGCACAGGTAAATGCTCCTGTGCAGGGCTAACAGTTTGGGGTTCACTAACTGTGGTGGAAGGAGCACCAACAGTTTTCCTCTTCTTTCTAAATATTTTTAGTGCAGGGGCTTGTGTTGTAGCTCTTTCAAAAGAAGCAGGTTGGAAATTTTGAGTATCTTGGACTGTGGGTTCCAGTGTTGGTGGTGTAGCAATACGATGGGTTTCATGCTCAACACTGGCAGTCCTGTTTCTTGACAGAAACTCCACCATTTCAGAGAGTGGAGGAGTTATGGCACCAGAGAAACTCTTGCCATTAATCAACAGTTTGCTCAAAGTGGAAGCCACATGAGCAGAGGGAATAATGACCCTCTTGTGTGTTTTCAGATTTGGCAACAAAAAGTTTAACAATACTTGCACAAATCGAGGATACATCAAAAAGAGACCATACTTGGTCCCTAGATGTTTTACCATGCCATTGAAAATTAATTTTGAGAAATTGAAGCAACGATTGTTGGCCAAACAGATTAAGGCCAAAGCAATGTTGCTTCCAAACTCGTTCCATCCTGTTCTTTTAGGACTAATGCACTGCTGGAGAGTATGGATTAAATACTTCCAGTGAGCACAAAATTGTCCCTTATAGAATGTACCCTTCCCTGAAGGACCCTCATACCCAAGCTTAACAAGCTCGGCATGCAAAAAATCTAGTGAAACTGAATCAGAATACTCACCCTCACTATCATTGAGTTGTAGAATTTGGCGAATGGTGTCCTCAGAGATTGAGACGGTCAACTCATCAATGGTAGAATCAATCCATTGCACGTCATCAGTTGTTCGAAGTTGAGCATGTTTCCAAAACTGATCAATGTAAGAAGTATATATAGTAGGATTGATGGTGAGTGCAGTGTTGAGATCGGACAATGAGAGATAATCAATCATATCGTGAAACATGTGAAGATCATCAGGTTTTGAAAGAAAAGCAAGCATGTTATGTTCCTTGACGAATGGAAGGGGAGCCATGGTGATTTGATAGCAGAATTCTAGGGTTTTAGCGTTCAAACGAAGTTCAGTATGCGTAAAGAAACCTCTGAGGAGAGAATGGTTTATATATGTTTCGATTTTTGAACGTAATCCAAAGGCTTTCAAAATCCTGCAAAGACCAAAGCACCCTTTAAAAGCTTAACAGTTGACGGACAAAAATGAACTAACAGTTGAGAAACTGTTTTCATAAGATGTAACAACTGTTATTCAAATGTTCACTCCCTTTTGTTTGATCATTTATATGAATTGACAGTTGTTTAGGATTTACAACTGTTCTTTATTTCTCGCCCTTAGTTGACGAATTTCTCCCCCTCAGTTGCACATGGACTTTGTCTACCAGTTGCCGAAGCCATATGCTAACAGTTGAAAAACTGTTAGTATTGATTGAAACAGAAATGTGCAACTGTCAAACAAACTTTCGGCTCACATATATCAAATGCTCATAACAAGGACAGTCACGAGTGTGAAGAACTGTTTGTGAGACAGGTCAGCAGATATGTCCAAAACTGATGTGTGAAATTGCATTTCCCTCTCTGAATACTTAAAGGATAACAGTTGTTAGAAAACGTAACTAACAGTTGCAAACTGTTAGTGTGAAAAACATGGAATAATGAACAACTGTTAGTCCAAGTTAATCATTCCAATGTTGGAAATCAAAAAGTTGAATCTGCTCACATCAAAAGCTTTAGTGAACAAATCAGCTAATTGATCATCAGTATGAATTTTCATAACTTGGATTAATCTCTTTTCATTGCAGTCTCTTATGAAGTGAAATCTGATTTCAATGTGCTTGGTTTTAGAATGCTTCACTGGATTATTAACTATGCTAATAGCACTGGTGTTATCAACATAAATAGGAGTATTTAAGAAAGACAAACCATAATCCAGAAGCTGATTTTGGATCCATAATACTTGTGAACAGCAGCTTGATGCAGCAATGTATTCAGCCTCAGCTGTTGAAGTTGAAACTGTTGTTTGTTTCTTGCATTGCCATGAGACCAGCCTTGATCCAAAGAATTGACATCCTCCAGAGGTTGATTTTCTGTCCACATTGGCTCCACCATAGTCACTATCAGAATATGCCACCAAATCAAAAGATGAATCTGTAGGATACCAAAGTCCCAATTTTGGTTGGCCTTTGAGATATCTAAAGATTCTCTTTACAGCAAACAGGTGTGACATCTTCGGACTGCATTGGAACCTGGCACAAACACAAACAGCAAACATTATATCAGGTCTAGAAGCAGTTAAGTACATTAATGAACCAATCATTGATCGATAGAGGTGTATATCAACATCCTCCCCCTCAGAATCTGCTCCCAACTGTTTGTGTGTTTCCATTGGAGTACTTGCCAGCTTCACATCTTGATAGCCAAACTTGTCCAATATGTCCTTGACATACTTAGATTGGCTTAGAAAAATACCAGTGGGCTTCTGTTTGACTTGTAATCCCAAGAAAAATGTGAGTTCACCCATTGAACTCATCTGAAATCTTTTGTGCATAATGACTTCAAATTCTTTGCACAAGCTGTCATTTGTGGATCCAAAGATTATATCATCAACATAGATTTGAACAAGCAAAATCTCTGTTTTAACAATCTTTGTAAAC
The DNA here is from genome assembly GCA_947179395.2 of Pulicaria dysenterica. Classification (NCBI taxonomy): domain Eukaryota; kingdom Viridiplantae; phylum Streptophyta; class Magnoliopsida; order Asterales; family Asteraceae; genus Pulicaria; species Pulicaria dysenterica. The sequence continues at coordinate 84,161,457 of OX359288.1, forward strand.
AATGTTTTGTCAATTGTGCCTCTTTTAAAACCATTCTCAAGGAGATAGGATGACAATGTCTCATACCAAGCTCGAGGAGCTTGATGTAGACCATATAGGGCTTTATCTAACCTATATACCTTGTCAGGGTACTTTGAGTCTTCAAAGCCAGGGGGTTGACACACATATACCTCCTCATCAATAGTGCCATATAGAAAAGCAGACTTGACATCCATTTGATACACCTTAAATCCTTTGAAGCTTGCAAAAGCAAGAAATATCCTAATGGCTTCAATCCTTGCAACAGGTGCAAAAACATCATCATAGTCTATTCCTTCCTCTTGTGTGTAGCCTTGTGCAACCAGTCTTGCTTTGTTCTTGATAACAATTCCTCTTTCATCTTTCTTGTTTCTGAACACCCACTTGGTGCCAATTACTCTTTTATCTCTTGGAAGCTCAACCAACTTCCAAACTTGCTGAATTTGAAATTGTAAGAGCTCCTCTTGCATTGCCTCTACCCATGAAGGATCTTTCAATGCCTCAATTGCTTTCTTTGGTTCTATTTGAGACAAAAAGCAAGCATTCACGTCAAATTGGGCAAGATCCATACCACTATTTTCATTTTGCAGCATATTTCTTGTTCTGATAGGAGTGGTTGGATTTCCAATTATTTGTGATATTGGATGAATCTTGTGAACTCTTGATGTAGGAATGTTTTCTTCAGTCAGTTCATCCCCTAGATTAGACAGATCAAACTCACATTCACTTGAATTTTCAGCGTTATCACACACAGAGTCAGTGTGATGTTGAGGATCATGGGATTCCATGTCCTTTAAAGATTCAGCATCCATCAATGGATCAACAGCGTTGGAGAACTCTTGTTGAAGCATAGGAATCACAACAAAGTCTTCAGTAACTTTGTTTGAACCAACAGTTGTTGGTTTTGAGCTAACAGTATCAAAACTGTTTGGGCTGGAGGAAGATGTTTGATGACTTTCACCAACAGTTGTTGGGGTACCTGTAGCTGTTTCAGTAGAATACTCAAAAGAAAGAGATTTAGACAATGCATCAATATCAAATAACCAATCAGGTCCATTACCTGCAATATTGATCCTATTTTCATTGAAAGAGATATTCATACTCTCTTCTATGATTCTAGTGACATTGTTAAAAACTCTATAAGCTTTACTTTGAGTGGAGTATCCTACAAAGAAACCTTCTTCAGCCTTACTCTCAAACTTGCCTAACTGTGACTTGGTATTAAGGATAGTGCACGGACAACCAAACGGTTTGAAGAAGTTGATTAAAGGTTTTCTCTTGAGAAACAACTCATAAGGAGTTTTCCCTTTGGACTTGACTACTTGTACTCTATTCTGAACATAGCAGGCAGTGTTCACTGCTTCTGCCCAGAATGTCATTGGAAGTCTAGAATCGGCTAACATTGACCTAGCAGCCTCTATCAAAGTCCTATTCCTTCTCTCAGCAACTCCATTCTGTTGGGGAGACCTAGGAGCACTAAACTGTCTTTCAATACCTTTACTTTCACAAAAACTGTTTAGCTCATAGTTCTTAAATTCAGAACCATTGTCAGATCTAATGACTTTCACCTTCAAATCAGATTGATTTTCAATTTTAAGAATAAGGGACTTAACTAACTCAGCTGTTTCATCCTTTGTTCTAAGAAATTGAACCCATGTGAACCTGGTGAAGTCATCAACTATGACTAAACAATATGCTTTCTTCCCTATACTCATCACAGATGTAGGACCAAAAAGGTCCATGTGTAACAATTGTAAAGGTGCAGTAATAGAAGAAACTTCTTTGGTCTTATAAGAAGTTTTGTGTTGCTTGCCTTTAAGACATGCCACACAATGATCATCACATGAGAACTCTTTTTGGGGCAAACCTCTTACCAAACTGTTTTTAGCTAACAAGTTCATGGTTTTAAAATTCATGTGACACATCCTTCTATGCCAAATGGCAGACTCATCATGAGATGCTTTGGAGAGTAAACAGCTTAACACATTCTGTTTAGCAATCTTTTGTGGATCAAGACAATATACATTATCTTTTCTAGGTGTTCTTAAAAGAACATCCTTCTCATTTAATTTAAAATCTTTTGAAAGAATAATGCATTCTGAATCTGTAAACAAAACTTTGTTTCCATTGTCACAGATTTGAGATACACTTAACAGATTGTACTTAAGCTGTTCAACAAAGAAAACATCATTAAATGTAAGTGTACCTGCCTCAACAGCTCCTTTACCTGTGATTTTTCCTCCCTTTGGATTTCCTCCAAATGCTACAAATCCTCCATTGATTCTTTTGAAATCCTTCAAACATTGTGGATTTCCAGTCATGTGCCTTGAGCATCCACTATCCACATGCCAGATAGATCCATGATTGGCCCTATGAATGCTCTGCACAAATAAAATCAGTTAGTAGCAGGAAGTACCCAGGCCATGCAGGTCTTGGGTACACCGTTCAAGTTATAATACTTAAACAGAGTTTGGTTCTTTTTGATCTCATCCAACTTAGATTTCTCTAATTTGTGTGATGAATACTTTGTAAGAACATGTGGTTTCCAACTGTTGTGATTAACAGTGGATACCTTTGAACAAACAGCTGGTGGAGTTGGTAAAACAGTTGAATCAAATTCCTTTTGAGTTTTAGTTTGAAAAACAGTTTTACCTTTTCCAGAATCAGTTTGTTTCTGAATTTTTATCCAAGCCAATCCAACAGTTTTTGGTTTTGCTAAAACAGTTTTGGAACTGTTAGTTGGTTTGGATGTAACAGTTTTAGAACTGTTTGCCAGTTTTGGCTTAACAGTTTTAGAACTGTTATTCTGTCTTTTGGGACTTTTGTTTTGAGTGCCATTGATCTGTGGGTTATAGTAACAGTCTTGAACTAAATGATTAGATCTTCCACAAATGTAGCACTTTTTGGTTTTTACAATAGGTAAACCAGTTCTTTGTGACCAGAATTGGTTCCTATTTCTTTGATTTCCTCTAACAGCTGCAGATTGAGGAAACTTTTGGACACCATGTTTTTGACATGTGCATGCAGGCACTTCAGTATGCCTTTTCTTAGATTTGGGTTTAGCCTGAGGTTTTGCAACTTCCTTCTTCTTCCTAGTATACACAACTTCACCAACTTTCTCCTTTCCTTTGGCTTTGGTACTAACAGTTGGGCTTTTTAGCTTAGAACTGTTTGGGTTCTTGTTGGAACTGTTAGTGTAAAGATGAGGACTATTTGTAACAGTTGTGGAACTGCTAATAGAGTTAACAGTTTTTGAGGATTTTGGCTCATTGGTGAGGGGTTCAGTGGATGCTTTTACAAACACCACAGGTTGTAAAGATGATTTTGTGGGAATGGGCTCACTCAAGATGTGATTTTCATATGGAATACCTTCATCCTTCTTCACAACTTCCTCATTATCTTCAACACTTACTACTGACACAACTTCATCTTCATAACTCTCAAACTTTGGATCAGCTGACTTAAGTTCATCTTCCAAAGGTTCATTAACATATCTGTCAGCTACCTCAGACATTGGAGTTATGTAGTTTTGGTTGTATGGAGGTGGGGTTTGTTTGTATCCTAGGCCAGTTTTCACCTTGTCTCTCACTTGAGATTGTAGCAGAGTCTCAAGCTTAAGGTTTGCAGCCCTGAACATTCCAAGATCAATGTCCACACCCTCCAATTTCTTTGTGAGTTCATCCACCTTGCTTTCTTTTTCCACTAACTTCTTTTTCAGACTATCAATCTCATCTTGAAACTGCTCTTTCTCCCACTTATGATATTTTCTATCATAGTCCATTTGCAGTTCATTAGCCTGATAGTCTTTAATTTTCTTTTCAAAATCTTCTATCACAGCAGTATACTCATACCTTCTCTCCTCCATTTTACTTAGAGCAGCACATACTTTCTTATTGTGCTCTCTAAATCTCTTAACAATAGCTCTACATTCACCAGGACATAGTTTAGAAGATACCTGTATGTCCTCAGATTCTGGAGAATCCATCTTGATGGAGGAGTCAGTCAATGCCATCAAAGCTTTGTTGCTGGTAGCCTCCTCTGCTTGATCACTCCAATCAAATCCATGGCCTTCTTGTGAGACCAATGCTGAGGAGGTATGGTTCTGAGTTTGCCTCTGACCTTGATTCTGAACTTGTCCACCAGATTTGCATTCTCTTGCAAAGTGGCCAAGTTGTTGACATTTGAAGCATCTAACCTTTGATTTGTCAAATCCAGCCTTGCCATCAGCTCTGAAGTTCATGTTTTGCCTTCCAGTTCTTTTAATGAATCGCTTGGCTCTAACGGTAAGCATGGCCATCTGCCATTTGAGATCCATTTCCTCAAGATCATCAGGGTGCACTTGTTCAAGATCCTCATTGGTGAGGGTTGAATGAGCATGGCTGGCAAGAAAAGCTTCAAGAACTGCATCTGGAGTATTCATATCTAGTCCAACACCAGAACTAGTACCTGCACCACTATCAAGAGAGTTAGTTAATGAATGGTTTGATTCCATACCTGAGGAAGATAGGAGAGCAGCATTATGACTAGGGATAGCAGTTTTTCTTTTTCCCTCTATCTCTCCCTCAAACACTATCAAACTATTATAGAGATCATCTAACTCTATGTCTTCAAGAGAATCCTTGGTTCTCCATTGTGCAGCAAACACAGTCCATTCATCACCTAGAGACCTAAGAAATTTTCTATTTATCTCATCTTGATCAAGCCTAACCTTAGCACTCTCCAGTTGACTCACCAGTTTGTAAAACCTATCAAAGATTTGGGTGATACTCTCATTTTTCCCACTGGTGAAGTTCTCATAGGCTTGTTTAAGAAGATCTCTTTGGTTTCTCTTAGAACTAGCATTCCCAGCAAACCTTTTTTCCAGAGCATTCCAAAGTTCATGAGCATCATCAAATTTCTTGAATTGATGTTGATACTCATTGGGAATTGCAATCTGAAGGATGCTGAGGGCTTTCATCTCAATCATTCTACTTTTCTTTTCAGCATCTGTCTTTGGTGGTGGTTTCTTCTTTGGTTTTCCATTCTCATCCAGTTCAATGGTATTAGTAGGAACAGTTTCAATGATTTGCCAAACATCATAGTCCATTAGTTGGACATGCTGTTTAATTCTTAGTTTCCACATCTCAAAATCAGATGGTTTGAGCATGGGAACACGAATGTTAGACCCTGATCCACTGTTATCAGAAGAACCTCCCGAATCCATTGAAACAAATTGATTTAAAAAAAAACAGTTTGAAAAAAATAAAGCAAGGTAAAGCAAAGACCTTCAACTGGTGATCAAAGGAACCTTAATGATAAGGCTCTGATACCACTTGTCAGGATCGGATATATATTATATCAAATAACAAGAACTAACTTTTAAATAATAAATCAGAGTAATATAAAAGTTAATCTTTAACTATGATCACAATCAACTAAGAAGTTGCGGAATCACACTTAATTGATTAAAGAAGGTTTTAAACAAAGATTAATTCAATCAAACAGTAGTTTTATTAACCAACCAGAATGATTACAAAAGCAAACTTCACCCCCAATCTAACTTATTCTGTTAGACGAAGAACACAGACTGTTCTTAGGTTTCAACAAGAAACTTAGAGGCTAAAACACTTTCTGAAAAAATAAATAACAATAAGAACAAATGCTTTGAATAATGAGATCAAGTCGTCGTCATCAATTGATCATCTAATGAAGTATATATAGACTCTTGATCCTCCTTGAATTGTTGACAGTTAGGTAATCTTCTATCTTCTGAGATAATCTTGATAATCTTCAAAGTATTTCGAGATATCTTCTAAGATAGGATTTTCCAAATATAGCTCAACAGAAACTGTTTAATGAACACAACAGTTCTTTAGTCTTCTAACAGTCTTCAGCTTCAAGGTCTTCTAACAGTTTTGACTTTGCCAACTAACAGTTCTGAACTTTTGAACTAACAGTTGTAAACCTTGCAGCAATTGTTAGTTACAACTGTTATCCAAAACACTCTAACAGTTTTTTACCTTTGCATGTTCAACAGTTTCAATAACTTAGCGAATTTCCCAACAAAGCCCAGCCCATCGAAATTCCATCTGGAGAAAGGACGTTCCTTTTCTTTGTATTGAGAGATGGTCTGTTCACTTTGATCACGTTTGGACAGAAGATACTCAAGTTCATTGATTCTAGAGTAAAGAGTACTTAGTTCATTCCTAAGTTCATTTTTGAGAATTTCTGAATCCTTTTCAGCACATACTCATTCTGCTTTAAGATCTATTATAGTGCTATTTGTCTTATTGGTTAATTCTAAGAATTCAGATTCTTTCACAGCTAATTGAGACTTAAGGCTAATTAAATCGTTGTCTAACTGTGTAATTACTATTTGTACCTCTTTATCCTTGTTGCGTGAAACATCTTCTAGAACTTGATTTCTAGTGGTTAACTATATTACCTGATTTTCTAACTCTTTCATTCGGATTAATATGGTTTGTATGTGTTCATGTTTAAAACCCATATTATAGTTAGAGTTAGAAGATACCTTCCCGCTTTCTAAGCTTTCCTCATCTGAATCAGAGAGATCATCACAATTATCATCCTCTCTACTTCCTCCACCATTGTGAGCCATTAAACAGAACTGTGCATGATCTTCACCATCCAGATCACTGTCCGATTCTGTATCATCCAAGAACTGATCTTCTTCTACTAGCAGCGCGTTCCCAGCATGTCTTTGTTTGAACAGACGGTACTTCTGCCGATAGTATTCTGCATCTTTGGTCTTTTTCATGGGGCAATTCATAATTAGATGCCCTGATCTTCCACAGTTGTAGCACTTGGGGTCGGTTTTCTTTTCCTTCTTCTTCTCATCCCTCTGGTACCTTGGCTTGTCAACAGGAGCAGCTCTTTCGGGTCTCCTTGAACCTGATGTGAACCGTTGTCTATTGTTAGTCTTGCTGAAACGGTTCATGAAGTTCTTGTTGGCCATAGTGAGAGCTTGAAATGCAGCTTCTATTGAATCATCATCATCATTATCATGATCAGAATCACTGAGAACCACTTGTTTAAGTTTCAAGGATCTTGATGATGTTTCCCTATTGATTCTGTCAGCTACCACCAAGGCAAGAGGGTCAGCAACTGGTTGTTTAGGGAGAGATTGCAAGATTTCATCTTGATACTGATTGAGATCTTCGAAGATGTTGTGGAAGGTGACCGATGTAAGATCTTTATTGATCTGTTTGTAAAGTCTGGCATAGCCTTTCCACTCAGAACCTAATGAATTCAGAAAAACACAGATCAAATCAAGGTCAGTTATGGCAATTTGATTAGATCTCATTTCATTTTGCAGCTTGCAGAATCTCCCATATGTTTCAGAGAGCAGTTCATTTTCTCGAGCCTTGAATTCATGATAGCTGTTGACTAGCTGAGTTCGTTTGATGTATTCTCCTTGCTCAGTGCCCTGAAGTTGTTTCTTGATCTCATCCCAGATTTCCTTGGCTGTGCCCAAACTATCTATTTTGAGATAGATTTCTGATGAGAGGCCCTGCTTGAGGTAGTACTTGGCCAGTTTCTCAGCTTTCTTTGTTTCTCTTTCTGTAGTGGTCATCTCATCATGAGTCTTCTCTCTTTCATGTCTGGGAATGCCAGGGTTGTTGTCTGGATCTGCTTCAACTACCCTCATGAATTTGGTGTTTCCTTTGTTGATGCATTCAATCATCTTGTCACCAAAGAGTTCGTTGTGCTCAAGGAAGTCCATGAACCTTCCTTTCCAGACATTGTATTCCCCCCGAAACAAAACAGGAGGTTTTGTATCGGTGCCAATGGACATCATTTCATTTGTACTTGACATGATTAGTGATGTTTGTGAGAAATGATCGTTCACTTGTAAGATGGTTTGATTGTTCGAAAGCTTTATTTTAGAAATGACTTGAGAGTTTGATTAAAGAACTAAGTCTTTGGAATTTCAATTTTGAATTAGATCTTGAGAGGATTAAATTCAACTTTGAACTAACTAGACTTGTGGTAATGTAATTCACCTTTGAATTAAATTTGATTTAAATTAAATTCAATTATGAATTAGATTGTTTGATTAAGTCCAACTGTCTTAAAGTTCTTTAAGTCAAGTCCAAAGAGTCAATCACTTGTCCAAGTCTTAGGAATGTCACTGTTTTGAGTTTTGTCTTATCGAATGCGAATAGATCCAACAGAGTGCGATTGAGTGAGTAAATTCCTTGAAAACAAATGGGTAGAGTAAGGACTTAGTATCGATTAATAAAGTAACCAATCGAATGCGATTCAATCCTGTTGCATCAAACACTTAGGAGATAAAACAGTTAGTCCTGACAATCAAATGCGATTGCCAATAGAGTGAGTGAATAGTACAGAAATAAGTCAAGAGTTAATCGCATGCGAATCAATAAAGAACTTAGAAAACTCTTCAATCGCGTGCGATTAAAGTGTTGAACTTAGAAAGTTTTTAATCGCGTGCGATTAAAGTGTTTACACTTAGAAAAATTTAATCACATGCGATTCTTAGGGAATGAGCCGGCTGATAGGGTATCAACATAGATCCGGCTGATATAATACCAACACTTAACAGTTCCTTGTGACTCTATAAGCCGCACAACCCAATCGCGTGTGATAGGGGATCCGGCTGATAGAGTATATGTGTCCTTTTCAAATCAGATTGCCATACCCTGAATAGTGTCTAACCACTTGTACTTGATTGGTATGGCAAGTACTTGATTTTCCTTGTACAACACTTAATCTATTATGAATTTATAATTAAATAAATTACAAAATACGATTTCTTCTTCTTCAAGTTGTACTTTCAGACCAAGAACACCATAAATGCTTAAATACCCAGAAAATTTAATGTTGAAAAAATGGGTATTTAATGACCTTCTTGACTTAATGCTTATAAAAACACCCACGGTTTGTGTTTTTCTTCAAAGAATGTTTTGTAACCTTTGTAAGACTATCGAAACAACTCAAAGGAAAGTTAAAGAAGATGTAGTTTATACCTTTAATGAGTTCTACCTTTAAAAGTCATTTGAGCTTGAGTTTATCTTGAAGAAAACTGACGTTCTTGGACCTTTGCAAAACCGAGAGCCTTTTCTTCTTGGAAGCTTGAACACTTCGAGATTTTGTTGTCTTCTTTCGAACAATCACGAGCCAAAAACAAGTTTGGCTCTGATACCAATTGATGGTCCCGTATTGTATACGGATGAAGCAATGCAAGATGTTAATCTTGTATTATGTGTTAGTGTGTGTATTCGGTTTCTAGTGAGAGAGTATTGAGAACACAAGTAAGTAATATGCAAAGCTTAACATTGAAATGTGGGGGAAATGCCTTTATATAGCATTTCCCCAACTTTGAGTAATTACATATTACACCCCTCACTTTAATATTTCTAACACATTTTCATCAAAATTATCTTTACTCTCATTTTTTAATTAATTTTATATATTTAATTTTTTTCAAAAATCTCTATCTTCTTATTTTGATTATAAGTTTATTTTTAAAAAATATGAAACATGCATATTTTGTAAAATATAAATTTTAAGTTTAAAAATTCATTCTTACACATTTTCACCAAAATCATATTTACTCTCATTTTGAATAAAAATTATTTATTAAATTTTACAACAACTTTTTTTGTTTTGGTTTCATAAAAAAGTTATTTTTTTAGTTTTCATAAAGTTTTCAATTATTTTTTAAATATTTTAATCCTTATTTTAAACTATGTTATTTTTATGTGTTTTATTATGTTTTTAACAAATATGTCTTTTGATTATTTAAAAAAAAATACAATATGTTCTTACCAAAAATAAACAAAAAATTCTATCAAAAATCATTCATACACATCTTCATCAAAATCATCCTTATTTTCATTTTTAAATTAATTTTATATATTATATTTTTTTTCATAAACAACAATCTTCTTATTTTCAATAAAAGTCTATTTTGCTATTTTTTAAAAAATGTTTTTTACAATTAATTTTATATATTTAATTTTTTTACTCTCATTTTTAAATTATTTAATATATTTGATTTTTTTTCACAAATATCTATCTTCTAATTTTGATTAAAAGTTTATTTTCAAAAATATATAAAACTTGCTTTTTTTTTTAAATATAAACTTTTCTTTTAAAAATTCATTCATACACATTTTCACCAAAATCATATTTACTCTACTTTTGAATAAAAAATATTTATTAAATCTTGCAACAACTCTTTATGTTTTGGTTTTCATATAAAATATTTTTATATTTTACATAAAGTTTTCAATTAAAACTCATATATTATATTTTCAAATATTTTAATCCTTATTTTCAATGATGTTATTTTTATGTACTTTATTATGTTTTCAACGAATATCTCTTTTGATTATTTTAAAAAGTACAATATTTTCTTACTTTTTATTAACCAAAAAATCTATCAAAAAACATTCATACACATTTTCAACAAAAATCATCCTTATTTTAATTTTCAAATTAATTTTATTTATTATATTTCTTTCACAAATCTCTATCTTCTTATTTTGACTAAAAGTTTATTTTAAAAAAATATAAAAATATGCATATTTTTTAAAATATAAAATTTTCTTTTAAAAATTCATTTATACAAATTTTCACCAAAATCATATTTACTCTTGAATAAAAATTATTTATTAAATTTTACAACAACTTTTTTTGTTTTGGTTTTCATAAAAAAGTTGTTTTTATATTTTTCATAAAGTTTTCAAATAAAACTCATATATTATTTTTCAAATATTTTAATCCTTATTTTAAACTATGCTATTTTTATGAATTTTATTAAGTTTTAGACAAATCTCTTTTGGTTAATTTAAAAAAGTACAATATTTTCTTAAATTTTATAAACAAAAAATTCTATCAATATCATTCATACACATTTTCATCAAAATCATCTTTACTCTCATTTTTTAATTAATTTTATATATTTAATTTTTTTCAAAAATCTTTATCTTCTTATTTTGATTATAAGTTTATTTTTAAAAAAATATGAAACATGCATATTTTGTAAAATATAAATTTTAAGTTTAAAAATTCATTCTTACACATTTTCACAAAAATCATATTTACTCTCATTTTAAATAAAAATTATTTATTAAATTTTACAACAACTTTTTTTGTTTTGGTTTCATAAAAAAGTTATTTTTATAGTTTTCATAAAGTTTTCAATTATTATTTAAATATTTTAATCCTTATTTTAAACTATGTTATTTTTATGTGTTTTATTATGTTTTTAATAAATATCTCTTTTGATTATTTAAAAAAAATACAATATATTCTTACCTTTTATAAACAAAAAATTCTATCAAAAATCATTCATACACATCTTCATCAAAATCATCCTTATTTTCATTTTTAAATTAATTTTATATATTATATTTATTTTCATAAACAACAATCTTCTTATTTTCAATAAAAGTCTATTTTGCTATTTAAAAAAAAAGGTTTTTTATAATTAATTTTATATATTTAATTTTTTTACTCTCATTTTTAAATTAATTAATATATTTGATTTTTTTTCACAAATATCTATCTTCTAATTTTGATTAAAAGTTTATCTTCAAAAATATATAAAACTTGCATATTTTTTAAAATATAAACTTTTATTTTAAAAATTCATTCATACACATTTTCACCAAAATCATATTTACTCTACTTTTGAATAAAAAATATTTATTAAATCTTGCAACAACTCTTTATGTTTTGGTTTTCATATAAAATATTTTTATATTTTACATAAAGTTTTCAATTAAAATTTATATATTATTTTTTCAAATATTTTAATCCTTATTTTCAACGATGTTATTTTTATGTACTTTATTATGTTTTCAACGAATATCTCTTTTGATTATTTTAAAAAGTACAATATTTTCATACTTTTTATTAACAAAAAAATCTATCAAAAAACATTCATACACATTTTTGAACAAAAATCATCCTTATTTTAATTTTCAAATTAATTTTATATATTATATTTCTTTCACAAATCTCTATCTTCTTATTTTGACTAAAAGTTTATTTAAAAAAAATATAAAATTTGCATATTTTTTAAAATATAAATTTTTCTTTTAAAAATTCATTCATACAAATTTTCACCAAAATCATATTTACTCTTGAATAAAAATTATTTATTAAATTTTACAACAACTTTTTTTGTTTTGGTTTTCATAAAAAAGTTGTTTTTATATTTTTCATAAAGTTTTCAAATAAAACTCATATATTATTTTTCAAATATTTTAATCCTTATTTTAAACTATGTTATTTTTATGAATTTTATTATGTTTTAGACAAATATCTCTTTTGGTTATTTTAAAAAAGTACAATATTTTCTTAAATTTTATAAACAAAAAATTCTATCAATATCATTCATACACATTTTCTGAGATTAAGGGTTCGTTTGACATCTTATTCAATACGTTCCTCTTCTTGACCAATAAAAACCATCCGTTGGGTAAGGCCTTCGCCAAACAGATCAGCATTATATAATTGTTTGGACGTAATCTTTCTCAATTTGAAGCCCAGCCCATCGAAATTCCATCTGGAGAAAGGACGTTCCTTTTCTTTGTATTGAGAGATGGTCTGTTCACTTTGATCACGTTTGGACAGAAGATACTCAAGTTCATTGATTCTAGAGTAAAGAGTACTTAGTTCATTCCTAAGTTCATTTTTGAGAATTTCTGAATCCTTTTCAGCACATACACATTCTGCTTTAAGATCTATTATAGTGCTATTTGTCTTATTGGTTAATTCTAAGAATTCAGATTCTTTCACAGCTAATTGAGACTTAAGGCTAATTAAATCGTTGTCTAACTGTGTAATTACTATTTGTACCTCTTTATCCTTGTTGCGTGAAACATCTTCTAGAACTTGATTTCTAGTGGTTAACTCTATTACCTGATTTTCTAACTCTTTCATTCGGATTAATATGGTTTGTATGTGTTCATGTTTAAAACCCATATTATAGTTAGAGTTAGAAGATACCTTCCCGCTTTCTAAGCTTTCCTCATCTGAATCAGAGAGATCATCACAATTATCATCCTCTCTACTTCCTCCACCATTGTGAGCCATTAAACAGAACTGTGCATGATCTTCACCATCCAGATCACTGTCCGATTCTGTATCATCCAAGAACTGATCTTCTTCTACTAGCAGCGCGTTCCCAGCATGTCTTTGTTTGAACAGACGGTACTTCTGCCGATAGTATTCTGCATCTTTGGTCTTTTTCATGGGGCAATTCATAATTAGATGCCCTGATCTTCCACAGTTGTAGCACTTGGGGTCGGTTTTCTTTTCCTTCTTCTTCTCATCCCTCTGGTACCTTGGCTTGTCAACAGGAGCAGCTCTTTCGGGTCTCCTTGAACCTGATGTGAATCGTTGTCTATTGTTAGTCTTGCTGAAACGGTTCATGAAGTTCTTGTTGGCCATAGTGAGAGCTTGAAATGCAGCTTCTATTGAATCATCATCATCATTATCATGATCAGAATCACTGAGAACCACTTGTTTAAGTTTCAAGGATCTTGATGATGTTTCCCTATTGATTCTGTCAGCTACCACCAAGGCAAGAGGGTCAGCAACTGGTTGTTTAGGGAGAGATTGCAAGATTTCATCTTGATACTGATTGAGATCTTCGAAGATGTTGTGGAAGGTGACCGATGTAAGATCTTTATTGATCTGTTTGTAAAGTCTGGTATAGCCTTTCCACTCAGAACCTAATGAATTCAGAAAAACACATATCAAATCAAGGTCAGTTCTGGCAATTTGATTAGATCTCATTTCATTTTGCAGCTTGCAGAATCTCCCATATGTTTCAGAGAGCAGTTCATTTTCTCGAGCCTTGAATTCATGATAGCTGTTGACTAGCTGAGTTCGTTTGATGTATTCTCCTTGCTCAGTGCCCTGAAGTTGTTTCTTGATCTCATCCCAGATTTCCTTGGCTGTGCCCAAACTATCTATTTTGAGATAGATTTCTGATGAGAGGCCCTGCTTGAGGTAGTACTTGGCCAGTTTCTCAGCTTTCTTTGTTTCTCTTTCTGTAGTGGTCATCTCATCATGAGTCTTCTCTCTTTCATGTCTGGGAATGCCAGGGTTGTTGTCTGGATCTGCTTCAACTACCCTCATGAATTTGGTGTTTCCTTTGTTGATGCATTCAATCATCTTGTCACCAAAGAGTTCGTTGTGCTCAAGGAAGTCCATGAACCTTCCTTTCCAGACATTGTATTCCCCCCGAAACAAAACAGGAGGTTTTGTATCGGTGCCAATGGACATCATTTCATTTGTACTTGACATGAATAGTGATGTTTGTGAGAAATGATCGTTCACTTGTAAGATGGTTTGATTGTTCGAAAGCTTTATTTTAGAAATGACTTGAGAGTTTGATTAAAGAACTAAGTCTTTGGAATTTCAATTTTGAATTAGATCTTGAGAGGATTAAATTCAACTTTGAACTAACTAGACTTGTGGTAATGTAATTCACCTTTGAATTAAATTTGATTTAAATTAAATTCAATTATGAATTAGATTGTTTGATTAAGTCCAACTGTCTTAAAGTTCTTTAAGTCAAGTCCAAAGAGTCAATCACTTGTCCAAGTCTTAGGAATGTCACTGTTTTGAGTTTTGTCTTATCGAATGCGAATAGATCCAACAGAGTGCGATTGAGTGAGTAAATTCCTTGAAAACAAATGGGTAGAGTAAGGACTTAGTATCGATTAATAAAGTAACCAATCGAATGCGATTCAATCCTGTTGCATCAAACACTTAGGAGATAAAACAGTTAGTCCTGACAATCAAATGCGATTGACAATAGAGTGAGTGAATAGTACAGAAATAAGTCAAGAGTTAATCGCATGCGAATCAATAAAGAACTTAGAAAACTCTTCAATCGCGTGCGATTAAAGTGTTGAACTTAGAAAGTTTTTAATCGCGTGCGATTAAAGTGTTTACACTTAGAAAAATTTAATCACATGCGATTCCTAGGGAATGAGCCGGCTGATAGGGTATCAACATAGATCCGGCTGATATAATACCAACACTTAACAGTTCCTTGTGACTCTATAAGCTGCACAACCCAATCGCGTGTGATAGGGGATCCGGCTGATAGAGTATATGTGTCCTTTTCAAATCAGATTGCCATACCCTGAATAGTGTCTAACCACTTGTACTTGATTGGTATGGCAAGTACTTGATTTTCCTTGTACAACACTTAATCTATTATGAATTTATAATTAAATAAATTACAAAATACGATTTCTTCTTCTTCAAGTTGTACTTTCAGACCAAGAACACCATAAATGCTTAAATACCCAGAAAATTTAATGTTGAAAAAATGGGTATTTAATGACCTTCTTGACTTAATGCTTATAAAAACACCCACGGTTTGTGTTTTTCTTCAAAGAATGTTTTGTAACCTTTGTAAGACTATCGAAACAACTCAAAGGAAAGTTAAAGAAGATGTAGTTTATACCTTTAATGAGTTCTACCTTTAAAAGTCGTTTGAGCTTGAGTTTATCTTGAAGAAAACTGACGTTCTTGGACCTTTGCAAAACCGAGAGCTTTTTCTTCTTGGAAGCTTGAACACTTCGAGATTTTGTTGTCTTCTTTCGAACAATCACGAGCCAAAAACAAGTTTGGCTCTGATACCAATTGATGGTCCCGTATTGTATACGGATGAAGCAATGCAAGATGTTAATCTTGTATTATGTGTTAGTGTGTGTATTCGGTTTCTAGTGAGAGAGTATTGAGAACACAAGTAAGTAATATGCAAAGCTTAACATTGAAATGTGGGGAAATGCCTTTATATAGCATTTCCCCAACTTTGAGTAATTACATATTACACCCCTCACTTTAATATTTCTAACACATTTTCATCAAAATCATCTTTACTCTCATTTTTTAATTAATTTTATATATTTAATTTTTTTCAAAAATATCTATCTTCTTATTTTGATTATAAGTTTATTTTTAAAAAATATGAAACATGCATATTTTGTAAAATATAAATTTTAAGTTTAAAAATTCATTCTTACACATTTTCACCAAAATCATATTTACTCTCATTTTGAATAAAAATTATTTATTAAATTTTACAACAACTTTTTTTGTTTTGGTTTCATAAAAAAGTTATTTTTTGAGTTTTCATAAAGTTTTCAATTATTTTTTAAATATTTTAATCCTTATTTTAAACTATGTTATTTTTATGTGTTTTATTATGTTTTTAACAAATATGTCTTTTGATTATTTAAAAAAAAAATACAATATGTTCGTACCTTTTATAAACAAAAAATTCTATCAAAAATCATTCATACACATCTTCATCAAAATCATCCTTATTTTCATTTTTAAATTAATTTTATATATTATATTTTTTTTCATAAACAACAATCTTCTTATTTTCAATAAAAGTCTATTTTGCTATTTTTTAAAAAATGTTTTTTACAATTAATTTTATATATTTAATTTTTTTACTCTCATTTTTAAATTATTTAATATATTTGATTTTTTTTCACAAATATCTATCTTCTAATTTTGATTAAAAGTTTATTTTCAAAAATATATAAAACTTGCTTTTTTTTAAATATAAACTTTTCTTTTAAAAATTCATTCATACACATTTTCACCAAAATCATATTTACTCTACTTTTGAATAAAAAATATTTATTAAATCTTGCAACAACTCTTTATGTTTTGGTTTTCATATAAAATATTTTTATATTTTACATATAGTTTTCAATTAAAATTCATATATTATATTTTCAAATATTTTAATCCTTATTTTCAATGATGTTATTTTTATGTACTTTATTATGTTTTCAACGAATATCTCTTTTGATTATTTTAAAAAGTACAATATTTTCTTACTTTTTATTAACCAAAAAATCTATCAAAAAACATTCATACACATTTTCAACAAAAATCATCCTTATTTTAATTTTCAAATTAATTTTATTTATTATATTTCTTTCACAAATCTCTATCTTCTTATTTTGACTAAAAGTTTATTTTAAAAAAATATAAAAATATGCATATTTTTTAAAATATAAAATTTTCTTTTAAAAATTCATTCATACAAATTTTCACCAAAATCATATTTACTCTTGAATAAAAATTATTTATTAAATTTTACAACAACTTTTTTTGTTTTGGTTTTCATAAAAAAGTTGTTTTTATATTTTTCATAAAGTTTTCAAATAAAACTCATATATTATTTTTCAAATATTTTAATCCTTATTTTAAACTATGCTATTTTTATGAATTTTATTAAGTTTTAGACAAATCTCTTTTGGTTAATTTAAAAAAGTACAATATTTTCTTAAATTTTATAAACAAAAAATTCTATCAATATCATTCATACACATTTTCATCAAAATCATCTTTACTCTCATTTTTTAATTAATTTTATATATTTAATTTTTTTCAAAAATCTCTATCTTCTTATTTTGATTATAAGTTTATTTTTAAAAAAATATGAAACATGCATATTTTGTAAAATATAAATTTTAAGTTTAAAAATTCATTCTTACACATTTTCACAAAAATCATATTTACTCTCATTTTAAATAAAAACTATTTATTAAATTTTACAACAACTTTTTTTGTTTTGGTTTCATAAAAAAGTTATTTTTATAGTTTTCATAAAGTTTTCAATTATTATTTAAATATTTTAATCCTTATTTTAAACTATGTTATTTTTATGTGTTTTATTATGTTTTTAATAAATATCTCTTTTGATTATTTAAAAAAAATACAATATATTCTTACCTTTTATAAACAAAAAATTCTATCAAAAATCATTCATACACATCTTCATCAAAATCATCCTTATTTTCATTTTTAAATTAATTTTATATATTATATTTATTTTCATAAACAACAATCTTCTTATTTTCAATAAAAGTCTATTTTGCTATTTAAAAAAAAAGGTTTTTTACAATTAATTTTATATATTTAATTTTTTTACTCTCATTTTTAAATTAATTAATATATTTGATTTTTTTTCACAAATATCTATCTTCTAATTTTGATTAAAAGTTTATCTTCAAAAATATATAAAACTTGCATATTTTTTAAAATATAAACTTTTATTTTAAAAATTCATTCATACACATTTTCACCAAAATCATATTTACTCTACTTTTGAATAAAAAATATTTATTAAATCTTGCAACAACTCTTTATGTTTTGGTTTTCATATAAAATATTTTTATATTTTACATAAACTTTTCAATTAAAATTCATATATTATTTTTTCAAATATTTTAATCCTTATTTTCAACGATGTTATTTTTATGTACTTTATTATGTTTTCAACGAATATCTCTTTTGATTATTTTAAAAAGTACAATATTTTCATACTTTTTATTAACAAAAAAAATCTATCAAAAAACATTCTGATGGTCCCAAGTTTATACGGATGAAGCAATGCTAGTGATTTAGTGTGTTTTTGTGTGTATGTTTCGGTAGAGAAGAGAGAGTCGAGAGCTTTTAGAGAGAGAGAACACAAACACACAAAGTTGATAATGCAAAGCTTAGTATTGAAATGTGGGGGAAATGCCTTTATATAGCATTTCCCCAACTTTGGTATAATTACATATTACACCCTCACTTTAATATATCTAACAATCTTCCCCTAAGTGAGGTGTGTAATCATTCACAACAAACAGATACATTGAAATCTATTCGAAAGCTGATTTGTTGCGAATGCCGAAGGCCACTTGCCATTTTCTGATTTCTCTCCTGCTAGCCAATGCTTTCCTTATTTGATCTATTACCTTGTATGCCTGGGAATGTTCTTCATCTGTGTAAGCTGCTCGGTTATCCCAAACCTTTTGATGAATTTTATGATGAAGGATTTTCAAGGTGCCGTCAGAATATGCATTAAGGTCGTCTAGTCTGATGAAAATCTTTTCACCCTTTGTATTTTTGGAGACAACACCTCGAGAACCTTTAAAGTTTGGATGACCGTCATGGATTACTGTCAACTCTTCAAGCTGTTTTAAATCTGGATGATTCTGATTAGGCTTAAGAAGATTGACTTTCCGATAGTTGTTCTCAGCCCCGAGCTGGATATCGTGTTCCTCAAAGAATTCCATAAGATTTCTCATGTACCTCATTAACGCAACTCTACCAAATTCTTCATCAGGCCATTTTCCCTTTTTCTGGGAAAGGATGTCGAATAAGAAGCTAATGTCTTCGATGTTTACATACCTCAAATCTGCTTCGGTGAGAAAGTATGTGAGGTTGTTAGCTCTTTTGACGTAGAAGATGGCATATTTTATGTTGAAGTTAGTTTCGGTATACACACTGAGAAGGTCACTTATGGGATAATCTGATTTGATATCTTCTGGTTTGGTTTGTGAACGAGTGAGAATATGATCATATCTCCTTCTTTGTTTATCGTTCATGTTTCTCAGCTCGGGTGAGATAACCTCTATCAACTGACTGCTGAAGATTTCAGGAATTCGTTCTTCAAGATTGGCAGCGTTGACAAAGAAAGGTTTCCATATCGGGTTTTCTGCAGCATTCCTTGTGAACATATTCCCGACATCAAGACCAGGATCTCCACGATGCACTGGAGGAGCAGGTGGGACTGTGAAGCTTTCAGGCAAGGGCCATTCTGATTCTGCTCTAAACTTTTCAGCTGCCTCTGCTTGTCTGTTTCTTTCTAGTATGTCGGCAGCTGATTCTTGAAATCTACCAGGAGGAGGAGGAAATTGTTGGTGAACTTCAAAATTTAACCCACTGAGGACCCTGGAAACATCAAAGAGAGGCTTTGTCTTCTTTGGTTTCCTTCTTGCTTCTCTCCTAGAGATTGCTAACCTTTCTTTCCTTCTTTGAGCAAGTTCCCTATCACTAGGAATGTCATCAAAACGGTCTACAATTCTAGGTGAGTCTGGGCGCGTTGCAACCTCGACATATTCATCAATGCCGGCAAATAGTCTTATCATTTCTGGGTCATCAGTTTCCTCCTCCTGTTCATAGACCCTACCTTCTCCCAAATCCCTGACGGGTGAATTTCCTAGTGACCCATACAGCTCTTCCATCTCAGAATCGGAGCCACTAGACCAATTAACATTGTCAGCCTGGGATTGATCGAACGATAGTTCTCCTTCTTCGAGTTCTGTCGGCCTCAGTTCAGATTGTTGCTGGGGTACATAGAGTACGATTTGTTTGTCAGCATTCTCTTTCTGTTGTAATTCATAAACTTCTTCGGCCGTTAATGATTCGGATCTATGTTGTTGACCCGTCTGGCTTCCAGATCCAGCAGAACCTGTACCTGTAGATAAGTATCTGCTCAATGATGGTACTGGTACAGTTGCGGCGGAGGGAGTTGTGATATATCTTCTTCTTTTCTCCCCCTCGGGATGATCATCAGGATCTTGATATTCCCGCCTCCTTTTTTACCCCTGAGCCTGGGCCTGACAGGTTTGTTCAAGTACCGTCAGCCGGTCAGTAACTTTTTGCAGGGAAGTATAGAACCCTCTTGTCACCCCATCAATATTGCTGTTTACATCTTCATGAAACTCTGTAAATTCATCCAAGGAGATTCCCTGTGGACGTAGTTCAGTTTGCAGAGTAGTCAGAAGGTCTTGATTATAAGCAGAGTCTGGACTTTATTCAATCAGTTTAGCATAGAGGATGCTTTTTAAGGCGTCGACCGATAGTGAAGTGACATCCGGTTGAGATTGAGGGACCGTTGCTGGAAGACGAGCTGCAAGTAGATTTTCAATACGCGACAGCTGCTCAGTCTGTTCCCTGGAATCCCTTTCGATCCGATCCAACTTTAGATTTGTCTCCTGCAGTTGTTGGCGGATTGGAGACACGGCTTGGTTGATAGCATTGTTAAGATCTGCACGTGTAACAAACCCGGAATCACTAAGACTTCCGGTTGAGGTACCTACCACAGAGGCAGGACCACCTACTGGAGCAGCAGGGATGTTGGCTCCAGCAGGATTTCCTTCCGATCCTCGAATGGCACCTTGAGAGGTACCACCTACGGAAGTTGCGGAGACTTGTTGAGTCAACAAGCTCAGTGCATCTATAGTTACCTTGTGTTGTTCAAGATATGCGGATATCCGCAGCAAATCAAATCGTGCACGAAGAGGAGTCGAGGACGAGGGAGGCAGTCCTCTGTTTTCAATAGGTCCAACACCCAATTGGGGTTGGCCTAGATTGTGTGCTATAACCCTGTGCAATAAAGACGGAGTCTGTTGAGAGACACCGTAGTGGCTTGGTGGGGCAGAAACTTGCACGGGTGGGATCACCGCGACTTCTTCAATATGAGGCTCAGCAGTGCTAGGCCTCATAGTAGATGTGGCTTCCCGGCTTTCTGGGTTTGGGGAACCCTCAACACTTATTTTTTCTTTTCTCACCTCCTCTCTATCACTCACACTCCTAGCAACAAAACTACCTTCATCATCACTACTACCAGCACCATACCCCGCATATTGATCAGGTTGAATGAGAGAGTCAGGGGTGACAGAACTAGTTTCAACGGATAGGCTAAGAGTTGGAGAAGTGAGTGGAATGTCATGCTCTAGGGCTATAATGGCCCTGCGAATGATAGGAATGGTGGTTGTTTGAGCAGTTGAAGTCAAAGGATTGACCAGACCACCAGGTTGTGGAATGACCTGAGTAGTTTGAACGGGGTGAGTCTGGTCGGGAGAGGTAGTATGTGGGTCAGTAAGTTTCATGAAGGAAGGGGTGCTTTCTGTGGGTTAGTCAATATGGTGCTCTGGGGTGCCCAATGGTGATATAGCTGTGTCAGGGGTAGGGGCACTACCAGGAAGGAAAGCAGACCCTTCATGAGAAGAACTGGATGACTCAGATACGTCAAGACCAAGTTCGGTTAGTACGGCTTGGGTGCGGGTGGATCGGGAAAGAGATTGGACAATTTCCTGAACGGTTGCTGGATCATATGTGTCTCCTCCCTCTCTACTCACACCACCTTCACCTTCTTCACCACCCCTCTCAAGATTTTCCCTCATCACATCCCTCTCAGCATCTCCCACAGATGGCTGAGTCCTTATTTCTACCTCCTCACCAGGTGCTACTCCCCCCTGGGTAGGCATGGCCGGCTCTGGCACAGCCATAGAGGGTATCCCTACACTCTCCCTATATGTTCTCACTACATCATTTTGCTCACACAGATCCATTAGAGACTCTGGGAATGGTTTAGGAATGGGCAGATTCGTCGGGTTAGCAGGTTTAATATGAAAAAAGAGTTTTGGAGAAACAGAAGGTAAACCTGTCCGACGAGGGATATCAGCATTCCGCTCCATCACATACTGGATGATCATTGGTATGAAGCAATGGTAAGGCAACATGTTCGAATCCCTCTTCTTTTGGGAATTCTTCCTGAGCATAGTAGCTTTGATGTCCTGGAAGAGAAGGAATGCATAGTCCACATGCATATGCGTCGCAGCTGCTACAAAAATTTTAAGTTGATGTTCCATTGGGAATTCGTAGCCTGAGTGCTTTGGAGTGAGACATCTTTGAAGCACCGTCATGAATGTATTATATTTTGGGTGCAAGCCGGTGCGTTTGAATTGACCTTTCCTGATGAGCTCACCGTCATATCCCATCTCCCTTATTGTTGTAAGACATGCATCCTCATCGGGGATGTCCTCAAAGTCTGTTGCTGGAGGTCTGCTGTCTGCTTTGGGTAGAGCAAAGATTGTTCTGAGGCGACTAAGAGATATATTGACTTGAAATTCGTCGACCTCTGCATGAATTACCTCATAACCTCTGTTATTTTCCCTCACATCACATGTTTTCCAAAATTGTTGCACATATAATTCAGGAACATGTATGCCTGTTGTGGCTGGGTTATAGGTCAGTAGATGGTTTAGGGGATGAATTTTGAGAATCTCATTTTGAGTTTGGTTAGTTCAACATAATGGTTGTTTTCATGGGAGCCAGCGTTAAGAAACTCGGCTCTGGGCATGATCTCCTCTGGGTCACGTTCAACTTGTGCCATCTTATCTGTCAAAGAGATAAAATAGTTAAATTTAAAATTAAGAGATATGCAAGAAAACAACATTCAGTTTTGAATATTTGGTCAAACTTTTGATAAGTGAGTAAAATTTGACCAAATTGACCCAACGTTGACCAATGTTGAATAAATGTTCACACCCTAAGTGTTGAACCCTCACTGTGTACAGGATGATTTTCAGCATAAAAAAGTTGTTTTGATACTGCAAAAGTGTCAATTAGTTAGTACTGAACAACTTTGTAGTACTTGAACATGTTCCAAAACTCACCCTAAACACCTCTTTTTAGCCAAATACCAAATTGTATGTGTATGTTCATACTTCCCAAGAACACGAAGAATACTTTTTGAGATTTTTGAAATATTTTTACATCAAAGTGTTCCCCATGTGATCAAAATACCCATCGCAAACATTGTTTCATCAAACAAGTTTGTTTCGAGTACCAAAAGTCCACTTAAAGTCTAGATATTCTCATTCGCATATCAGTGTTCTAAGACCAAAAAGTACCCTTTTTAACTCAAAATCTTCAAAATGTAAACCATACAAGTTGTTACCTTTTAGATTAGAAGTATTTTGATACTAAAATTGCAAATTTTGGCAGAGTAACGAGATGATTTGTATGTTAACGTAATCAAGAACTCGAGAGAACACTTTGTAAATTTTGAATAGCGTAAATGAAGAATGGCAACTGTTGGGGTAACTTGTAGCAGTGTAAAAAGACACATGTCGAGCCCTGATTGGCTGGTGCAACGGTTAAAAAACGCGGCTGATAGAAGTTTGGATGCGGCTGATAAGAGTTTTCAATCGCATGCGATTCACACTGTGGTGTGTTAATCGCATGCGAATCAGCTTGGGTGTTAGAACCATGGCATCCGAATCGCATGCGATTCACACTATCTGAGCTTAATCGCGTGCGATTCAACCTTAGACTGAATAGCATGCGATTCACACTAACTTAGCTGAATCGCGTGCGATTCAACCTTAGACAACATTGCATTCGATTCACACTTGTTTCTCACAACCTTTTCACATGCAATTAAAACCTTTAACATTTGCATGCGATTCACTCACATAGCTTAATCGCATGCGATTGAGCTATGACTTGGAAAAATTTGAGATATCTGAATTTTGAGATTATGAAAGTTAAATTTTCAGATATGGTTGATGTGAGTGTTTGTTTGACACACTCCCCCTAGACTTTTGCATCTGTTAACTTTGAGAGTGTGATAATTTTGAATTTCTCCCCCTACACATATGATACATGTGTGTCATCAGAAATCACTCCCCCTTGAGAGTTGCATCATGAAGCTTTCATCTCTCCCGGCTAGCAATGGGACGTCCGATGCTAAATAGGTAATGACCCAATCCTTCAACATAGGAGACCTTTTTGAACTTGATGTGCTTCTTATCAATGTCTCCGTACCCCATTATTGGTGCAACATTGTCGTTCCCAAAATGTACATTCCCGGAGTACTTAGGAACATAAATCTTGAGAAGACTTTTGTAGCCGGTCATATGTTTGGTACAGCCGGAGTCAAGGTACCACAAGTGAGGCACCTGCAAAAAGAGAATAAATCACGTTTAGGTCCCCATATAGAAATGGGTCCTCGATTGTTAGTCTCTAAGTTGAGTTGAGTAACAACTGTGGGTTCTGATGATGATGAAACTTCTAATGATCTATTCTTTGGTACACAAATGGATTTAAGCTTTTGGCGTGAAGGAATAGATTTGGAAGAAATTGGTTGAGAAGAAAGTTTCTTTACCACTGTTGGTTTGACAGTTGATGGAATCGGAGGTTTTGGATTCGGTAGAGTTGCGGAAGCGTTATGTTTGCGAATCCATGGTTGCGAGGAATTCTTAAGAATTCTCTGTGGCCTCGGTGCATCAACTTGCTTTTGCTGAACTGGAGCACTGCGATTAGTAGGTTTTGCGATTCGTTGGATGGATGATGGCTTGGGTTTTGAAGGTTTGGAGATTTTAGAGGGGGAATTGCGAGAACGCTTTTGAGAATGCAAGTGTTTTTCCTGTGCAATCCAAGCCCTTTTAAATGCTTCATAGCCCTGCCGTCGGTAGACTTCTAGTTCCTTGATCGTGAGCAATCGTTTGGATTTGTTTAGACGTTTAAGTGCATGTGATTGACGAGTGGTGATCCACTGATGAATGATGTGTCCTTTTGAGTTTAAAAACGGGACACAGACTTGATTAGCATAAAAATCAGTCCAATCAGCACATGGCTTAATGCCTAAAGATTTTCGCAATTGATCATAACAACAATTAAATTCACAGTGTCCATGAGTACAACCATCACTCATACAAAACATGGTAGAAGCAGTTTTGTCTTGTGAACCTGAATGATTACAAACAGACTCAAACATCAAAACGTTTTCACAGACAGGTTTCAAATTTGAACACCTCCTAGTGGATCTAGGAATTGCTCTTTTCCATGATGTATTTATTTCACACTTCTTGTTTCCAGCCTTCTTCACATCTGCAGCAGAGGGTAAAAGATTAGAATGAAGTCGTGGTCGATAGGCTGCAGCTCGTGATGATTCAGGTACGTCTAAGTGTACATGAGAAAGGGGATTGGAAGTGGACATTTGCTTTGGTTTGTAAATCTATTTAAGCTTAAGATTTATCATGGATGACTTATTAACAGATTTTATCTCAGTTTTGACATTTTGAGAAGATGTAGACACATGTTTGGAACCTTCAATTCGTTCATCGAATATGGTTCCCTGTGGTGAGAAGGTAAATGGAGTGGGTGGTTCCAGTGCAGTTTCGACCTCTTTGATTCGTTCAAGCAATTCAAAATTTTCTTTGCACAAGTCGTCAATGATCTTGCCATCAAGATTGAATACTGTTTGGAGACGTTTGTGGAGGATGGCGTTTTCTTGAAGTAGTGGAGAGGGTTCAGATTTGGTTTCTGATTGGAAGGCTGTGGCAAGGTCATCTTGAACTAGATGAGTGAAGCAAAACTCCTGTAAGGTTTGAAACCTTTGCTATAATTCCTTGTGGGGAATGTATTCAACAGTGGGCTTTGGTGAAACAGGAGAGT
The DNA here is from genome assembly GCA_947179395.2 of Pulicaria dysenterica. NCBI lineage: Eukaryota > Viridiplantae > Streptophyta > Magnoliopsida > Asterales > Asteraceae > Pulicaria > Pulicaria dysenterica. Next base: position 84,187,518 of record OX359288.1, read on the forward strand.
AGAGTTCTTCATCAGAATAGACAGACGATGAAACATCAGAATCGGACTAGGAAGAGAGATTGGCAAGGTATGAGTCATTCAAATTAGAATAATCAAATGGAATTTCAGTTTTGACATTAAGAGTTCGTTTGAAATCTTCCTCTATTTGTGTCTCTTCTTGGCCAACAAAGACCATCCTTTGGGTAAGTCCTAACCCAAACAGATCAGCATTATATAATTGTTTGGACGTAATCCTTTTCAATTTGAAGCCAAGCCCATCGAAATTCCATCTGGAGAAAGGACGTTCCTTTTCTTTGTATTGAGAGATGGTATGTTCACTTTGATCACGTTTGGACAGAAGGTATTCAAGTTCATTGATTCTAGAGTAAAGAGTACTTCGTTCTTTCCTAAGTTCATTTTTGAGAATTTCTGAATCCTTTTCAGCACACTTACATTCTGCTTTGAGATCTAATATGGTGTTATTAGTCCTACTGGTTAATTCTAAAAGCTCAGATTCTTTTGCAGCTAATTGGTTCCTAAGGCTGATTAAGTCGTTATCTAACTTCTTAATTATTGTTTGTGCCTCCAAATTTTGAGTGTGTGAAACATCTTCTAGAACTTGATTTCTTGTGATTAAATCTAGTGCCTGACATTCTAACTCTTTTATGCGATTTAATATGGTTTGAATGTGTTTATGATTAATACCCATATTAAAGTTAGAGTTAGAATATACCTTCTCGCTTTCTGTACCAATGGACATCATCTCATTTGTACATGACATGATTAGTGATGTTTGAAGAATGATCGTTCACTTGCAAGATGGTTTGATTGTTCGAAAGATTCACTTAAAAAGTGTTACGGTCCAATCTTGATTACAGAGTGTCTTTGAAGATTGACTAAGGGACTAAGTCTTATGAATTTCAATTTTGAATTAGATCTTAAGAAGATTAAATTCAACTTTGAACTAGATAGACTTAAGGTAATTTAATTCACCTTTGAATTAGATCTGATTTAGATTAAATTCAATTATGAATTAGATTGTTTTGATTAAGTTCAAATGTTCAAGAGTTTTCTAAGTCAAGTCCAGATGGGTCAATCACTTGTCCAAGTAAAAGGAATTACTGAGTTTGTCTTATCGAATACGATTGATCCAATAGAGTGCGATTTGAGTGAGAATTCCTTGAAAACAAATGGGCAGAGTAATGACTTAGTATCGATTAATAAAGTAACCAATCGAATGCGATCCAATCCTGTTGCATCAAACACTTGGGAAATAAAGCGGTTAGTCCTGACAATCAAATGTGATTGCCAATAGAGTAGTCTGAATAGCACATAAATATGGAGTTAATCGCATGCGAATCAAATAGGAAACTTTCAATCGAGTGCGAATCAACAAGTAACTTGAAACTTTTCAATCGCGTGCGATTAAAGAGTTGGAGCCGGCTTATAGAAATGCTTAAGTATAAATCGCGTGCGATTCCCTTTATGAGCCGGCTGATAGAATATCAATACTTGAAAAGATTTCTATAAGCCTTGAGTTTCAATCGCATGCGATTGTGAAATCTCGGCTGATAGAATGTCACTTGGTGACCAAGGCTGAGAATGCTATAAGCCGCTTTAAGGGTCAATCGCATTGACTAAGGGACCAGCTTATAGACCCTGATGTGTCCTTGTCAGATCTGATAGCCTTACCTCTTAAGGTGACTACCCATTTTGTACTTGATTGGTATGGCAAGTGCTTGACTTTCCTTGTTCAACACTTAAGCTATTTATAATTTATAATTAAATAAATTACAAAAATACGATTTCTTCTTCTACAGGTTGTACTATTCAGATCAAGAACACAATAAATGCTTAAATACCCAGAAAATTTAATGTTTGAAAAGTGGGTATTTAATGACTTTCCTTGACGAAGAATGTATGGATAAACTTTCGGTTTAACTTTTTCTTCAAGAACAATTTTCGTAGGTTTGTAAGCTATGTAAAACAACTCAAAAGAAAGTTAAAGGAGATGTAGTTTATACCTTTAATGAGTTCTACCTTTAAAAGTCGTTTGAGCTTGAGTTTATCTTGAATAAAACTGACGTTCTTGAACCTTTGCATAACCGAGAGCCTTTTCTTCTTAGAAGCTTGAACACTTCGAGATTTTGTTGTCTTCTTTTGAACAATCACGAGCCAAAAACAAGTTTGGCTCTGATACCAATTGATGGTCCCAAGTTTATACGGATGAAGCAATGCTAGTGATTTAGTGTGTTTTTGTGTGTATGTTTCGGTAGAGAAGAGAGAGCTGAGAGCTTTTAGAGAGAGAGAACACAAACACACAAAGTTGATAATGCAAAGCTTAGTATTGAAATGTGGGGGAAATGCCTTTATATAGCATTTCCCCAACTTTGGTATAATTACATATTACACCCTCACTTTAATATATCTAACAAAATTTTGTGTGTGTGTGTGTGTGTGTGTGTGAAATCAAGTGCTGGTATGGGTGCTGGAGTGTGGAACCTGCACAAGTAAAGATCACATCAGGTACAAGTGGGTAGACACTATTCAGAGTAAAGTCAACAAATCTGAAAGTGACATCTCAGATCTATCAGCCGCATCCATGGCTATCGCATGCGATCAAGTTGAATTTGGCTAAGTACAAGTTCTCTATCAGCCGCAATAGATCCAATCGCATGGACCCAATCGCATGCGATTCGAATCACGCTATCAGCCGCACTCTAGGGCTATCGCATGCGATCGAGTTGAATTTGGCCAAGTATAGGTTCTATCAGCCGCACTGAATTCCAATCGCATGCTATTTACCAATCGCATGCGATTCAACCTGATAACCATTCGCACGCGATTCAACCAGATACAATCGCATGCAATAAGCCAATCGCATGCGATTCGATTCATATCCAATCGCACAGATCCTATCGCGTTAATCCAATCGCATGCGATCCGAATCACACTATCCAACAGGTTTTTCAGAGTTGCAATTATTACTCAAAATTTCAAAAATTTCATCCGAAATGCATTTTCTGATATAGCGATATTCTTCATTTTCAAAAATTTTCGCGCTGACCTGGCAGCTCGACCCCAGCCAGGGGCTCTGCCCCTTGGACCCCGCCAGGGGTTGCCACCCCTTGGACCCCACTATCAGGGGCGCTGCCCCCGAAACCCCGTCGTCGTTCTGACTGATTTATGTTGCCACCTTGATTTCTAAGTCAAGTGTTTGGATTTTTTGACTGAGTCAGGAGTTCTCAAAGTTTCAGTTATCATTCTGATGTTTCTAGATTTGGGTTAGCTTTGGGTCATTACTACCATGTACTTAATTCCTAATACCCTATGTCTAGTCATCCTGCCCTTTCCTAACTGATTTTTGGTTCTTCTTTCTTAGTGTCACCAATATCTGGTCTCAAAATCAGATTTTGGTCATCTATTCCTTGTTTCTTTAGAATCTTGGTAGTCTTTTATCAGTCAGTTCTGAATTCTCGTTTGTCATTCTAATCTTTCAGAATTCATGTATCGTCACTTGATTGTCTTAACCAACATCCGTTTTCTTCATGTTTTCGAAGAGTTTGATAGATATTTGTGTGCTTTCGAATAAGGATGTATCCGACTCCCTGTTCACGATATGTTTTCAAAGTCACCGTTTCTATAGTCGTACAGGTTGAAAAGGCTTGAATATGATTTCAGCTCCCTGTGTTCCTTAACGCTTATTTCTTACTATAGAATCCTTATCCGTCCCAAGTTCGTTTGCATCCACTTGTCTTTCGTTCTCTTTGTCACTTGTTGTGATCCGGACTAGGTTGATACTCTTGTGCGAGAATTCTCAGATTTTCGATTTGGTTGATGTATTCATTTCTGATCTACATTCACTCCTCAACGATCCATTTTGGCTCACAAGTGGTAGAAGTTAATAGACTGATACTTCACAACTGAACATTTTTCATGATGACCAGTGAAGACTTAGGACATCATGAGGGGGAGATATAAAGATTTATTCAGTTGGTTACTGCATGAGACATATTGTACGAGGTATTCAGTCTAGGGGGAGAAGTACTTAGATGAAAGTTTTATTCTCGCCCCAATTTTAATCTTCAAGGATCAAGAGCAACATTGTAAGGGGAGGGTTTCCCCGTTTGTGATTCTAGGAGGAGTAAGCAAAATATTCTCCTCTGATGATGAATCCTTATACGCTTCTGCTAATTGCCTAAATGCTCGAGAGCTACATTGTAGGGGGAGGGTTTCCCCGGTTGTGATTCTAGGGGGAGTAAGAAACATATTCTCTCCTGTTGATGAATCCTTTTATGCTTCCGCTGATGCTACCAATGCTCAAGGATCCAGATGCTGAAAACCTCTATATGCTAATTTGATTATATAACCGAAGGCGGTCAATGCCTTAGGTTACTGGAGCGCTACAAGACAATAAGCACAAGACCCTCAAGTCTCAAGATGCTGAACAGATCAAGACTCCTATTCATTTTATTCTGCAACTCTTATTCCATTCCAAAGGGGGAGATTGTTAGAACTGTATTATTGTAATAGAATAGGAGTTCAACAATAGTTGAGGGTGCTTATTGTAAATATACCTTATAGGTATATAACCCTTGTGCTAGACAAGGAAATGTAAGGATTGCCACAATGAAAGAAATATACTATGTGTTTATGAATGTGAAAATGAGATTCTCTCTCAACTTTTCATAGTTAACTTAGCAATCCTTCATTCTACCGCTTGTTTATTCCTAACACATTCATACACATTTTTGAACAAAAATCATCCTTATTTTAATTTTCAAATTAATTTTATATATTATATTTCTTTCACAAATCTCTATCTTCTTATTTTGACTAAAAGGTTATTTAAAAAAAATATAAAATTTGCATATTTTTTAAAATATAAATTTTTCTTTTAAAAATTCATTCATACAAATTTTCACCAAAATCATATTTACTCTTGAATAAAAATTATTTATTAAATTTTACAACAACTTTTTTTGTTTTGGTTTTCATAAAAAAGTTGTTTTTATATTTTTCATAAAGTTTTCAAATAAAACTCATATATTATTTTTCAAATATTTTAATCCTTATTTTAAACTATGTTATTTTTATGAATTTTATTATGTTTTAGACAAATATCTCTTTTGGTTATTTTAAAAAAGTACAATATTTTCTTAAATTTTATAAACAAAAAATTCTATCAATATCATTCATACACATTTTCATCAAAATCATCTTTACTCTCATTTTTTAATTAATTTTATATATTTAATTTTTTTCAAAAATCTCTATCTTCTTATTTTGATTATAAGTTTATTTTTAAAAAATATGAAACATGCATATTTTGTAAAATATAAATTTTATGTTTAAATATTCATTCTTACACATTTTCACCAAAATCATATTTACTCTCATTTTGAATAAAAATTATTTATTAAATTTTACAACAACTTTTTTTGTTTTGGTTTCATAAAAAAGTTATTTTTTTAGTTTTCATAAAGTTTTCAATTATTTTTTAAATATTTTAATCCTTATTTTAAACTATGTTATTTTTATGTGTTTTATTATGTTTTTAACAAATATGTCTTTTGATTATTTAAAAAAAAATACAATATGTTCTTACATTTTATAAACAAAAAATTCTATCAAAAATCATTCATACACATCTTCGTCAAAATCATCCTTATTTTCATTTTTAAATTAATTTTATATATTATATTTTTTTCATAAACAACAATCTTCTTATTTTCAATAAAAGTCTATTTTGCTATTTTTAAAAAAAAGTTTTTTACAATTAATTTTATATATTTAATTTTTTTACTCTCATTTTTAAATTAATTAATATATTTGATTTTTTTCACAAATATCTATCTTCTTATTTTGATTAAAAGTTTATTTTCAAAAATATATAAAACTTGCTTTTTTTTTTAAATATAAACTTTTCTTTTAAAAATCCATTCATACACATTTTCACCAAAATCATATTTACTCTACTTTTGAATAAAAAATATTTATTAAATCTTGCAACAACTCTTTATGTTTTGGTTTTCATATAAAATATTTTTATATTTTACATAAAGTTTTCAATTAAAATTCATATATTGTTTTTTCAAATATTTTAATCCTTATTTTCAATGATGTTATTTTTATGTACTTTATTATGTTTTCAACGAATATCTATTTTGATTATTTTAAAAAGTACAATATTTTCTTACTTTTTATTAACCAAAAAATCTATCAAAAAACATTCATACACATTTTCAACAAAAATCATCCTTATTTTAATTTTCAAATTAATTTTATTTATTATATTTCTTTCACAAATCTCTATCTTCTTATTTTGACTAAAAGTTTATTTTAAAAAAATATAAAAATTTGCATATTTTTTAAAATAAAAAATTTTCTTTTAAAAATTATTTCATACAAATTTTCACCAAAATCATATTTACTCTTGAATAAAAATTATTTATTAAATTTTACAACAACTTTTTTTGTTTTGGTTTTCATAAAAAAGTTGTTTTTATATTTTTCATAAAGTTTTTAAATAAAACTCATATATTAATTTTCAAATATTTTAATCCTTATTTTAAACTATGTTATTTTTATGAATTTTATTATGTTTTAAACAAATATCTCTTTTGGTTATTTAAAAAAAGTACAATATTTTCTTAAATTTTATAAACAAAAAATTCTATCAAAAATCATTCATACGCATTTTCATCAAAATCATCTTTACTCTCATTTTTTTTATTAATTTTATATATTTAATTTTTTCACAAATCTCTATCTTCTTATTTTGATTATAAGTTTATTTTTAAAAAAATATGAAACATGCATATTTTGTAAAATATAAAATTTAAGTTTAAAAATTCATTCTTACACATTTTCACCAAAATCATATTTACTCTCATTTTGAATAAAAAATATTTATTAAGTTTTACAACAACTTTTTTTGTTTTGGTTTTCATAAAAAATATTTTTATATTTTTCATTAAGTTTTCAAATAAAATTCATATATTATTTTTTAATTATTTTTAATCTTTATTTTAAACGATATTATTTTTATGTGTTTTATTATGTTTTCATCGAATATATCTATTGTTTATTTTTAATCTTTATTTTAAACGATATTATTTTTACGGTTGCGTTTAGTTGTGGAAAATTGTTTTCAGTTTTTCTGGAATTTTTTTTTGAAAAAAGGGTGGAGTTTTCATTTTCAGTTTTCTTAGAAAATGCGTTTGGTTAACAATAATGGAGTTTTCTAGTTTCTATCTTAAAAAATTAGAAAACATGTTTTGATGTATTATTTTAACCAGTTTTTATTTTTCAGTTTCTGTTATTTAAAATAATACAACATTTAACATATATAAACTTAAATTTAAAGAAAAATATAATACGAGATTTAACATAAAATTCAATGTAAATCCAAATAAAACATAAAAAGGAATTTTTAACATGAAATTTTTTACTATTTAGTGATATCAAGATCACGAACGTCTCTGGCGACGTCAAGTTCATACATAAACATCAAACACACAAAAAAAACCTAATGTAATAAGCCTTATTGAGTTTCATATGACATCCCTACGTTGTTAAACAACTACTCATCTAAAGTAGCAAGACATTCTTTCCTTCTATCCTCCGACATCATTAGAAACATTTTTCTCCAATTAGTATCAGGAAAAAATGTCAATGCTTTAGTATAAGATCTAGAACTAACACCGGGTATAGCTTCCAGTGTAGTCATGCAATCACCAATGGTGTATTCCTCTACAGGGGTAGTAACATCACTAGACTTTGATTTATATTGCTCCGCTTTTGCTAAATCTCTCTCCTTTCTAGCAAGCAGTGATTGTGAGAACACGTCCATGAGGGTATCATATTTGGAGCTTCCAGAAGTCTTTTTCACTCTTCTCATACCAGGTAAACCCTCTATCTCCTCTTCTAACTTACGCTTGCCTTTCTGAGTTGATGGACCATCAACCTCACTTTCACCTTGCCTAATATTACCACTCTCTAGATATTCGTCCTCAATTCTACGCTCTTCTTGTGATGTCTGAGGAGCACAAGTTGAGGCATTATGGAAAGCACCCGAAGCGGTAGAGTTACTAAATACAGGGGTTAATAACGAATAAATCTTGCAACCCTTCCTCTTGAATGCCTTAAAAACTTTATCTCGCTGCAAATATGTCATAGAAATAATTTGTTATTTATTATAATTAGTTAAACATTAAAAATATCAAGATTAAGAAATGGTATACCTTATTAAGATCATCCCAAACAGCCTGGTTAGCAAACACTTGCCCAGATACTGAATCCCTGTAAATTTATAATATTGTATAGAAATAGGAGTTTAATTGTAAAATACTCATAGGGTATATATAGGGATATGACCTATTATAATAGGTAAGGTCTTGCTCATAATGCACTAATAAACTAGGTGTTTTCCAAGGTGTAAACCATATTCTCTCTAGTTTACATATGCAAACCTTCAATCTATCCTACATTATACTTGATCCACTTGTTATATGGGACTAACAGGTGGTATCAGAGCCAAAGGAATGATGATTAGATCTGAAATGGTAAATCCATTTGCAACGGAACCACAACCAATTGATGATTTTATTCAGGTAAAGACCCCCGAGCCTGTATGGTTAAGAAGTCACCCTGACACTCAAGTCATTGGCAATTTGAATGCTGGTGTTCGAACTCGTGCCGTAACTGCAAACGAATGTCTTAATATGAATTTTCTAAGTATGATAGAGCCAACACGAGTATCAGAAGCTTTAGAAGATCCAGACTGGATTCTTGCTATGCAAGACGAGCTGAATTAGTTTGACCGTTTGAAAGTCTGGCGGTTAGTACCCAAACCTGAAGGTAAATCAATTGTGGGGACTAAGTGGATCTTCAAAAATAAGAAAGACTCTGATGGCATAGTTGTGAGAAACAAGGCTAGGCTAGTGGCTAAGGGGTACAATTAGCAAGAAGGAATCGACTATGATGAGACCTTTGCCCCTGTAACCCGTTTGGAAGCGATCAGATTATTTTTAGCCTATGCTGCCTTCAAGAATTTCAAGGTTTTCCAAATGGACGTTAAAACTACATTCCTCAATGGTAAACTCAAAGAGGAAGTCTATGTTGGTCAACCTGAAGGTTTTGTGGATTCCAAACGCCCGCAACATGTATATCTACTGGACAAAGCTTTGTATGGATTAAAACAAGCCCCGAGAGCTTGGTATGATGAATTGTCAGATTACTTGTTGAGCAAGGGCTATGCAAAAGGAACCACGGACACAATACTATTCAAAAAGCAGATTGGTTCAGAGTATATTCTTGTACAGATTTATGTAGATGACATTATTTTTGGTTCAACTAGCCCAAAGTATGGTGATGATTTTGCTAATACCATGAAACAGAGATTTGAAATGAGCATGATGGGAGAAGTCAACTTCTTCCTTGGATTGCAAATTTCTCAATTTAACCATGGAATTTTTATAAATCAGTCAAAATATATAAAAGATTTATTAAAACGTTTTGACATGACTGATTGTTCTCCACTTTCAACTCCCATGGGAATTAAAACTAAATTGTTTGCTGACCCTGATGGCAAATCAGTAGATTTAAAAACTTTTCGTGGTATGATAGGATCCTTATTATACTTAACAGCTAGTAGGCCAGATATAATGTTTGCTACTTGTCTCGGTGCCAGATTTCAAGCAAATCCTAAAGAGTCTCATTTGTTGGCAGTTACAAGAATATTAAGATAACTTAAGGGTACTCCAAATCTAGGTTTGTGGTATCCTAGAGATTCTGATTTTGAACTAATTGGATACTCGGATTCTGATTATGCAGGATGTATGCTGGACAGAAAAAGTACATCTGGAAGTGCACATTTTCTGGGAGACAGACTAGTATGCTGGGCATCAAAGAAACAAAACTGCGTGTCAACTTCCACCGCGGAGGCTGAATATGTTGCTATTGCCAGCTGCTGCTCTCAAAGTCTGTGGATTCGTACACAACTATCGGATTTTGGATTGGAATATTCTCACATACCGCTGATGTGTGACTCTCAGAGTGCCATAGCCATTTCATGCAATCCTGTGCATCACTCTAAAACAAAACATATAGACATTCGGTATCATTTTCTCAAAGATTATGTTGAAAAAGGTTTGATAGAATTAAAGTATGTTAATACTGAAAATCAACTTGCTGACATTTTCACCAAACCGTTGGATGAAAATCGTTTTAACACTTTAGTTTCAAAATTGGGCATGTTGAATTTGAGTATTTGACTGTACTTTTATTCTATTAATTACATTCTGCACAATTAAGTGTTTAGGGTCGGGGGTGTCTGTTCTGAGTTGACAAGTTATGAACTACGGATGGTTCATACTTGTAGGGGGAGACTCGTTTGTATTACTGTTTTGTTTTATAATTCTGAAAAATCGAAACACATTTGCAAAATTATAAAATAACAAAAAGATTTTTTTTCATTCATTGGTCAAGTAAGTAATTTCATCGGAATCCGAGAAGTTGCACAACATATTCAAAATTCTGATACTTTTATCGGAATCCGAGTATTTGGATAATACATTCAACATTCTGATAAGTTTTTTATCGGAATCCGATTCTTTTCTCGGAATCCGATAAGTGTTGTGGGCCTACAAGTCATGAACAGCCGGATTCTTGACTTTTTCTCGGATTTCAGTTCACACCTTGACCTCTTCTCTCTGTTTCATCAAGATTTCAAAAGACTTTGGATTTCTTCAAGTTTCTAACTTTTGGTTTGGTTTTCAATTGCGAATCTCATGGTACACCTCTATTTCTCTGTAGTGTATTACATCTCTATGTATGTTTGAATTAGTAGGCCGAAAACCCTGTTTTGTCGTTGATTTAATCTTCTGATTTTTGTGTTTATTTCTTGTTATTCAATGTGTTTGTGGCTTGGGTATGCTTAGTTAAACATGTTACATGTATTACTACTGTTAGATTACTTCTATTGTCTCTGTTTAAGATGGATTTGAGTGCCGTTTAGTCTGATTTGCGTAACTGGGTTACGGGCTGTACATTGTGGATTTAGCATGTCTAATGAACACTGATGGGGATACATGTTTTGTTAATAATGCTTAGAAGGACAAATGCTACCATCGACTTGAATTTGTTTATTGAAATTTTTGAATTTTAAAAGTCTGATTTTGGGTGGGTGGTTCACTGGTATGATTCTATCGGATTCCGATACTTTTGATTGGATTCCGATACTTTTGATCGGATTCCGATACTTTTGATCGGATTCCGAAATTTCTGATTGGATTCTAAGACTTTTGATCGGATTCTAGACTTTTGTCAGATTGAAAGTCAATTTGATCGGATTCCGAGAATTTTGAGTTTTGATCGGAATCTTACTCTAAAGGAGTTTTATCGGATTTCTCTTAAGTGTTTATCGGATTCTTCAAATCCGGTAAAATACTTAGAAAATTTTGAAAATTTTTCAAAATGTGAATTTTTCAAAACAGAAAAGGAAACAACTTTTCTAGTGTTATCTGCTGGACATCTGATCATTAATCATTGGTATTATTCTCTTCTTGCAGATGGTTAATCCTAGTAATCTTGTTCCTTCTGATCAACTGTTTCCTCAAACCAATTACTTACCCTATCTCATGAACAATCATTGTTTTGACTCTCTAATCACCACCACTCAATTTCCTATTCTTTTTGAACTAATAGCCTCACATCCACTATATCACATTTTAACATATAACCCTATTGCTGATGGAGAAGAACCTTATGTTCCAGAGGTATATGTGCAACAACTGTGGCACTCTTTGCATACTTCTGTTAATGATGAAGGAGAGGAGATCTTGGCTGGTCAGATTGAAAATTTCAAATTCTCTTTTGGTGTTGACCAGCTTCGGACTATGTTTAAACTTCCATCTGAGAGGGGTACTTATACTAACAAAACAAGATTTGATCCTATCATATCAGGCAAAGCTATCTTTCCACATGTCAAGGATCTTGGGTTTAACGGAGAGTTCACCAAGACTGCTCAATTCAAGAGAAATAATATGGTACCAATCTGGCAGTCTCTGTATTCTATCATTAATCGGTGTCTTACTAGCATTTCAAGAGGAGTTGATGGTCCTAGTTCAAGTTTGTTTCAAATTCTGGTCTCAATGGTCAAACACTGGCATGTCGACTATGCATCTATAATCTTTCAGGACATTTATACAGTTGTACATCAGAAACAAATACCACAAAAGGCTAAGAAATTTCTTCCGTATCCAAGGTTTCTATCGATGATTGTGCAATGTGTCATGCTAGAGCACCCTAATGACATCAATCTAAGGGATAATGATCCTATGCCAATGGTGTACGTTATGCAGAAGCTGTATAAAATTGAAAAGACAATTGATGTTCAGCCATTTGTCATGTCTGTTGATTTGTTAATGTTAATGGATTTAGATGATCCCATAGTGCAGGCATATGTGAGTGATAATAACATAGTTCTTCCGGATCGACAAGAACCTGTTGATCCTACCCAAAGAACAGTAGCACCTGAGGGATTAGTTGTTAGTGATCAGATGTCATCGGGTGACTCTGACAGGGGTGAGCAGAGGGAAAATCTCGAGAGGGGAGGTGAAGTGAATGAGGGTGATGTGAGTATAGGAGAGGGAGATACGGATGATGATATGCCTTTAGGGTTGTTCCTTTCTAAATCTCAATCTTAAGAAACTCCAGATAGAGGTGTTGAGTTAAATACTGAATCTTTGCTTGTTGCTCCAGTTTTTGAACATGATGATATGTTTGACATAGATAATCTTGATACTGGAAGCTTGGATGATAACGTTGAAGTAGAAGTTGAACAGTTAAAAGAAACAGAACATGAGAATGTGAGAAAAGAACAAATGAGTGATGAGAGTTCTCTAGCCGTAAAAAACCGGGAAACCACATCAGCCATCGGGTCTGACAGGGTCAGTCCTGGTGTTGAAAAAGACTCTGGCATCCCACCAGAGCATGCACAAACCCCACTCAACCACTCAGAATCCTCTCAAAAGGATAATGTTTCATTTTCTCACTGGGAATTACCACATGATCTACCGAAGTCTCCTTCTGAGACAGTAGGTATTGAAACAGGTGCCAGTTCTCCCCAGGCTACCGACTTTCATTTTCAAGAGCACATTGCAAGCCCACTTCTTTCTAAACACAAAGACACATCTATACCACAAACTAGGATCCTACCTGAAGGACCTAGCAGAACATCTATAGAAGCTACTCTTCGTAGACTTCAAGGATTAGATGGAAATCCTGCCACAGTCAACTCTGATACAGCTGTGCATGTGGGTGGCTCAACTTCTGAAGAATTTGTTCCTCCAGTTGTTTCAGTCTCAACGGTCAATCTAGGTGATCCCGGTTTTGTTACACATTCAAAAGTTTCTGAGGTTGCCTCAGAATTTGTTTCTAAGGCTGACCTTGAAACTGCTTTGTCTGCTGTTAATGAAAAAATTGATGTTCTAACTGAGAAGGTGGATAGGCTGTTGGCTAAACAAGGCCCGGATGTTTCAGTAGAGGAGTTGAAATCCCAGTTGTATGCCAAGCTAATGGCTAGGCCAGATAACAATGAAGAAGATGCTACACTGGTTGATTTATTAAGAACTGAATACAAGAAATCAGACTTTGAAAGTTTCAAAAAGGAGATGAGGTATAGTATGGCAGCTTTTGGAGTTGCTTTTCACAACAGGATGGATGTCATGGATCCCCTTAAGGATGTTGAGGGTGAAGCTTCTCCAGCTTTTGCTCAGGGGGAGACTTCAGGGAGAATTAATGATGAAGAGGAAGCTGCTCTTGTTGCTGCACTTATGGCCTCTCTTGAGGAAACCTGTCAAGCACAAGGAAAGAAGCGAAAACATAATGATCAAGATCCTGATCCCGATCATTCATGAGGAGGAGAATAAAAAGTGAAGAAATTTTACATTGTTGATTCAGTTGTTGAGGGTGTCTACTCAAGGGGAGGGAGAGAAAAAGAAACATCAGTTTATATCATGTCTAGGGGGAGTCAAGATTATCAGACTTATGAAGACATGAGAACAATCTGAGCTACATTGTAGGGGGAGAAAAAAAAAGATTCTTCCCAACACATCAAAAGTGTTTATGCTTCCGCTGTCAGATGCTCAAGATTAAACATTGTTCCAGACTGATGTATTTAGTGGGACGCTACATCCAAAACTGCTTATATAATCTAAGAAAAACTTAGATTACTGGCGTGTACACTCCTATTTCAATACAAAGGGGGAGAATGTAAATTCATAATATTGTATAGAAATAGAAGTTTAATTGTAAAATACTCATAGGGTATATATAGGGATATGACCTATTATAATAGGTAAGGTCTTGCTCATAATGCAATAATAAACTAGGTGTTTTCCAAGGTGTAAACCATATTCTCTCTAGTTTACATATGCAAACCTTCAATCTATCCTACATTATACTTGATCCACTTGTTATATGGGACTAACAATCCCACGTGACACCGGTAATTGTAATCAATTCGGTGAACTTGTTATGCACAGATTTTAGACGTTGGAATTTTGCTTTCCAACTTCTCAACACCATATCTTAAACCATATTTCATAAAAATTTGTTCATCCATATCTGTCCAATCAGTAACTTTGAAAATTGGGGCTCCATTCAGATTTTTCTGAACTCTTTCGGCCAATATCTCTAAAAAGAACTTCTCACAATCTTCTGGCCAATCCATAGCATCACCATTATGTCCACCCATCTATATTTCACTCATTTATATAACACCAAACATTTATCTAGATAAGTTGTTAATAAACCACAATATATGGCTATAAGTAAACTTTTTGTTAATTGCTTTCATGAAGACCTATACGTATCTAGAGTAATATGTAATTTATATTATTTTAGTAGAGTATAAACCAAGATTAAACTAACTAACTTTGAACAAATGAATCTAATATAAGCCTAGATTATATAGTCAGCTTTGAAAATTTAAATATGAAATTGATATGAATTTAATATAAGCCTACAATCTCATAGAATATACTATAATTTAACAATTAATTTGACAATACATAATAGGTGGAGCCAACTCTAAAATAAAAGAAAAAGTTGACAATATATGTCTGACATTACAGTGTTTCATATGTCATGATTTTAGATATACATACATACATAACATGTGCCTCATCCATCATCTTTTTTTGTCATGATTTTAGATATACATACATACATAGCATGTGCCATCACCTTTTTCTGGCATTGTCCTACACTAAGCACAGCCACCCACACACATACACACATATAATATATATATATATATATATATATATATATTATATATATATATATATATATATATATATATATATATCTTCCTCTGTAATTTTTATAGACACAAAAAGAAGAAGAAAAAAAAGGTACGTAAAACAACTACAATATATGCTTTGAAAAGCAGGAACGCATGTTAAAAAAGCTACGGTGCTAGCAAGCTTTCAAACAAAAAACAGAGAATAATTATTTGTAGGAGATACACACAAATCAATCATTATTTGTAGGAGATACACACAAATCAACAAAGAAAAGGGGAAGAACATACCTGCGATGCTGTGAATAAGGAAGTAAGCAGGAGGAGACCGGAGAGAATAGAGCAAAAAGCAACAACAATCACGGCAGACTCCGGCAAGGGTGAGACGATGAACAATTTTGGAGAGGAACGTGTGATGGTGTTATGCGGCAGGTAGGTTAGAGGGATACTCACGATTTAGAAAATTTTGGAAAAGTGGGTTTATGCTCTTTTCCATTTGTAGCTGAAATTGGAAAACTGAAAATTTTTCTATTTTAATAAAAATGATAGAAAAATTACTCAACCAAACATGTTTTCTAATTATTTCATTTTCTTAGAAAAATTTTCTAGAAAAAAGCGGGATTTTTCATCAACCAAACACAACCTAAGGTTTTCGGGATTCTTATTCCCGAGTTCTTCACTTTTTCTGCCATATGTATCTGTTGTGAACTGCTTTTTATGACACTCTCTCGGCCTTAAATAAGTCGAGAATGACATTCCCAACGTCTTCACCTTAAAGAAGTCGAGAATGACATTCCTAACTTCTGCCATTTAATTTTTTAGTTATTTAATTATTAGGTTAGTGGTATTGTACAATTGTTTATGTTAGTGGTTTTATTTGCATTAGTTTAAGATTTTTAATAATAAGTTATTTTTAATTTATAGTTATTTTTGTATTGTTAAGATTATTATTTTGTTTATACTAAATATATAAGGAAAAACTCTTTTTGAAATAAATGAGTTAATAGACAATGTTACAACATAAAAAGAAGACAAATACGTTGCAAGAAAATGATCAAAATATTGAATGAAAATTGATGTTATAATAAAATACAATGAATAAAAGATAAACTAATGAATAAATGATCAAAATAAATTACAATGAATAAATGATCAAAATATTGTAATTTATTATAACATTAATTTTCATTCAATATTTTGATCATTTTCTTACAACGTATTTGTCTTTTTTTTTATGTTGTAACATTGTCTATAACTCATTTATTTCAAAAAGAGTTTTTTCTTATAAATTTAGTATAAACAAAATAATAATCTTAACAATACAAAAATAACTATAAATTAAAAACAACTTATTCTTAAAAATCCTAAACTAATACAAATAGAACCACTAACCTAAACAATTATACAATACCACTAACATAAACCACTAACCTGTTAACCTAACCTAATAATTAAATAATTAAAAAATTAAATGGCAGGAGTTGGGAATGTCATTCTCGACTTCTTTAAGGCTGGGAGAGTGTCATAAAAAGCAGCCCACATAATGTACATGTGACAGAAAAAGTGAAGAAGTTGGGAATGTCATTCTCGACTTCTTTAAGGCTGAGAGAGTGTCATAAAAAGCAGTCAACAGCAGGTACATGTGGCAGAAAAACTGAAGAACTCGGGAATAAGAATCCCGAAAACCTTAGTTTTGAATATAAAAAAAACCACCTATTTTTGTTAATTTTTTGAAAAATAACCTTACTTTTGAAAAAAATTCCTAAACCCAACTCGATATAAATGGGAATTTTGGCTCCCACAAGGCCCAACTCAAGCCTTATGCACTCTCATGATTTCATCTCATCTCACTTTTTATCTATCTTTTTTCTTTCTCTTTTTCTCTTGCTTAAATATATATTATAAAATAAAATAAAAAAATAAAGTGAGATCGGTTATAAGTTGTAAGAAAGGAAATGAGAAAGAAAAAATAAGCGATGTGACGTTGATTTGTGAAGAGGAAAAAGAAATGAAAGGGTTAACCACTACCGATGGCGTTACGGGCTTAGAGTTGTGAAAATTCTAATAGGACACTAAAAAAATCAATAGAATTCTTCGATTAATGTTATATTTATAATCAAAATTTGTTTAGTCACTGGGGTAGCATAGTCAGTTAAGGTTTCTTACTGTTAAATTATTAAATGTCTTTGTTGTTGGTCATTTAGTGGGTTAACAGGGAAGGGTTTATGCCTTGGGCTATGTAATCTGTGACAATGCTGGATCCTTGTAATTATGTTTGTTATATATTAATACTCATTTGCTTTTCAAAAAAAAAAAATTTGTTAAAACTGTATGATTGTAATAAAATAGGAGTTCATATAATATGTGAGAGTGCTTATTGTAAATATACTCAGGGGAATATATTAGCACTAGCAGCGTATCCGCGCAATGCTGCGGCGGCAAATAGTTTTTGTTTTATAACATGTCACTTAAAGAATGTAATAATAAGTTATTCACGCGATTCAATATTACGAACAAAAAAAATCAAGAGCAAACGGAACAACATTCCCTTTTTTTCAATTGTTTTTTTATTTGCATTACTATTTAATTTATTCTAAATATAAATTCTAAAAGACATTAAAATAATAAAAATATTATATTTATGAAATAAAATGAGAGAAGTTAATAAGATTTTGAAATTATATTGATGTAGGTGAATAATTGTGTTTGTGGGAGAGAGTGTTTTAGTGTGAAAGAGTAAATTGTAAGTAAATAAAAAATTAAAATAAATTAGGAGAGAAAGTGACATGATTAAAGATTGAGTGGATGAGATTAATTTAGATAGAATGAAAGGTTGAGATTTTGTATTGATTGAATTTTAGAAGTCTTAAAATTAAAGAGGAGAGAGAATGTTAAATGGTTTATATAGTAGTATAGATATGAATATTGTAATCACTGGCGGATCCAGTGTAGAAGGGTTGGGGTCCTAGGCCCCCAATAATTTTTATAATAAACTTTGTCCATAGTGTAAAAAAAGAGGTAAAGATGTAAGGCTTTAGCCTAGTGCCCCCTTACAATTTAATTGAGGCCCCCATTTTTCAATGATGTCAACTGGCAAGGAGAGCTCTCTCCTAGATATGAGAGATATTGAAATGTCAGCACAAGGATCATCTCCTCTGTGAAGTCCCATTCCATAGACGATTGATACACGTCTCATTTTACTAAGATTGAAGTTCATACTCCTTTGTAACTTTGTAAGCCTAGATACCCCATATCCTTTTAGAATATATAGCCAATTTACAGTCATACACATCTGATTTAGGTTAACTATTAGTGGTGTTTTTACTTTAGTGTTTGTTTTATTGAAATTAATGAAATACAATAGTAGTACATTATGCATAACTAGTGGTACTATGACTAGTGTGTTAGTTTGAGATGTAACTTGAGACATTTAATTGTGTGAATCAGATAAGTTTTTGGATTTTGGTTATGTAATAGTTTGTTTTATATTTGTCTTGTACTTGTTTTGCTTCAACCTTTGAGACTTATCATTAATATAATTATTTGCTTAAAAAGAAGGAATGTTATTTGTGAATTTGATATTTACTAGGCCAAATCAACCCACTCGACCAAATTATCAATATCTAATGATTCACTTCTATTAAGGTTGTTTATTGTGCCCCCAAGGATCCAAATTCCTAGATTCGCCACTGATTGTAATAGTTGTAAAGATTGTCATATTCAATGAAAATGAACTATGTGTTTTTCAAGGTGTAAATGAGATTCTCTCTACATTATCCATAGTTCTACCTTGCAATACTTTAATTTACCACTTGTATATTCATAACAAAATTGTATCTACTTTACATATTTCATTATTATATTTATAAGAAAATATTTTCATAACATAAATATATTTTAATTCTTATCATAAGTCGATTGCATTCTTCAATAGCTTTTGCCAATCTATTATACAACTACAGGTCAGCTGTCTTTCTTACCCCTTTTGATCCGTTTACCAATTGTTTTAGTTTCTAAAGTCTAAAGATGGATTAGAGTATCACCTCTTAGATTCAAAACAATATAAAAGTCACCTTCTAACTCTCATGAGTGATTTTATATGATTAAATAAAAACAGACGCGCATCTTTTTAATAAACTTCGACCACCTGTAAAAATCCGGGTTTTGAGCCATTTAGAAATCAAATTGGTCATCAATGTCTAAAGTAACTTTAAAGTAGACATGTTAAGCTTTCAAACCACATATAATACACTTTATAATCGTAACCCGAGTGATTATATGAATTTCCTAAGATGACTGAAGTGTGCTGCCAAAAACTACAGCTCTACTTCTACTTTTATCATCAAAATCATTCTTAAGTATCACCATTAACAAGTGTTTGGACATGAAAGCATACCTGGAATTGAACATAGAAAAGTGAAATCATAGCATAAAGCATAAATCTTGGTCCACAAAAACTATCCAAGTTGACATTGACCTAATTGTTGCTCCGGTTTCAAGATTAATCATCAAATAAACAACCAAATCCTATTCATATACATAAATCTTAGACCTTTATTACTAATGATCACAAAACATAACCTTGGTTCAAGGAATATAATATTAACCTCTAGAAATCCCAGACAAATTGCCCACAAGAAAAGGAAGCATATGATCAAAGGACTCCAAGTCTCAAGCCTTCAAAGTCTACAAAAACTCTTCCTGAGAATTCAGTCTCAATTGAGAGTCGATATCTCGATCTCCAGACCTCTAATTTGAAATCCCAACATTGAAAACCTTTGTATATGTGTTGGAAACCTTCGGTCCAAAAATCATGACGATTTGGCGGTTTAATCTCTAGGGGTCATTTTGTATCAAAATATTGGGTGTGTCTTCATAAAAATGGGAATTCCAAAAATATTCTTTTATCCCCTCTCTAAAGCAAGCAGTCTCTGAAGAACTATATATTCTTTAGTTAGGGCTGACTAGGGATCTACATTATGGTTTAGAAAGGCTTAATCTTGTATTACATTATGGTGTGTTCGACAACGGGCTTATAGAGTGTTATAGGGACTTGAGATTCTAGTTTTTATCATTCATAGGTGTTAAAATCTTGAGGGATTATTAAAATTATAATCCTTGTCCCCAAAATATAAGTCTTTTCAAGTAGATTAGGGCTTGGGCTTGAGTTTATCAATTAATCAGCCTCAGCCTCAGCTCCAGATAGTTTTACCAAACATACCCTATGTATATAGAGTTAAGAATACATAGATGATACATTAAGCCTTCAAACTTACTTAAATATCACTCTAACTCATATACTAGCCCAACAAGTTATTCTTTTAACACTTAAGCCCTTGAATCTCTTAAAAAACTCCTAAAAATATGTTCTCAAATAAGAGACTAACTTGGAGTCATTAGTCACAATAATTTTTAGGATTTAAGGTCGTTACATTATAGAAAGCTAAAGGCGACAAGAATGCCAAATGCTTAAAATGCTATGATGAGTAAATAAATCCTTGTGGCAAAATCATAATAAAAGAGACCGGGACTATTAGTACCAATAGACCAAGCTTTTGAGTATAAAAAGGTTGTGTTAGACTTTCATATGTCAAAATTGGCCATTGTATGGGTGTTTGTGGAGAAATCGCGAGGGAGAGAATGACCAACAAGAAATATGAAATTTAAAGCAGTTGAAGTGTTTACCGGTAAATCAGGCCTATTTAGTATTAATATTGGGTTATTAGTAGGCTTTAATGGATGGGTTGTAATCTATGAAGTGTGTGATAATTTGATGATTTTTCTCTATATCTTTAGGTAATTAAGATTATTGAGCTTTGAACTAAATTTGGTATTGGTATAATGTTAATATTATAATAGAAAAGGTTAAGTTCAAATTATTGAAAATTTAAATAAGGTTGAATACATATTGTTGTAAATTTTGTTTTAATATTTATTTTTTAAAGTTTAGGATGATTTATAGATTTTATTTTGGAAAATATTATATTTTTTTATTTTTTATATAATATTAAGAAAAATATTATTTCCTCCTTGTGAAAGATATTATTTCCTTCTAGATTATACCTCTTTTTTTTAAGGCTAGATTATACCTCTTTATTAGTATTTTCTTTTATAAATTCTTTAATCCATAACATTTTTAATAATAACGAAAATTACACCAACAACAATCACATAAATGTTAACTAAATAAAAGATCAAACAATTACTAAGATATAGAAAATTTCATGCGAGAACCGTTGTTAGCGCGAGAACCGCGAGAACCAATCTAAGTTGTCCAATTCCCCCTTCTTCAATGTCATTGACCACCCATGAATTCCTCACATGCACCCTGCCACACCCTATCCCTCCACGCTCTCCATCCATGATACTTCTCATATCCAAGGAACGGCTGAGATTGGTTCTCGCACTAACAACGGTTCTCGCATGAACCCTCCCCTACTAAGATATTATTCTTAAAACAAAACAATCATCTTACGTATAAAAACAATAGTTACAGTAATAATAATAATAACAATATTACTAATGTTAAAAAATCAAATATTATTCGAATAAAAAAAATGTTTAAAGATTGTTACTCATTTACTTTCAAAAAATCAATTATCACTAAAATAAAAAAAATAAAAAATCTACTCGCAAATTTAAAATAAAACGAAGATGATTAATAAATGGAAACCATGTCCAACGTTAAAATTTTCATTAATAAATGGAAATGATGTCCAACGTCAAACTGAAGATATTACGAGATACGGGAATCTTCATTTTAAAACTCATTCAAAGGTCTCCACGCCACCGCCAAACACACATTCTCACACACCCACAGACCGCCATCATCGTCTTTCCACGTACATCCTTTCATCTCGATCTACACCACCCGCCAGACGTTGTCAAATACCGTCGTACGTCTCGATCACCCGGCCCGCCTCCTTACATTTCACCACCGCCATGATCATCTGCCGCCGGATGTCGCCATTGTCACTTCATCTCGATCGATCTCCTCTATCTCTACTGACTGTTCCTCCCCCGTCAGGTACGCCGCGTTCCTGTCTTTCTTTCTTGTCTTTCTTTCTTTCTTTCTTTGTAGACATTACAGATTATAGTTTTTGATCTACAGCTACGTCACGTTCTTGTCTGTCTTTCTTTCTTTCTTTCTTGCTTGCTTGTCTTTCTTTCTTTCTTTGTAGACATTACAGATTATAGTTTTTTTAATAGACACTTACTAATTAATTTGGTTTTGAATCAAAAGACGTTGTATGTTTCATTTGGCTTCATTAATTCAAGAAACCTTCAATTTGTGAATAAATTAGTCCTGATAACATAAATTTGTTTAACAGAGATTCTTATGTGGCTTAATTTGTGCTGACGAAGACGAGTGATGTCGTCGTGATCGAGGCTAGATCAATGAATTCGAGGCGATCATATGTCGATTGCCAGACATTGCTGTTGCTTTCTGCCGTAAGCTTTCTTTCTTTTCTTTTTTTAACTTTCTATTTGAAGCGTATTATGTTTTCCGTTTTGGTACTCAGTTTGGATTACAGTTCAACAATTTCGAATGTGTTTTTTCTTTCTCTTTTCTCTTGGATTACTGTTCAACGATATCGAATGTAGTCTCTTACTCTGTTTTTTTTTTCTTTTTCTATTACAGTTCAAGGATTTCGAATATAGTCTCTTGCTCTGTTTTTCTTTCTTTTTTGATGTATGAATAAATTATTTCTGATAACATAAATTTGAGTAACAGAGATTAACTTGTGCTGACGAGGAGTGACGTTGTAGAGATGGAGGCTCGATCGATGAGTTTGAGGCGATCGTCCATGTCGATTGCCAATCATCCCTGCTGATTTCTATTTGAACCATGTCATCTTTCTATCTTTTTCGTTTTCGTACTCAGATTTGTATTACAGTTCAACGAATTCGAACATAGTCTCTTACACTGTTTTTTTTTTTTTTTAATTATCCTTTAAACAAGGCTATGGAGAGTGACATGTTATGTACTTTAGATATATAGAACGAATATTTGAATTCATTAGTTATTCTGTTAATATGCTTAATAACTAGTCTTGTATGACAAATTTTTATGTTCATACGCTGATGTTTGATTTTGTTTTTAGTTCACAAGTTCAGAATGTCATATATAGTCTGCAAAATGCCAATATATTTGATGTTGAATGGACATTTATTAATTTTGAGGTTCCCGTTTGTTGATCTTGGAACATTGAGTGCTGACGGAACAAACCATGAAACAGGTTACATTGGTGGATGTTCATTTTGATAGTTACAAGTTGAAGATTCGAGATGAATAACCGTGCTCCAAAGCTATTTTTCGAATTTAACTAATTGTAAGTTTTTTCCTCTTTATTTACGGTTTATTTCATGTAAATAATTACCCAGACCCTAAAACTAATTAGATTGACAAGTTCTTTAATCATATAAGAAACGAAACTTATAGATAGCTTTTGTATAATTAGTGTTTTCACTTACGTAATTTTGAATGTCAACCATATATTTATATTATAATATCATTCTAATTTTGTTTCCCTGTTTACCATTAGTTGATCGACGGATAATGAGACATATATTTATGCTGCTCAAAGTTTTTGTGTGTGGAAAATCAGCTATACTGTATGCTCTTTCGGGTGGGTCCTTCTAATTCTATCTATTTTATTCCATGGCTTAGTTAGCTAGATGTACATTTATACATAACTTTTTAGTTATTTGGGATAGTGACTAATTAGATTCCGAAATACCTATATCCTAATTTTAAAAATATTCGTCTTTTTTATTAAATTTCTGATTAAATCGTGTAACAGAGATTAATTTGTGCTGACGACGAGTGACGTTGTATAGATCGAGGCTCGGTCAATGAGTTTGAGGCGATCGTCCATGTCGATTGCCAATCATCCCTGCTGCTTTCTGCTGTAAGTTTTCTTTCCTTTTCTTTTTAACTTTCTATTTGAATCATGTCATCTTTCTAAGTTTTTAACTTTCTATTTGAACCATGTCATGTTTCTATCTTTTTTGTTTTCGTACCCAGATTTGGATTACAGTTTAACGATTTCAAACATAGTCTCTTACTCTATTTTTTCTTTTTTTAAATTATCCTTTAAACAAGGCTATGGAGAGACATATTATGTACTTTAGATAATTAGATTTAGAATGAATATTTGTATTCATTAGTTATTCTGTTAAAATGCTTAATCAGTCTTGTAAAACACTTCTTTTGTTCATATGCTGATGTTTGATTTTGTTTTAGTTCATAAGGTTACTAGTTCTTCACTCTTTCCCTCTTTTGCTTATGTGGTAAAAAACTGAGAAAAACTGTTATTTTGTTTTTGATTCCATATTACTTTATCAATTTCTAGGTTAACAAATTAATTCTTAGTCTAGTATGCTGCAAAATGTTGTTTGATACTACTGTAGATGTTGAATGGAACATTGGTTGCTGACGAAACAAACCTTGAAACAGGTTACATTGGTGGATGTTCATTTTGATAGTTACAAGTTGATGATTCGAGATAAATAACCATGCTCCAAAGCTTTTTTTTCCAAGTCAACTAATTGTAAGTTTTTTCCTCTCTATTTGTGGTTTATATTTCATGAAAATCATGCATATTCCGACTATTATTAATTACTTTCGGGAGCCCTTTTAAATATTAATTTACCCCGACCCTAAGACTTATTAGATTGACAACTTAATTAATCAAATAAGAAATGAAACTCTTTGAAACTCTATATATAGATAGCTTTTGTATATTTATATTTTCTCATCATATCATTCTAATTTTGTTTTCGTGTTTAACATTAGATGATCTTTGGATAATGGGACGTATATTTATGCTGTTTTGTGTGTGGAAAATCAGCTATGATATATGCTCTTTCGGGTATGTCGTTCTACTTCTATCTATTTTATTCCATGGCTTAGTTTGATGAGCAAGTTAGCTAGATGTACATTCATACAAAACCTCTTAGTTATTTGGGATAGTATCTATTTAGATATATACATATATACCATGGTACATGCTAGCTAGGATTTTTCTATTAGATTCCTGCATATCTTTTAACACTATACTTCAAACACTTAATACCTTCAAAATAACGTAAAAACCAAAATGCCTTTAAAAGGAGGGAATATCCTTGTTCCCCAAACATTTCTCTCAACACAAAAACAACTCAAGTGTATCCTTACACTTCTAAATACAAAAGACAAACTTTCTAATTTCAAGTTCAAGCAAGTTCACATCCTTGCTTCAAAATAAGTCTTAGTATCATTCTAGTTTTAAACATTATATATAATCAATCCCACATTCTTCATGATTGCTTCAACATAAAACACACTATTCTATACAATTTCTCTTTGCTTCAAAATAAAACACTCTAAATAATTTTTTAGTTTGAAAATAAGCCACACCCAAATAATTTCTCTTAGCTTCATATATGTAGTACCATCTTAACATCATTTAACAATACTAAAATCAAGTTAAACATTTAATGTCTCCAAAACAGCGTACGTATTTCAACAAAATGCCTTTAAGAGGCGGGAATATCCTTATTCCCCATATCTTCGAAAGAACAAACTTTCTAATTATTCTAAATAGTTAAAAACATATATTGTTAATTACTAAATCTTACTTCAAGAGTTCACATGCTTGCTTAAAATTAAGTCTTTGTATCATTTTAGTACCAACTTAACATAGCTATAAACCAAGTTACACATAAAACCAAATATCCCTGACTCTTCTACTTAAACATAAAACACAACAATATCATGTCAATTCTACTTAAACATATTAACAACACAAAACTATGTGGTCAAATACTTGTTTTTTTTCATTTTCATGAGTGATTTTAAAAGTCTTAAAAGTATTTTCTATTTTTATTCATACACGTCTTTTCAATTCTTATCAGTGTGCTTTATATCATATTTCCTAACCGATGCATATTTCCTGATTTCATGAGTATTTTTGCTTGTTTTCTTTCTCATCATCTTTTTCAACATATTCATTTTTAACGACGTATGTTTTTCCATAATAGTTCAAAAGCAGTTCTATTGTTTAAAATTTTTCAGAAGAAGATACCCTTTTGCTTCTTTTATAAACGAATTCAATATTTGCTTACTTTTAATAAAAAATTCTATCAAACATCATTCATACAAATTTTTATCAAAATCATTCTTACTCTCTATATTATAATTTCCAACAAATATCTATCCTTTTATTTTTATAAAAAGTTTATTTTGATATTTTTCTAAAAATTTCAAGCAATATTCATTAATTATTATACTTTAAAATCTATTTATCCTCATTTAAAAAAAATTGATTTTAACGTTTTCTTATTAAATTTGAAAATATTTTCCCTCTTGATCGCTTTTAATAATTCAATATTTACATTCTTTTTTTAAATAAATATTTTCTTATTAAAATTCAATCATACACATTTAATCATTTTTTAAAAGTTTAATATTTACATATTTTTAAAATAAAAAATTTCCTTTTAAAAATTCATTCATATACATTTTCATCAAAATCATCCTTAATCTCATTTTTAAATTTTATATATATATATATATATATATATATATATATATATATATATATATATATATATATATATATATATATATATATATATATATATATATATATATATATTATACCACAAATCTCTATCTTCGTATTTTCATTAAAAGTTAATTTTGATATTTTTTAAAAAGTTTTCAAACAATATTTTATTAATTATTTTTTCTAAATATCTATATCCTCATTTTCAAAATATTTGAGTTTTTTATTAAATTTTAAAACAAGTTTCCCTCTTAAACAATTTTTCAAAATTCAATATCTGCATTTGTTTTTTATATAAATATTTTCGTATTAACATTGAATCATATACATATCTCTTTTAATCATTTTCAAAAAATTTAATACTTTCATATTTTTAAAAATACAAAGTTTACTTTTAATAATTTATTCATACACATTTCACCAAAATCATATTTACTCTCATTTTCAATCTCAATTATTTATTAAATTTACCACAAATTTTATTATTTCGGTTTTCAAAAATAATCATTTTTATATTTCTAACAAAGTTTTCAATCAAAATTCGTATGTTTTTCCAAATATCTCCATGCTTATTTCAAAAATAGTTTATTTTTACGTATTTTATTATATTTTCAAGCCAATATCTCTTTTGATCATTTAAAAAATCCACTAATTTGTTTACTTTTTATAAAAAAATTCTATAAACATCTTTATACATATTTAATTTTATTATTTCGGTTTTCAAAAATAATCATTTTTATATTTCTAACAAAGTTTTCAATCAAAATGCGTATGTTTTTTCAAATATCTCCATGCTTATTTCCAAAATAGTTTATTTTTACGTATTTTATTATATTTTCAAGCCAATATCTCTTTTGATCATTTAAAAAACCCACTATTTGTTTACTTTTTATAAAAAAATTCTATAAAACATCTTTATACATATTTTCATCAAAAATATTTATCTTCTTATGTTTATTAAAAGTTTACTTTGATATTTTTTCAAAACGGTTTTCAAACAATATTCATTAATTATTTTGTTTGATGTACATATATCCTTATTTTTAAAATATGTGAGTTTTTTATTAAATTTATAACAAGTTTCACTCTTGATCGTTTTTTAAAATTTTAAAATTTGCATTATTTTTTATATAAATATTTTCTTATTGAAATTAAATCATACACATTCTCTTTTAATCATTTTTAAAAATATATTAAACATATTTTAACCAAAATCATATTTACTCTCATTTTCAAGAAAAAATATTTACTAAAATCTACTAATTTTTTTATTTTGGATTTTACAAAAATTTATATTTATATTCTTTTAAAGAAAGTTTTCAAACAAAATTCGTAATTTTTTTTCCAAATCTCTTCATCCTTATTGTAAAAATAGTTAATTTTTATGTATTTTATTATGTTTTCAAATAAATATCTCTTTTATTCATTTTCAAAAAATTCAATATTTGGTTATTTTTTATAAAAAAATTTCTATAATACATTTTCATCAAAATCATCCTTACTCTCATTTTCAAATTAAATTTAATATTATATTTTACCAAAAATTTGTGTCTTTGTGTTTTCATTAAATGTTTAAAATGATAAATTTCATTAAATATCTATATTTTCATTTTCAAAATATTTGAGTTTTTTTCGAACTTTAGAACAAGTTTCCCTTTTTTTAAAAATTCAATATATGCATTCATTTTTTATTTAAATCAATATTCTACTGAAATTCAATCATACACATATCTCTTTTTAATCATTTTTAAAAAATTTAATACTTTCATAATTATATAATAAAACTTTAATAATTCAATCATACACATTTTCACCAATTATCATATTTACTCTCATTTTCATTCTCAATTATTTATTTTATTTTACTATAAATTTTATTATTTTGGTTTTCAAAATAAATTATTTTAATAATTTTAGTATTAGTATAGTTTTCAAACCAAATTCGCATATTTTTTCCAAATCGCTTCATGATTATTTTAAAAATAGTTTATCTTTTGATGATTTAAAAAAAATTCACTATTTGCTTTATTTTTATAAAAAATTTTATAAAAAAACCGTTCATACATATTTTCATAAAAAGCATCCTTACTATCATTTTCAAATTAAATTTATATATTATATTTTACCACAAATCTCTATCTTCTTATTTTCATTAAAGGTTTACTTTCATATATTTTTTTAAAAAAAAAATCAAACAATATTAATTAATGGTCTTTTTTTAAATACCTATATCCTTATTTTTGAAAAATTAAACTTTAAAAACAATTTTCCCTCTTGGTCTTTTTTTAATATTCAATATTTGCATTCTTTTTTAAATAAATATATTCTTATTAAAATTCAATCATACATATATCTATTTTAATCATTTTTAAAAAAATCATTCATACATATTTTCACCAAAATTATATTTACTCTCATTTTCAAGTAAAAATATTTATTAAATTTCACTAATCTTTCAGTTTTGATTTTCAAATAAATTAACTTTATATTTTTAATAAAGTTTTCAAAAAAAGAGCGTATATTTTTTCCAAATCTCTCCATCCTTATATTAAAAACAGTTAACTTTTACATCTTTTATTATGTTTTCAAATAAATATCTCGTTTAATGATTTAAAAAAATCTATCAAAATTCATCCATACAATTTTCATCACAATCATCCTTACTCTCATTTTCAAATTTTATTTATATATTATATTTTATGACAAATCTCTATATTTTTATTCTCATTAAGAGTTTATTTTGATATTTTTTTTTAAAAGTTTTCAAACAGTATTTATTCATTAATTTTTTTGAAATATCTATATTCTCATTTTCAAAGTATTTGAGTTTTCTTAAATTTTAAAATAATTTTCCCTCTTCAACCTCTTTTAAAAATTCAGTATTTGCATTCGTTTTTTATTTAAATATATTTTTATTGAATTCAATCATACACATATCCCTTTTAATCATTTTAAAAAAATTTAATACTTTCTTTTTTTTATAATAATTTTTTTTCCTTTCTATAATTTAATCATACACATTTTCACCAATTATCATATTTACTCTCAGATTCATTTTCAATTATATATTAAATTTTACCACAAATTTTATTATTTTGGTTTTCAAAATAAATTATTTTAATAACGTTAGTAAAGTTTTCAAACAAAATTTGTATATTTTTTTCCAAATCACTTCATGCTTATTTTAAAATTTTCATTTTTACGTATATTATTATGTGTTCAAGCCAATATCTCTTTTGATCATTTGAAAAAAAATCCACTATTTGCTTTCTTTTTATAAAAAAATTCTATAGAAAAGCGTTCATACATATTTTCATCAAAAGCATCCTTAGTATCATTTTCAAATTATATATTATATTTTACCACAAATCTCTATCTTCTTATTTTTCATTAAAGTTTACTTTGATATATCTTTCAAAAAGAATTTCAAACAATATTAATTAATTTTCTTTTTCTTAAATACATGTATCCTCATTTTTAAAATATGTGAGTTTTTTAATTAAATTTTAAAGCAAGTTTCCCTCTTGGTCGTTTTTTTAAATTCAATATTTGCATTCCTTTTTGTATAAATATTTTCTTATTATAATTCAATCATACATATATCTCTTTTAATCATTTAAAAAAAATCATTCATACATATTTTTACCAAAATTATATTTAATCTCATTTTTAAGCAAAAATATTTATTAAACATCACTAATTTATTTTTTTTGGCTTTCAAAAAAATTATTTTTATATTTTGTATGAAGTTTTCAAACAAAGAACATATATTTTTTCCAAATCTCTACATCCTTATTTAAAAAAAATAATATTTGGTTACTTTTTATAAAAATTTTATAAAAAATAATCATGCATATTTTTTTATCAAAATCACCCTTACTCTTATTTTTAAATTATAATATATATTTTACTACAAATCTCTATCTTCGTATTTTCATTAAAAGTTTAATTTGAAATTTTTAAAAAAAGTTTTGAAAAGTTTTAGTAATTTTTTTGCGAATTATCTATTTCCTCATTTGTAAAATATTTGAGTTATTTTTGAAATTTTAAACAAGTTTCCCTCCTAAACTTTTTTTTAACATTAGTTTTTTTATATATTTTTTCCTATTAAAATTCACTCATGCACATATATTTTTTAATCATTTTTTAAAAATTTAATACTTTCCTATTTTTAAATAAAAATGTTCCTTTTAATAATTCATTCATACACATTTTCAGCAAATATCATATTTATTTTCTTTTTCAATCTCAATTATTTATGAAATTTTATCACAATTTTTTTTTATTTTGGTTTTCAAAAAAATTATTTTAATAATTTTAGTAAAGTTTCCAAACAAAATTCGTATATTTTTTACAAATCACTCCATGCGTATTTCAAAAATAGTTTATTTTTACGTATTTTATTATGTTTTCAAGCGAATATCTCTTTTGATCATTAGAAAAAATTCACCACTCGCTTACTTTCTATTAAAAAATTCCATAAAAAATTGTTCATATGTATTTTTTTTACCAAAATCATCCTTACTATCATTTTCTAATTAAGTTTATATATTATATTTTACCACAAGTGTCTATCTTCTTATTTTTATTGGAAGTTGATTTTGATATTTTTCAAGAAAAAATTACAAACAATAGTAATTAATTATCTTTTTTTTTAATACCTATTTTTAGTTTTAAAAATATGTGAGTTTTTTATTAAATTTTAAAATAATAAAATTCAATATTTGCGATCTTTTTTATTTAAATATTTTCCTATTAAAATTCAATCATAATCATTTTAAAAAAAATTCTATATTTGCTTAGTTTTGATAAAAAAATTCTATTAAAAATCCTTCATACATATTTTCATCAAAATCATCTTTAATCTCTTTTTTAGACTAAACTTAAGTATTATATTTTATCAAAATTATCCATA
Organism: Pulicaria dysenterica; assembly: GCA_947179395.2. NCBI lineage: Eukaryota > Viridiplantae > Streptophyta > Magnoliopsida > Asterales > Asteraceae > Pulicaria > Pulicaria dysenterica. The sequence goes on from OX359288.1 coordinate 84,219,274, forward strand.
TCCTTTCGTATAAAAAGTTTACTTTGGTATCTTTTTAAATAAGTTTTGAAACAATAATAATTTCCTACTAATTTATATATTTAATTTTATCAAATCTTTATTATAAATTCTCACCCAAAAAAGTTTATTTTGACTTAATTTTTTCATCAATTTTCATACAAATTTTGCTAAAATATTGTTAAATCAATCCCGTAACACATCCAGGGGTTACCGAAGCTGAGCTCGTTGAGACATCGTTGGTTACTGCGCTATAAATAAATCTCGTTTAGCTGTGTATTCCATAAATATTGTATAACTCTTTACTCATTAGTATCATTAGCAAAACATAATAGATTTTATCATTTTCTAACGAAGTTTGTATGAGAGCCTAAGGTTAAGACAAGTATTTAACTTAGATGCCTATACTAAAACCAATGGAATAAAAGATGAAAGTGAAAATGTACATGAAGATACGGGTAATGGTAACTAGAACACTCATGTAGTGTAAATAGACAATTACAACTGGCCATTGTAATTGTGAATTTATATTCACGTGTTTGTTCTTTTTATCTCATTAATTAATGTTCATTAGGATAAGGAAAAGGGAATGAGCGGAATGATTTAAGAAGATAATAAAAGACTAGCTTTTTGAAAGGACCAAATTTGGTAGAATATGATAAAATCTATTATGTTTTGCTAATGATATCAACGAGTAAAGAGTTATACAATATTTATGAAATTGATAGCAAATGAGATTTATTTATAGTGCAACAAGCAACGATGTCTCCATGATCTCAACTTCCTTTTTTATATACTTATTTTCCTCTTAAAATTCAATCATACGCATACCTCTTCTAATTATTTTTAAAAAATATAATACTTGCATATCTTTAAAATAAAGAATGTCCTTTTAAAAATTCATACACATTTTCACCAAAATTATATTTACTCTATTTTTCATTCAAAATTATTTATTAAATTTTAATGCAACTTTATTTGTTTTGTTTTTCAAAAAGAAGTTTTTATATTTTCCTTCGAAAAGTTTTCAAATAAGTCATATATTTTTTCGTAATCTCCCCATCCTCGTTTTAAAATATATTATTTTATGTATTTTATTATGTTTTCAAACAAATATCTGTTTTTACCATTTTTTTTAAAATCAATACTTTCTTACTTTTTATAAAAACTATTCTATCAAAAATCTTTTACATACATTCTCATTGAAACCATCCTCACTCTTATTTTCAAATTAAATTTATACATTAGATTTTTCCACAAATCTATATCTTTTTATTTTGATTAAAACTATATTTTGATATTTTTCTAAAAAAGTTTTCTAACAATATTCATTTATTATTTTTTCCAAATACCTATATCCTAATTTTAAAATATTTGTGCTTTTATTTAATTTTAAAACAAGATTTCCTCTTAATCGTTTTTTAAAATCGTTTTTCACCAAAATCATGTTTACTCTAAATTTCAATCAAAATTATTTTTAAAATGTTAATGCAACTTTATTTGTTTAGTTTTTCAAAAAGAAGTTTTTTTATATTTTTATATAAAGTTTTCAAATAAAATTCATATAATTTTCCTAATCTCTCCATCCTATTTTAAAATATATTATTTTTATGAATTGTATTATGTTTTCAAACAAATATCTCCCTTGATCATTTGAAAACATCAATATTTTCTTACTTTTTTTAAAAACAATTCTATAAAAAAAATCAATCACATACATTTTTATTAAAATCATCCTTACTCTTATTTTCAATTAGATTTATACATTATGTTTTTCCATAAATCTATATGTTCTTATTTTCATAAAAAGTTTATTTTGATATTTTTCTAAGGTTTTCCAACAATATTCAATAATTTTATAAATAACTATATCCTCATTTTTAAATATTTGTGTTTTAATTAATTTTTAAAACACATTCCCTCTTAATCGTTTTTTATTCAAAATTTGCATTCTTTGTTTATATATTTCATATATCTTTTAATTATTTTAAAAAAATCTAATACTTGTATTTTTTTTTATAATAAAAATTTTCCTTTTAAAAATTCATTAATACTCATTTTCACCAAAATCATATTTACACTTATTTTCACTCAAAATTATTTATTAAATTTTAATGCAACTTTATTTGTTTTTTCAAAAAAAAAGTTTATGTATTTTTTCATAAAGTTTTCGAATAAAATTCATATATTTTTTCCTAATCTCTCTAACCTTATTTCAATATATATTATTTATATGTATTTTATTATGTTTTCAAACAGATCTCTTTTGATTGTTTTAAAAGAAATCAATATTCTCTCTCTTTTTATAAAAAAATTCAATCACAAATCATTCACATACATTTTCATCAAAATCATCCTTATTCTTATTTTTAACTTAGATTTTTACATTATATTTTTCCACACATCTAATTAAAAGTTTATTTTGATATTTTTTTAAAAGTTTCCTACAATATTCATTAATTATTTTTTTATAAATTCCTATATACTAATTTTAAAATATTTGTATTTTTATTAAATTTTTAAACAACATCAGCACTTAATTGTTATTTAAATATTTAATATTTACATTCTTTTTTTATATAAATATATACCTTTTAAAATTCAATCATACTCATATCTCTTATAATCATTTTTAAAAATACTTTCATAATTTTAAAATAAAAAATTTCCTTTTAAAAATTCATTATAACACATTTTTAGCAAAATCTCATTTACTCTCATTTTCATTTTCAATTACAATTATTTATTAACTTTAACAACCTTTTTTTTGGTATTCAAAAACATTATTAACTTTAACAACCTTTTTTTTGGTATTCAAAAACATTATTTTTATAAATTTTTAAATAAAATGTCATTTCCATCGTTGTTTTAAAATATATTATTTTTATTTATTTGTTACGTTTTCAAAAAAAATATCTCTTTTGATAATTTAAAAAAGTTCAATATTTTCTTCCTTTTTATTAAAAAAGATTCTATCGAACATAATACATACACATTTTCATCAAAATCATCCTTACTCTCATTTTCAAATTAATCATACACATTTTTACCAAAACCATATTTATATTTTAATCAAATTTTTTTTTTCGTTTTCATAAAAATGTTATTTTTATATTTTTCATAAAGTATTCAAAAAAAATTCATATATTATTTTTCAAAGATTTTAATCCTTATTTTAAACGATGTTATTTTTATGTATATTATTATGTTTTCAACAAATATCTCTTTTGATTATTTTAAGAAAGTACAATATTTTCTTACTTTTTATAAACAAAAAATTCTATCAAAAATCATTATACACATTTTCATCAAAATCATTCTTACTCTCATTTTAAAATTAAATTTATATATTATATTTTTTTCACAAATCTCTATCTTCTTATTTTGATTAAAAGTTTATTTTGCTATTTTTTAAAAATAGTTTTTTTTCTCAATATTCAATAATCATTTTATTTAAATACTCCTAATTTTTAAAAAAAAATATTATTTATTAAATTTCAAAATGATATTCCCTCTTAATCATTTTTTTACAAATTCAATATTTGCTTTCTTTTTTTATATATATTTTTCTATTATCATACACATATTTCTTTTATTTAAAAAAATATAAAACTTGCATATTTTTTAAAATAAAAAATTTTCTTTTAAAAATTCATTCATACATAGTTTTAACAAAATCATATTTACTCTCATTTTCAATAAAAATTATTTATTAAATTTTACAATAACTTTTTTTTGTTTTGATTTTCATAAAAAAGTTATTTTTGTATTTTTCATAAAGTTTTCAAATAAAATTCATATATTATATTTCAAATATTTTAATCCTTATTCTAAAACATGTTATTTTAATGTATTTTATTATGTTTTCAACAAATATCTTTTTTAATTATTTTAAGAAAGTACAATATTTTCTTACATTTTATAAACAAAAAATATTATCATAAACCATTCATACACATTTTTATCAAAATCATTCTTACTCTCCTTTTCAGATTAATTTTATATATTATATTTTTTTCACAAATCTCTATCTTCTTATTTTGATTAAAAGTTTATTTTGCTATTTATCTGAAAAACTTTTTTCACAATATTAAATAATTCTTTTATTTAAATACCTATATCCTAATTTTTAAAATATTTGTTTTCTTATTAAATTTCAAAACGAGATACCGTCTAAATCATTTTTTACAAATTCTATATTTGCATTCTTTTTTTATATATATTTTTCTGTTAAACTTCGATCATACGCATATTTTTTTAATCATTTTTAAAAAAATATAAAACTTTCATATTTTTTAAAATAAAAATTTTTCTTTTAAAAATTCATTCATACGCATTTGTATTAAAATCATATTTACTCTCATTTTTAATAAAATTATTTATTAAATTTTACAACAACTTTTTTTGTTTTAGTTTTCACAAAAAAGTTATTTTTATTTTTTTCATAAAGTTTTCAAATAAATTCATTATATTTTTAAAAAATTTTAATCCTTGTTTAAAACGATGTTATTTTTATGAATTTTATTATGTTTTCAACAAATATCTCTTTTGATTATTATAAAAAAGTTCAATATTTTATTACTTTTTATAAACAAAAAATTCTATCAAAAATCATTGATACACATTTTCATCAAAATCTTCCTTACTCACATTATACAATTAATTTTATATATTATATATTTTTTCACAAATCTCTATCTTCTTATTTTGAATAAAAGTTTATTTTGCTATCTTTCTAAAATAGTTTTTTTTACAATATTCAATAATTATTTTTTTAAATACCTATATCATATTTTTTAAAATATTTGTTTTTTATTAAATTTCAAAATAAGATACCCTCTAAAATCAATTTTTACAAATTCTATATTTGCACTCTTTTTTTATATATATTTTTCTGTTAAACATCGATCATACGCATATTTCTTTTAATCAAATTTCTATATCATAATTATTTTACTATATGAAAATGTATATTCAATAATCTTTTCCAATTTTTTAAAATAAAATTTTTTTCTTTTAAAAATTTATTAATACGCATTTTTACCAAAATCATATTTACTCTCATTTTTAATAAAATTATTTATTAAATTTTACAACAACTTTTTTTGTTTAGTTTTCAGAAAAAAGTTATTTTTATATTTTTCATAAAGTTTACAAATAAATTCATATATATTTTTTAAATATTTTAATTCTTATTTTAAACGATGTTATTTTTATGAATTTTATTATGTTTTCAACCAATATCACTTTTGATTATTTTAAAAAAGTTTAATATTTTCTTACTTTTTATAAACAAAAAATTCTATCAAAAATCATTGATACACATTTTCATCAAAATCATCCTTACTCACATTATCAAATTAATTTTATATATTATATATTTTTTCACAAATTTCTATCTTCTTATTTTGAATAAAAGTTTATTTTACTATTTTTCTAAAATAGTTTTTTTTACTATATTCAATAATTATTTTTATAAATAACTATATCCCAATTTTTAAAATATTTGTTTTCTTATTAAATTTCAAAACAAGATACCCTCAAAATCATTTTTTACAAATTCTATATTTGTATTCTTTTTTTTATATATATTTTTCTGTTAAACTTCGATCATACACATATTTCTTTAATCATTTTTAAAAAAATATTAAACTTCCATATTTTTTAAAATAAATTTTTTTCTTTTAAAAATTCATTCATACGCATTTGTACTAAAATCATATTTTACAACAACTTTTTTCGTTTTAGTTTTCACCAAAAAGTTATTTTTATATTTTTCATAAAGTTTCAAATAAATTTATTTATATTTTTAAAAATTTTTAATCCTTATTTTAAACGATGTTATTTTTATGAATTTTATTTTGTTTTCAACAAATATCTCTTTTGATTATTTTAAAAAAGTAATATTTTCTTACTTTTTATAAACAAAATATTCTCTCAAAAATTATTGATACACATTTTCATCAAAATCTTTCTTACTCACATTATCAAATTAATTTTATATATTATATATTTTTTTACAAATCTCTATCTTCTTATTTTGAATTAAAGTTTATTTTGCTATCTTTCTAAAATTGTTTTTTTACAATATTCAATAATTATTTTTTAAAATACCTATATCATTTTTTTTTAAATATTTGTTTTTTATTCAATTTCAAAACGAGATACCCTCTAATTCAATTTTTACAAATTCTATATTTGCATTCTTTTTTTATATATATTTTTCTCTTAAACTTCGATCATATGCATATTTCTTTTAATCTTTTTAAAAATATATAACACTTGCAAATTTTTTAAAATAAAAATTTTTTCTTTTAAAAATTCATTAATACGCATTTTTACCAAACTCATATCTACGCTCATTTTTAATAAAATTATTTATTAAATTTTACAACAACTTTTTTTGTTTTAGTTTTCACAAAAAAGTTATTTTTTTTTCATAAAGTTTTCAAATAAATTCATTATATTTTTTAAAAATTTTAATCCTTATTTTAAACGATGTTATTTTTATGAATTTTATTATGTTTTCAACAAATATCTCTTTTGATTATTATAAAAAAGTTCAATATTTTATTACTTTTTATAAACAAAAAATTCTATCAAAAATCATTGATACACATTTTCATCAAAATCTTCCTTACTCACATTATCAAATTAATTTTATATATTATATATTTTTTCACAAATCTCTATCTTCTTATTTTGAATAAAAGTTCATTTTGCTATCTTTCTAAAATAGTTTTTTTTACAATATTCAATAATTATTTTTTTAAATACCAATATCATATTTTTTAAAATATTTGTTTTTTATTAAATTTCAAAACGAGATACCTAAATCAATTTTTACAAATTCTATATTTGTATTCTTTTTTTTATATATATTTTTCTGTTAAACTTCGATCATACACATATTTCTTTAATCATTTAAAAAAAATATTAAACTTCCATATTTTTTAAAATAAAATTTTTTCTTTTAAAAATTCATTCATACGCATTTGTACTAAAATCATATTTTACAACAACTTTTTTCGTTTTAGTTTTCACCAAAAAGTTATTTTTATATTTTTCATAAAGTTTCAAATAAATTTATTTATATTTTTAAAAAATTTTAATCCTTATTTTAAACGATGTTATTTTTATGAATTTTATTATGTTTTCAACAAATATCTCTTTTGATTATTTTAAAAAAGTAATATCTTCTTACTTTTTATAAACAAAATATTCTATCAAAAATTATTGATACACATTTTCATCAAAATCTTTCTTACTCACATTATCAAATTAATTTTATATATTATATATTTTTTACAAATCTCTATCTTCTTATTTTGAATTAAAGTTTATTTTGCTATCTTTCTAAAATTGTTTTTTTACAATATTCAATAATTATTTTTTTAAATACCTATATCATTTTTTTAAAAATATTTGTTTTTTATTCAATTTCAAAACGAGATACCCTCTAATTCAATTTTTACAAATTCTATATTTGCATTCTTTTTTTATATTTATTTTTCTCTTAAACTTCGATAATATGCATATTTCTTTTAATCTTTTTAAAAATATATAACACTTGCAAATTTTTTAAAATAAAAATTTTTTCTTTTAAAAATTCATTAATACGCATTTTTACCAAACTCATATTTACTCTCATTTTTAATAAAATTATTTATTAAATTTTACAACAACTTTTTTTGTTTTAGTTTTCACAAAAAAGTTATTTTTTTTTCATAAAGTTTTCAAATAAATTCATTATATTTTTTAAAAATTTTAATCCTTATTTTAAACGATGTTATTTTTATGAATTTTATTATGTTTTCAACAAATATCTCTTTTGATTATTATAAAAAAGTTCAATATTTTATTACTTTTTATAAACAAAAAATTCTATCAAAAATCATTGATACACATTTTCATCAAAATCTTCCTTACTCACATTATCAAATTAATTTTATATATTATATATTTTTTCACAAATCTCTATCTTCTTATTTTGAATAAAAGTTCATTTTGCTATCTTTCTAAAATAGTTTTTTTTACAATATTCAATAATTATTTTTTTAAATACCTATATCATATTTTTTAAAATATTTGTTTTTTATTAAATTTCAAAACGAGATACCTAAATCAATTTTTACAAATTCTATATTTGTATTCTTTTTTTTATATATTTTTTTCTGTTAAACTTCGATCATACACATATTTCTTTAATCATTTAAAAAAAATATTAAACTTCCATATTTTTTAAAATAAAATTTTTTCTTTTAAAAATTCATTCATACACATTTGTACTAAAATCATATTTTACAACAACTTTTTTCGTTTTAGTTTTCACCAAAAAGTTACTTTTATATTTTTCATAAAGTTTCAAATAAATTTATTTATATTTTAAAAAAATTTTAATCCTTATTTTAAACGATGTTATTTTTATGAATTTTATTATGTTTTCAACAAATATCTCTTTTGATTATTTTAAAAAAGTAATATCTTCTTACTTTTTATAAACAAAATATTCTATCAAAAATTATTGATACACATTTTCTTCAAAATCTTTCTTACTCACATTATCAAATTAATTTTATATATTATATATTTTTTTACAAATCTCTATCTTCTTATTTTGAATTAAAGTTTATTTTGCTATCTTTCTAAAATTGTTTTTTTACAATATTCAATAATTTTTTTTTAAATACCTATATCATACTTTTTAAAATATTTGTTTTTTATTAAATTTCAAAACGAGATACCGTCTAAATCATTTTTTACAAATTCTATATTTGCATTCTTTTTTTATATTTATTTTTCTCTTAAACTTCGATAATATGCATATTTCTTTTAATCTTTTTAAAAATATATAACACTAGCATATTTTTTAAAATAAAAAATTTTTCTTTTAAAAATTCATTAATACGCATTTTTACCAAACTCATATTTACTCTCATTTTTAATAAAATTATTTATTAAATTTTACAACAACTTTTTTTGTTTTAGTTTTCACAAAAAAGTTATTTTTATTTTTTTCATAAAGTTTTCAAATAAATTCATTATATTTTTTTAAAAATTTAATCCTTATTTTAAACGATGTTATTTTTATGAATTTTATTATGTTTTCAACAAATATCTCTTTTGATTATTTTAAAAAAGTAATATTTTCATACTTTTTATAAACAAAATATTCTATCAAAAATTATTGATACACATTTTCATCAAAATCTTTCTTACTCACATTATCAAATTAATTTTATATATTATATATTTTTTTACAAATCTCTATCTTCTTATTTTGAATAAAAGTTTATTTTGCTATCTTTCTAAAATTGTTTTTTTACAATATTCAATAAATATTTTTTTAAATACTTATATCATATTTTTTAAAATATTTGTTTTTTATTAAATTTCAAAACGAGATACCCTTTAAATCAATTTTTACAAATTCTATATTTGCATTCTTTTTTTATATATATTTTTCTCTTAAACTTTGATCATATGCATATTTCTTTTAATCTTTTTAAAAATATATAACCCTTGCATATTTTTTAAAATAAAAAATTTTTCTTTTAAAAATTCATTAATACGCATTTTTACCAAACTCATATTTACTCTCATTTTTAATAAAATTATTTATTAAATTTTACAACAACTTTTTTTGTTTTAGTTTTCACAAAAAAGTTATTTTTATTTTTTTCATAAAGTTTTCAAATAAATTCATTATATTTTTTAAAAAATTTAATCCTTATTTTAAACGATGTTATTTTTATGAATTTTATTATGTTTTCAACAAATATCTCTTTTGATTATTTTAAAAAAGTAATATTTTCATACTTTTTATAAACAAAATATTCTATCAAAAATTATTGATACACATTTTCATCAAAATCTTTCTTACTCACATTATCAAATTAATTTTATATATTATATATTTTTTTACAAATCTCTATCTTCTTATTTTGAATAAAAGTTTATTTTGCTATCTTTCTAAAATTGTTTTTTTACAATATTCAATAAATATTTTTTTAAATACTTATATCATATTTTTTAAAATATTTGTTTTTTATTAAATTTCAAAACGAGATACCCTTTAAATCAATTTTTACAAATTCTATATTTGCATTCTTTTTTTATATATATTTTTCTCTTAAACTTTGATCATATGCATATTTCTTTTAATCTTTTTAAAAATATATAACACTTGCATATTTTTTAAAATAAAAAATTTTTCTTTTAAAATTCATTAATACGCATTTTTACCAAACTCATATTTACTCTCATTTTTAATAAAATTATTTATTAAATTTTACTACAACTTTTTTTGTTTTAGTTTTCACAAAAAAGTTATTTTTTTATTTTTCATAAAGTTTCCAAATAAAACTCATATATTATTTTTCAAATATTTTAATCCTTATTTTAAACTATGTTATTTTTATGAATTGTATTATGTTTTAGACAAATATCTCTTTTGGTTATTTTAAAAAAGTACAATATTTTCTTAAATTTTATATACAAAAAATTCTATCAAAATCATTCATACACATTTTCATCAAAATCATCTTTACTCTCATTTTTTTAATTAATTTTATATATTTAATTTTTTTCACAAATCTCTATCTTCTTATTTTGATTATAAGTTTATTTTAAAAAAAAATATGAAACATGCATATTTTGTAAAATATAAATTTTAAGTTTAAAAATTCATTCTTACACATTTTCACCAAAATCATATTTACTCTCATTTTGAACAAAAATTATTTATTAAATTTTACAACAACTTTTTTTGTTTTGGTTTCATAAAAAAGTTATTTTTATAGTTTTCATAAAGTTTTCAATTATTTTTTAAATATTTTAATCCTTATTTTAAACTATGTTATTTTTAGTTTTTAACAAATATCTCTTTTGATTATTTAAAAAAAAATACAATATGTTCGTACCTTTTATAAACAAAAAATTCTATCAAAAATCATTCATACACATCTTCATCAAAATCATCCTTATTTTCATTTTTAAATTAATTTTATATATTATATTTTTTTTCATAAACAACAATCTTCTTATTTTCAATAAAAGTCTATTTTGCTATTTTTTTTAAAAAAAGGTTTTTTACAATTAATTTTATATATTTAATTTTTTTACTCTCATTTTTAAATTAATTAATAGATTTGATTTTTTTTTCGCAAATATCTATCTTCTAATTTTGATTAAAAGTTTATCTTCAAAAATATATAAAACTTGCATATTTTTTAAAATATAAACTTTTCTTTTAAAAATTCATTCATACACATTTTCACCAAAATCATATTTACTCTACTTTTGAATAAAAAATATTTATTAAATCTTGCAACAACTCTTTATGTTTTGGTTTTCATATAAAATATTTTTATATTTTACATAAAGTTTTAAATTATAATTCATATATTATTTTTTTAAATATTTTAATCCTTATTTTCAACGATGTTATTATTATGTACTTTATTATGTTTTCAACGAATATCTCTTTTGATTATTTTAAAAAGTACAATATTTTCTTACTTTTTATTAACAAAAAAATCTATCAAAAAACATTCATACACATTTTTGAACAAAAATCATCCTTATTTTATTTTTCAAATTAATTTTATATATTATATTTCTTTCACAAATCTCTATCTTCTTATTTTGACTAAAAGTTTATTTTAAAAAAATATAAAATTTGCATATTTTTTAAAATATAAAAATTTCTTTTAAAAATTCATTCATACAAAATTTCACCAAAATCATATTTACTCTTGAATAAAAATTATTTATTAAATTTTACAACAACTTTTTTTGTTTTGGTTTTCATTAAAAAGTTGTTTTTATATTTTTGATAAAGTTTTCAAATAAAACTCATATATTATTTTTCAAATATTTTAATCCTTATTTTAAACTATGTTATTTTTATGAATTTTATTATGTTTTAGACAAATATCTCTTTTGGTTATTTTAAAAAAGTATAATATTTTCTTAAATTTTATAAACAAAAAATTCTATCAATATCATTCATACACATTTTCATCAAAATCATCTTTACTCTCATTTTTTAATTAATTTTATATATTTAATTTTTTTCACAAATCTCTATCTTCTTATTTTGATTATAAGTTTATTTAAAAAAAAATATGAAACATGCATATTTTTTAAAATATAAATTTTAAGTTTAAAAATTCATTCTTACACATTTTCACCAAAATCATATTTACTCTCATTTTGAATAAAAATTATTTATTAAATTTTACAACAACTTTTTTTGTTTTGGTTTCATAAAAAAGTTATTTTTATAGTTTTCATAAAGTTTTCAATTATTTTTTATATATTTTTTTGATTATTTAAAAAAAAATACAATATGTTCTTACATTTTATAAACAAAAAATTCTATCAAAAATAATTCATACACATCTTCATCAAGATCATCCTTATTTTCATTTTTAAATTAATTTTATATATTATATTTTTTTTGATAAACAACAATCTTCTTATTTTCAATAAAAGTCTATTTTACTATTTTTAAAAAAAAGTTTTTTACAGTTAATTTTATATATTTAATTTTTTTACTCTGGTTTTTAAATTAATTAATATATTTGATTTTTTTTCACAAATATCTATCTTCTAATTTTGATTAAAAGTTTATCTTCAAAATATATAAAACTTGCATATTTTTTAAAATATAAACTTTTCTTTTAAAATTTCATTCGTACACATTTTCACCAAAATCATATTTACTCTATTTTTGAATAAAAAATATTTATTAAATCTTGCAACAACTCTTTATGTTTTGGTTTTCATATAAAATATTTTTATATTTTACATAAACTTTTCAATTAAAATTCATATATTATTTTTTCAAATAATTTAATCCTTGTTTTCAACGATGTAATTTTTATGTACTTTATTATGTTTTCAACGAATATCTCTTTTGATTATTTTAAAAAGTACAATATTTTCATACTTTTTATTAACAAAAAAAATCTATCAAAAAACATCCATACACATTTTTGAACAAAAATCATCCATATTTTAATTTTCAAATTAATTTTACATATTATATTTCTTTCACAAATCTCTATCTTCTTATTTTGACTAAAAGTTTATTTTAAAAAAATATAAAATTTGCATATTTTTTAAAATATAAAATTTTCTTTTAAAAATTCATTCATACAAATTTTCACCAAAATCATATTTACTCTTGAATAAAAATTATTTATTAAATTTTACAACAACTTTTTTTGTTTTGGTTTTCATAAAAAAGTTGTTTTTATATTTTTCATAAAGTTTTCAAATAAAACTCATATATTATTTTTCAAATATTTTAATCCTTATTTTAAACTATGTTATTTTTATGAATTTTATTATGTTTTAGACAAATATCTCTTTTGGTTATTTTAAAAAAGTATAATATTTTCTTAAATTTTATAAACAAAAAATTCTATCAATATCATTCATACACATTTTCATCAAAATCATCTTTACTCTCATTTTTTAATTAATTTTATATATTTAATTTTTTTCACAAATCTCTATCTTCTTATTTTGATTATAAGTTTATTTTAAAAAAAAATATGAAACATGCATATTTTTTAAAATATAAATTTTAAGTTTAAAAATTCATTCTTACACATTTTCACCAAAATCATATTTACTCTCATTTTGAATAAAAATTATTTATTAAATTTTACAACAACTTTTTTTGTTTTGGTTTCATAAAAAAGTTATTTTTATAGTTTTCATAAAGTTTTCAATTATTTTTTATATATTTTTTTGATTATTTAAAAAAAAATACAATATGTTCTTACATTTTATAAACAAAAAATTCTATCAAAAATAATTCATACACATCTTCATCAAGATCATCCTTATTTTCATTTTTAAATTAATTTTATATATTATATTTTTTTTGATAAACAACAATCTTCTTATTTTCAATAAAAGTCTATTTTGCTATTTTTTAAAAAAAGTTTTTTACAGTTAATTTTATATATTTAATTTTTTTACTCTGGTTTTTAAATTAATTAATATATTTGATTTTTTTTCACAAATATCTATCTTCTAATTTTGATTAAAAGTTTATCTTCAAAAATATATAAAACTTGCATATTTTTTAAAATATAAACTTTTCTTTTAAAATTTCATTCGTACACATTTTCACCAAAATCATATTTACTCTATTTTTGAATAAAAAATATTTATTAAATCTTGCAACAACTCTTTATGTTTTGGTTTTCATATAAAATATTTTTATATTTTACATAAACTTTTCAATTAAAATTCATATATTATTTTTTCAAATAATTTAATCCTTATTTTCAACCATGTTATTTTTATGTACTTTATTATGTTTTCAACGAATATCTCTTTTGATTATTTTAAAAAGTACAATATTTTCATACTTTTTATTAACAAAAAAAATCTATCAAAAAACATCCATACACATTTTTGAACAAAAATCATCCATATTTTAATTTTCAAATTAATTTTATATATTATATTTCTTTCACAAATCTCTATCTTCTTATTTTGACTAAAAGTTTATTTTAAAAAAATATAAAATTTGCATATTTTTTAAAATATAAAATTTTCTTTTAAAAATTCATTCATACAAATTTTCACCAAAATCATATTTACTCTTGAATAAAAATTATTTATTCATAAAAAATTCATTATTTACAACAACTTTTTTTGTTTTGGTTTTCATAAAAAAGTTGTTTTTATATTTTTCATAAAGTTTTCAAATAAAACTCATATATTATTTTTCAAATATTTTAATCCTTATTTTAAACTATGTTATTTTTATGAATTTTATTATGTTTTAGACAAATATCTCTTTTGGTTATTTTAAAAAAGTATAATATTTTCTTAAATTTTATAAACAAAAAATTCTATCAATATCATTCATACACATTTTCATCAAAATCATCTTTACTCTCATTTTTTAATTAATTTTATATATTTAATTTTTTTCACAAATCTCTATCTTCTTATTTTGATTATAAGTTTATTTAAAAAAAAATATGAAACATGCATATTTTTTAAAATATAAATTTTAAGTTTAAAAATTCATTCTTACACATTTTCACCAAAATCATATTTACTCTCATTTTGAATAAAAATTATTTATTAAATTTTACAACAACTTTTTTTGTTTTGGTTTCATAAAAAAGTTATTTTTATAGTTTTCATAAAGTTTTCAATTATTTTTTATATATTTTTTTGATTATTTAAAAAAAAATACAATATGTTCTTACATTTTATAAACAAAAAATTCTATCAAAAATAATTCATACACATCTTCATCAAGATCATCCTTATTTTCATTTTTAAATTAATTTTATATATTATATTTTTTTTGATAAACAACAATCTTCTTATTTTCAATAAAAGTCTATTTTACTATTTTTTAAAAAAAGTTTTTTACAGTTAATTTTATATATTTAATTTTTTTACTCTGGTTTTTAAATTAATTAATATATTTGATTTTTTTTCACAAATATCTATCTTCTAATTTTGATTAAAAGTTTATCTTCAAAAATATATAAAACTTGCATATTTTTTAAAATATAAACTTTTCTTTTAAAATTTCATTCGTACACATTTTCACCAAAATCATATTTACTCTATTTTTGAATAAAAAATATTTATTAAATCTTGCAACAACTCTTTATGTTTTGGTTTTCATATAAAATATTTTTATATTTTACATAAACTTTTCAATTAAAATTCATTTATTATTTTTTCAAATAATTTAATCCTTATTTTCAACCATGTTATTTTTATGTACTTTATTATGTTTTCAACGAATATCTCTTTTGATTATTTTAAAAAGTACAATATTTTCATACTTTTTATTAACAAAAAAAATCTATCAAAAAACATCCATACACATTTTTGAACAAAAATCATCCATATTTTAATTTTCAAATTAATTTTATATATTATATTTCTTTCACAAATCTCTATCTTCTTATTTTGACTAAAAGTTTATTTTAAAAAAATATAAAATTTGCATATTTTTTAAAATATAAAATTTTCTTTTAAAAATTCATTCATACAAATTTTCACCAAAATCATATTTACTCTTGAATAAAAATTATTTATTCATAAAAAATTCATTATTTACAACAACTTTTTTTGTTTTGGTTTTCATAAAAAAGTTGTTTTTATATTTTTCATAAAGTTTTCAAATAAAACTCATATATTATTTTTCAAATATTTTAATCCTTATTTTAAACTATGTTATTTTTATGAATTTTATTATGTTTTAGACAAATATCTCTTTTGGTTATTTTAAAAAAGTATAATATTTTCTTAAATTTTATAAACAAAAAATTCTATCAATATCATTCATACACATTTTCATCAAAATCATCTTTACTCTCATTTTTTAATTAATTTTATATATTTAATTTTTTTCACAAATCTCTATCTTCTTATTTTGATTATAAGTTTATTTAAAAAAAAATATGAAACATGCATATTTTTTAAAATATAAATTTTAAGTTTAAAAATTCATTCTTACACATTTTCACCAAAATCATATTTACTCTCATTTTGAATAAAAATTATTTATTAAATTTTACAACAACTTTTTTTGTTTTGGTTTCATAAAAAAGTTATTTTTATAGTTTTCATAAAGTTTTCAATTATTTTTTATATATATTTTTGATTATTTAAAAAAAAATACAATATGTTCTTACATTTTATAAACAAAAAATTCTATCAAAAATAATTCATACACATCTTCATCAAGATCATCCTTATTTTCATTTTTAAATTAATTTTATATATTATATTTTTTTTGATAAACAACAATCTTCTTATTTTCAATAAAAGTCTATTTTACTATTTTTTAAAAAATGTTTTTTACAGTTAATTTTATATATTTAATTTTTTTACTCTGGTTTTTAAATTAATTAATATATTTGATTTTTTTTCACAAATATCTATCTTCTAATTTTGATTAAAAGTTTATCTTCAAAAATATATAAAACTTGCATATTTTTTAAAATATAAACTTTTCTTTTAAAATTTCATTCGTACACATTTTCACCAAAATCATATTTACTCTATTTTTGAATAAAAAATATTTATTAAATCTTGCAACAACTCTTTATGTTTTGGTTTTCATATAAAATATTTTTATATTTTACATAAACTTTTCAATTAAAATTCATTTATTATTTTTTCAAATAATTTAATCCTTATTTTCAACCATGTTATTTTTATGTACTTTATTATGTTTTCAACGAATATCTCTTTTGATTATTTTAAAAAGTACAATATTTTCATACTTTTTATTAACAAAAAAAATCTATCAAAAAACATCCATACACATTTTTGAACAAAAATCATCCATATTTTAATTTTCAAATTAATTTTATATATTATATTTCTTTCACAAATCTCTATCTTCTTATTTTGACTAAAAGTTTATTTTAAAAAAATATAAAATTTGCATATTTTTTAAAATATAAAATTTTCTTTTAAAAATTCATTCATACAAATTTTCACCAAAATCATATTTACTCTTGAATAAAAATTATTTATTCATAAAAAATTCATTATTTACAACAACTTTTTTTGTTTTGGTTTTCATAAAAAAGTTGTTTTTATATTTTTCATAAAGTTTTCAAATAAAACTCATATATTATTTTTCAAATATTTTAATCCTTATTTTAAACTATGTTATTTTTATGAATTTTATTATGTTTTAGACAAATATCTCTTTTGGTTATTTTAAAAAAGTATAATATTTTCTTAAATTTTATAAACAAAAAATTCTATCAATATCATTCATACACATTTTCATCAAAATCATCTTTACTCTCATTTTTTAATTAATTTTATATATTTAATTTTTTTCACAAATCTCTATCTTCTTATTTTGATTATAAGTTTATTTAAAAAAAAATATGAAACATGCATATTTTTTAAAATATAAATTTTAAGTTTAAAAATTCATTCTTACACATTTTCACCAAAATCATATTTACTCTCATTTTGAATAAAAAATATTTATTAAATTTTACAACAACTTTTTTTGTTTTGGTTTCATAAAAAAGTTATTTTTATATTTTTCATAAAGTTTTCAATTATTTTTTATATATTTTTTTGATTATTTAAAAAAAAATACAATATGTTCTTACATTTTATAAACAAAAAATTCTATCAAAAATAATTCATACACATCTTCATCAAGATCATCCTTATTTTCATTTTTAAATTAATTTTATATATTATATTTTTTTTGATAAACAACAATCTTCTTATTTTCAATAAAAGTCTATTTTACTATTTTTTTAAAAAAGTTTTTTACAGTTAATTTTATATATTTAATTTTTTTACTCTGGTTTTTAAATTAATTAATATATTTGATTTTTTTTCACAAATATCTATCTTCTAATTTTGATTAAAAGTTTATCTTCAAAATATATAAAACTTGCATATTTTTTAAAATATAAACTTTTCTTTTAAAATTTCATTCGTACACATTTTCACCAAAATCATATTTACTCTATTTTTGAATAAAAAATATTTATTAAATCTTGCAACAACTCTTTATGTTTTGGTTTTCATATAAAATATTTTTATATTTTACATAAACTTTTCAATTAAAATTCATATATTATTTTTTCAAATAATTTAATCCTTGTTTTCAACGATGTAATTTTTATGTACTTTATTATGTTTTCAACGAATATCTCTTTTGATTATTTTAAAAAGTACAATATTTTCATACTTTTTATTAACAAAAAAAATCTATCAAAAAACATCCATACACATTTTTGAACAAAAATCATCCATATTTTAATTTTCAAATTAATTTTATATATTATATTTCTTTCACAAATCTCTATCTTCTTATTTTGACTAAAAGTTTATTTTAAAAAAATATAAAATTTGCATATTTTTTAAAATATAAAATTTTCTTTTAAAAATTCATTCATACAAATTTTCACCAAAATCATATTTACTCTCATTTTTGAATAAAAATTATTCATACACATTTTCATCAAAATCATCTTTACTCTCATTTTTTAATTAATTTTATATATTTAATTTTTTTCACAAATCTCTATCTTCTTATTTTGATTATAAGTTTATTTTAAAAACAAATATGAAACATGCATATTTTGTAAAATATAAATTTTAAGTTTAAAAATTCATTCTTACACATTTTCACCAAAATCATATTTACTCTCATTTTGAATAAAAATTATTTATTAAATTTTACAACTTTTTTTGTTTTGGTTTCGTAAAAAAGTTATTTTTATAGTTTTCATAAAGTTTTCAATTATTTTTTAAATATTTTAATCCTTATTTTAAACTATGTTATTTTTATCTGATTTATTATGTTTTTAACAAATCTCTTTTGATTATTTAAAAAAAATACAATATGTTCTTACCTTTTATAAACAAAAAATTCTATCAAAAATCATTCATACACATTTTCATCAAAATTATCCTTATTTTCATTTTTAAATTAATTTTATATATTATATTTTTTTTCATAAACAACAATCTTCTTATTTTCAATAAAAGTCTATTTTGCTATTTAAAAAAAAAGGTTTTTTACATTACAATTAATTTTATATATTTAATTTTTTTACTCTCATTTTTAAATTAATTAATATATTTGATTTTTTTCACAAATATCTATCTTCTAATTTTGATTAAAAGTTTATCTTCAAAAATATATAAAACTTGCATATTTTTTAAAATATAAACTTTTATTTTAAAAATTCATTCATACACATTTTCACCAAAATCATATTTACTCTACTTTTGAATAAAAAATATTTATTAAATCTTGCAACAACTCTTTATGTTTTGGTTTTCATATAAAATATTTTTATATTTTACATAAAGTTTTCAATTATAATTCATATATTATTTTTTCATAAAGTTTTCAAATAAAACTCATATATTATTTTTCAAATATTTTAATCCTTATTTTAAACTATGTTATTTTTATGAGTTTTATTATGTTTTAGACAAATATCTCTTTTGGTTATTTTAAAAAAGTACAATATTTTCTTAAATTTTATAAACAAAAAATTCTATCAATATCATTCATACACATTTTCATCAAAATCATTTTTACTCTCATTTTTTAATTAATTTTATATATTTAATTTTTTTCAAAAATCTCTATCTTTTTATTTTGATTATAAGTTTATTTTTAAAAAATATGAAACATGCATATTTTGTAAAATATATTTACTCTCATTTTGAATAAAAATTATTTATTAAATTTTACAACAACTTTTTTTGTTTTGGTTTCATAAAATAGTTATTTTTTTAGTTTTCATAAAGTTTTCAATTATTTTTTAAATATTTTAATCCTTATTTTAAACTATGTTATTTTTATGTGTTTTATTATGTTTTTAACAAATATGTCTTTTGATTATTTAAAAAAAATAATAATATGTTCATACATTTTATAAACAAAAAATTCTATCAAAAATCATTCATACACATCTTCGTCAAAATCATCCTTATTTTCATTTTTAAATTAATTTTATATATTATATTTTTTTCATAAACAACAATCTTCTTATTTTCAATAAAAGTCTATTTTGCTATTTTTAAAAAAAAGTTTTTTACAATTAATTTTATATATTTAATTTTTTTACTCTCATTTTTAAATTAATTAATATATTTGATTTTTTTTCACAAATATCTATCTTCTTATTTTGATTAAAAGTTTATTTTCAAAAATATATAAAACTTGCTTTTTTTTAAATATAAACTTTTCTTTTAAAAATCCATTCATACACATTTTCACCAAAATCATATTTACTCTACTTTTGAATAAAAAATATTTATTAAATCTTGCAACAACTCTTTATGTTTTGGTTTTCATATAAAATATTTTTATATTTTACATAAAGTTTTCAATTAAAATTCATATATTGTTTTTTCAAATATTTTAATCCTTATTTTCAATGATGTTATTTTTATGTACTTTATTATGTTTTCAACGAATATCTCTTTTGATTATTTTAAAAAGTACAATATTTTCTTACTTTTTATTAACCAAAAAATCTATCAAAAAACATTCATACACATTTTCAACAAAAATCATCCTTATTTTAATTTTCAAATTAATTTTATTTATTATATTTCTTTCACAAATCTCTATCTTCTTATTTTGACTAAAAGTTTATTTTAAAAAAATATAAAAATTTGCATATTTTTTAAAATAAAAAATTTTCTTTTAAAAATTCATTCATACAAATTTTCACCAAAATCATATTTACTCTTGAATAAAAATTATTTATTAAATTTTACAACAACTTTTTTTGTTTTGGTTTTCATAAAAAAGTTGTTTTTATATTTTTCATAAAGTTTTTAAATAAAACTCATATATTAATTTTCAAATATTTTAATCCTTATTTTAAACTATGTTATTTTTATGAATTTTATTATGTTTTAAACAAATATCTCTTTTGGTTATTTAAAAAAAGTACAATATTTTCTTAAATTTTATAAACAAAAAATTCTATCAAAAATTATTCATACGCATTTTCATCAAAATCATCTTTACTCTCATTTTTTTTATTAATTTTATATATTTAATTTTTTCACAAATCTCTATCTTCTTATTTTGATTATAAGTTTATTTTAAAAAAAATATGAAACATGCATATTTTGTATAATATAAATTTTAAGTTTAAAAATTCATTCTTACACATTTTCACCAAAATCATATTTACTCTCATTTTGAATAAAAAATATTTATTAAGTTTTACAACAACTTTTTTTGTTTTGGTTTTCATAAAAAATATTTTTATATTTTTCATAAAGTTTTCAAATAAAATTCATATATTATTTTTTAATTATTTTTAATCTTTATTTTAAACGATATTATTTTTATGTGTTTTATTATGTTTTCATCGAATATATCTATTGTTTATTTTTAATCTTTATTTTAAACGATATTATTTTTACGGTTGCGTTTAGTTGTGGAAAATTGTTTTCAGTTTTTCTGGAATTTTTTTTTGAAAAAAGGGTGGAGTTTTCATTTTCAGTTTTCTTAGAAAATGCGTTTGGTTAACAATAATGGAGTTTTCTAGTTTCTATCTTAAAAAATTAGAAAACATGTTTTGAAGTATTATTTTAACCAGTTTTTATTTTTCAGTTTCTGTTATTTAAAATAATACAACATTTAACATATATAAACTTAAATTTAAAGAAAAATATAATACGAGATTTAACATAAAATTCAATGTAAATCCAAATAAAACATAAAAAGGAATTTTTAACATGAAATTTTTTACTATTTAGTGATATCAAGATCACGAACGTCTCTGGCGACGTCAAGTTCATACATAAACATCAAACACACAAAAAAAAACCTAATGTAATAAGCCTTATTGAGTTTCATATTACATCCCTACGTTGTTAAACAACTACTCATCTAAAGTAGCAAGACATTCTTTCCTTCTATCCTCCGACATCATCAGAAACATTTTTCTCCAATTAGTATCAGGAAAAAATGTCAATGCTTTAGTATAAGATCTAGAACTAACACCGGGTATAGCTTCCAGTGTAGTCATGCAATCACCAATGGTGTATTCCTCTACAGGGGTAGTAACATCACTAGACTTTGATTTATATTGCTCCGCTTTTGCTAAATCACTCTCCTTTCTAGCAAGCAGTGATTGTGAGAACACGTCCATGAGGGTATCATATTTGGAGCTTCCAGAAGTCTTTTTCACTCTTCTCATACCAGGTAAACCCTCTATCTCCTCTTCTAACTTACGCTTGCCTTTCTGAGTTGATGGACCATCAACCTCACTTTCACCTTGCCTAATATTACCACTCTCTAGATATTCGTCCTCAATTCTACGCTCTTCTTGTGATGTCTGAGGAGCACAAGTTGAGGCATTATGGAAAGCACCCGAAGCGGTAGAGTTACTAAATACAGGGGTTAATAACGAATAAATCTTGCAACCCTTCCTCTTGAATGCCTTAAAAACTTTATCTCGCTGCAAATATGTCATAGAAATAATTTGTTATTTATTATAATTAGTTAAACATTAAAAATATCAAGATTAAGAAATGGTATACCTTATTAAGATCATCCCAAACAGCCTGGTTAGCAAACACTTGCCCAGATACTGAATCCCTGTAAATTCATAATATTGTATAGAAATAGGAGTTTAATTGTAAAATACCCATAGGGTATATATAGGGATATGACCTATTATAATAGGTAAGGTCTTGCTCATAATGCAATAATAAACTAGGTGTTTTCCAAGGTGTAAACCATATTCTCTCTAGTTTACATATGCAAACCTTCAATCTATCCTACATTATACTTGATCCACTTGTTATATGGGACTAACAGGTGGTATCAGAGCCAAAGAAGTGATGATTAGATCTGAAATGGTAAATCCATTTGCAACGGAACCATAACCAATTGATGATTTTATTCAGGTAAAGACCCCCGAGCCTGTATGGTTAAGAAGTCACCCTGACACTCAAGTCATTGGCAATTTGAATGCTGGTGTTCGAACTCGTGCCGCAACTGCAAACGAATGTCTTAATATGAATTTTCTAAGTATGATAGAGCCAACACGAGTATCAGAAGCTTTAGAAGATCCAGACTGGATTCTTGCTATGCAAGACGAGCTGAATCAGTTTGACCGTTTGAAAGTCTGGCGGTTAGTACCCAAACCTGAAGGTAAATCAATTGTGGGGACTAAGTGGATCTTCAAAAATAAGAAAGACTCTGATGGCATAGTTGTGAGAAACAAGGCTAGGCTAGTGGCTAAGGGGTACAATCAACAAGAAGGAATCGACTATGATGAGACCTTTGCCCCTGTAACCCGTTTGGAAGCGATCAGATTAATTTTTGCCTATGCTGCCTTCAAGAATTTCAAGGTTTTCCAAATGGACGTTAAAACTGCATTCCTCAATGGTAAACTCAAAGAGGAAGTCTATGTTGGTCAACCTAAAGGTTTTGTGGATTCCAAACGCCCGCAACATGTATATCTACTGGACAAAGCTTTGTATGGATTAAAACAAGCCCCGAGAGCTTGGTATGATGAATTGTCAGATTACTTGTTGAGCAAGGGCTATGCAAAAGGAACCACGGACACAATACTATTCAAAAAGCAGATTGGTTCAGAGTATATTCTTGTACAGATTTATGTAGATGACATTATTTTTGGTTCAACTAGCCCAAAGTATGGTGATGATTTTGCTAATACCATGAAACAGAGATTTGAAATGAGCATGATGGGAGAAGTCAACTTCTTCCTTGGATTGCAAATTTCTCAATTTAACCATGGAATTTTTATAAATCAGTCAAAATATATAAAAGATTTATTAAAACGTTTTGACATGACTGATTGTTCTCCACTTTCAACTCCCATGGGAATTAAAACTAAATTGTTTGCTGACCCTCATGGCAAATCAGTAGATTTAAAAACTTTTCGTGGTATGATAGGATCCTTATTATACTTAACAGCTAGTAGGCCAGATATAATGTTTGCTACTTGTCTCTGTGCCAGATTTCAAGCAAATCCTAAAGAGTCTCATTTGTTGGCAGTTACAAGAATATTAAGATATCTTAAGGGTACTCCAAATCTAGGTTTGTGGTATCCTAGAGATTCTGATTTTGAACTAATTGGATACTCGGATTCTGATTATGCAGGATGTATGCTGGACAGAAAAAGTACATCTGGAAGTGCACATTTTCTGGGAGACAGACTAGTATGCTGGGCATCAAAGAAACAAAACTGCGTGTCAACTTCCACCGCGGAGGCTGAATATGTTGCTATTGCCAGCTGCTGCTCTCAAAGTCTGTGGATTCGTACACAACTATCGGATTTTGGATTGGAATATTCTCACATACCGCTGATGTGTGACTCTCAGAGTGCCATAGTCATTTCATGCAATCCTGTGCATCACTCTAAAACAAAACATATAGACATTCGGTATCATTTTCTCAAAGATTATGTTGAAAAAGGTTTGATAGAATTAAAGTATGTTAATACTAAAAATCAACTTGCTGACATTTTCACCAAACCGTTGGATGAAAATCGTTTTAACACTTTAGTTTCAAAATTGGGCATGTTGAATTTGAGTATTTGACTGTACTTTTATTCTATTAATTACATTCTGCACAGTTAAGTGTTTAGGGTCGGGGGTGTCTGTTCTGAGTTGACAAGTTATGAACTACGGATGGTTCATACTTGTAGGGGGAGACTCATTTGTATTACTGTTTTGTTTTATAATTCTGAAAAATCGAAACACATATGCAAAATTATAAAATAACAAAAAGATTTTTTTTTCATTCATTGGTCAAGTAAGTAATTTCATCGGAATCCGATAAGTTGCACAACATATTCAAAATTCTGATACTTTTATCGGAATCCGAGTATTTGGATAGTACATTCAACATTCTGACAAGTTTTTATCGGAATCCGATTCTTTTCTCGGAATCCGATAAGTGTTGTGGGCCTACAAGTCATGAACAACCGGATTCTTGACTTTTTCTCGGATTTCAGTTCACACCTTGACCTCTTCTCTCTGTTTCATCAAGATTTCAAAAGACTTTGGATTTCTTCAAGTTTCTAACTTTTGGTTTGGTTTTCAATTGCGAATCTCATGGTACACCTCTATTTCTCTGTAGTGTATTACATCTCTATGTATGTTTGAATTAGTAGGCCGAAAACCCTGTTTTGTCGTTGATTTAATCTTCTGATTTTTGTGTTTATTTCTTGTTATTCAATGTGTTTGTGGCTTGGGTATGCTTAGTTAAACATGTTACATGTATTACTACTGTTAGATTACTTCTATTGTCTCTGTTTAAGATGGATTTGAGTGCCGTTTAGTCTGATTTGCGTAACTGGGTTACGGGCTGTACATTGTGGATTTAGCATGTCTAATGAACACTGATGGGGATACATGTTTTGTTAATAATGCTTAGAAGGACAAATGCTACCATCGACTTGAATTTGTTTATTGAAATTTTTGAATTTTAAAAGTCTGATTTTGGGTGGGTGGTTCACTGGTATGATTCTATCGGATTCCGATACTTTTGATCGGATTCCGATACTTTTGATCGGATTCCGAAATTTCTGATTGGATTCTAAGACTTTTGATCGGATTCTAGACTTTTGTCATATTGAAAGTCAATTTGATCGGATTCCGAGAATTTTGAGTTTTGATCGGAATCTTACTCTAAAGGAGTTTTATCGGATTTCTCTTAAGTGTTTATCGGATTCTTCAAATCCGGTAAAATACTTAGAAAATTTTTCAAATTTTTCAAAATGTGAATTTTTCAAAACAGAAAAGGAAACAACTTTTCTAGTGTTATCTGCTGGACATCTGATCATTAATCATTGGTATTATTCTCTTCTTGCAGATGGTTAATCCTAGTAATCTTGTTCCTTCTGATCAACTGTTTCCTCAAACCAATTACTTACCCTATCTCATGAACAATCATTGTTTTGACTCTCTAATCACCACCACTCAATTTCCTATGCTTTTTGAACTAATAGCCTCACATCCACTATATCACATTTTAACATATAACCCTATTGCTGATGGAGAAGAACCTTATGTTCCAGAGGTATATGTGCAACAACTGTGGCACTCTTTGCATACTTCTGTTAATGATGAAGGAGAGGAGATCTTGGCTGGTCAGATTGAAAATTTCAAATTCTCTTTTGGTGTTGACCAGCTTCGGACTATGTTTAAACTTCCATCTGAGAGGGGTACTTATCCTAACAAAACAAGATTTGATCCTATCATATCAGGCAAAGCTATCTTTCCACATGTCAAGGATCTTGGGTTTAACGGAGAGTTCACCAAGACTGCTCAATTCAAGAGAAATAATATGGTACCAATCTGGCAGTCTCTGTATTCTATCATTAATCGGTGTCTTACTGGCATTTCAAGAGGAGTTGATGGTCCTAGTTCAAGTTCGTTTCAAATTCTGGTCTCAATGGTCAAACACTGGCATGTCGACTATGCATCTATAATCTTTCAGGACATTTATACAGTTGTACATCAGAAACAAATACCACAAAAGGCTAAGAAATTTCTTCTGTATCCAAGGTTTCTATCGATGATTGTGCAATGTGTCATGCTAGAGCACCCTAATGACATCAATCTAAGGGATAATGATCCTATGCCAATGGTGTACGTTATGCAGAAGCTGTATAAAATTGAAAATACAATTGATGTTCAGCCATTTGTCATGTCTGTTGATTTGTTAATGTTAATGGATTTAGATGATCCCATAGTGCAGGCATATGTGAGTGATAATAACATAGTTCTTCCGGATCGACAAGAACCTGTTGATCCTACCCAAAGAACAGTAGCACCTGAGGGATTAGTTGTTAGTGATCAGATGTCATCGGGTGACTCTGACAGGGGTGAGCAGAGGGAAAATCTCGAGAGGGGAGGTGAAGTGAATGAGGGTGATGTGAGTATAGGAGAGGGAGATACGGATGATGATATGCCTTTAGGGTTGTTCCTTTCTAAATCTCAATCTTAAGAAACTCCAGATAGAGGTGTTGAGTTAAATACTGAATCTTTGCTTGTTGCTCCAGTTTTTGAACATGATGATATGTTTGACATAGATAATCTTGATACTGGAAGCTTGGATGATAACGTTGAAGTAGAAGTTGAACAGTTAAAAGAAACAGAACATGAGAATGTGAGAAAAGAACAAATAAGTGATGAGAGTTCTCTAGCCGTAAAAAGCCGGGAAACCACATCAGCCATCGGGTCTGACAGGGTCAGTCCTGGTGTTGAAAAAGACTCTGGCATCCCACCAGAGCATGCACAAACCCCACTCAACCACTCAGAATCCTCTCAAAAGGATAATGTTTCATTTTCTCACTGGGAATTACCACATGATCTACCGAAGTCTCCTTCTGAGACAGTAGGTATTGAAACAGGTGCCAGTTCTCCCCAGGCTACCGACTTTCATTTTCAAGAGCACATTGCAAGCCCACTTCTTTCTAAACACAAAGACACATCTATACCACAAACTAGGATCCTACCTGAAGGACCTAGCAGAACATCTATAGAAGCTACTCTTCGTAGACTTCAAGGATTAGATGGAAATCCTGCCACAGTCAACTCTGATACAGTTGTGCATGTGGGTGGCTCAACTTCTGAAGAATTTGTTCCTCCAGTTGTTTCAGTCTCAACGGTCAATCTAGGTGATCCCGGTTTTGTTACACATTCAAAAGTTTCTGAGGTTGCCTCAGAATTTGTTTCTAAGGCTGACCTTGAAACTGCTTTGTCTGCTGTTAATGAAAAAATTGATGTTCTAACTGAGAAGGTGGATAGGCTGTTGGCTAAACAAGGCCCGGATGTTTTAGTAGAGGAGTTGAAATCCCAGTTGTATGCCAAGCTAATGGCTAGGCCAGATAACAATGAAGAAGATGCTACACTGGTTGATTTATTAAGAACTGAATACAAGAAATCAGACTTTGAAAGTTTCAAAAAGGAGATGAGGGATAGTATGGCAGCTTTTGGAGTTGCTTTTCACAAGAGGATGGATGTCATGGATCCCCTTAAGGATGTTGAGGGTGAAGCTTCTCCAGCTTTTGCTCAGGGGGAGACTTCAGGGAGAATTAATGATGAAGAGGAAGCTGCTCTTGTTGCTGCACTTAAGGCCTCTCTTGAGGAAACCTGTCAAGCACAAGGAAAGAAGCGAAAGCATAATGATCAAGATCCTGATCCCGATCATTCATGAGGAGGAAACCTGTCTAACTGAGCTACATTGTAGGGGGAGAAAAAAAAAGATTCTTCCCAACACATCAAAAGTGTTTATGCTTCCGCTGTCAGATGCTCAAGATTAAACATTGTTCCAGACTGATGTATTTAGTGGGACGCTACATCCAAAACTGCTTATATAATCTAAGAAAAACTTAGATTACTGGCGTGTACACTCCTATTTCAATACAAAGGGGGAGAATGTAAATTCATAATATTGTATAGAAATAGAAGTTTAATTGTAAAATACCCATAGGGTATATATAGGGATATGACCTATTATAATAGGTAAGGTCTTGCTCATAATGCAATAATAAACTAGGTGTTTTCCAAGGTGTAAACCATATTCTCTCTAGTTTACATATGCAAACCTTCAATCTATCCTACATTATACTTGATCCACTTGTTATATGGGACTAACAATCCCACGTGACACCGGTAATTGTAATCAATTCGGTGAACTTGTTATGCACAGATTTTAGACGTTGGAATTTTGCTTTCCAACTTCTCAACACCATATCTTAAACCATATTTCATAAAAATTTGTTCATCCATATCTGTCCAATCAGTAACTTTGAAAATTGGGGCGCCATTCAGATTTTTCTGAACTCTTTCGGCCAATATCTCTAAAAAGAACTTCTCACAATCTTCTGGCCAATCCATAGCATCACCATTATGTCCACCCATCTATATTTCACTCATTTATATAACACCAAACATTTATCTAGATAAGTTTTTAATAAACCACAATATATGGCTATAAGTAAACTTTTTGTTAATTGCTTTCATGAAGACCTATACGTATCTAGAGTAATATGTAATTTATATTATTTTAGTAGAGTATAAACCAAGATTAAACTAACTAACTTTGAACAAATGAATCTAATATAAGCCTAGATTATATAGTCAGCTTTGAAAATTTAAATATGAAATTGATATGAATTTAATATAAGCCTACAATCTCATAGAATATACTATAATTTAACAATTAATTTGACAATACATAATAGGTGGAGCCAACTCTAAAATAAAAGAAAAAGTTGACAATATATGTCTGACATTACAGTGTTTCATATGTCATGATTTTAGATATACATACATACATAACATGTGCCTCATCCATCATCTTTTTTTGTCATGATTTTAGATATACATACATACATAGCATGTGCCATCACCTTTTTCTGGCATTGTCCTACACTAAGCACAGCCACCCACACACATACACACATATAATATATATATATATCTTCCTCTGTAATTTTTATAGACACAAAAAGAAGAAGAAAAAAAAGGTACGTAAAACAACTACAATATATGCTTTGAAAAGCAGGAACGCATGTTAAAAAAGCTACGGTGCTAGCAAGCTTTCAAACAAAAAACAGAGAATAATTATTTGTAGGAGATACACACAAATCAATCATTATTTGTAGGAGATACACACAAATCAACAAAGAAAAGGGGAAGAACATACCTGCGATGATGTGAATAAGGAAGTAAGCAGGAGGAGACCGGAGAGAATAGAGCAAAAAGCAACAACAATCACGGCAGACTCCGGCAAGGGTGAGACGATGAACAATTTTGGAGAGGAACGTGTGATGGTGTTATGCGGCAGGTAGGTTAGAGGGATACTCATGATTTAGAAAATTTTGGAAAAGTGGGTTTATGCGCTTTTCCATTTGTAGCTGAAATTGGAAAACTGAAAATTTTTCTATTTTAATAAAAATGATAGAAAAATTACTCAACCAAACATGTTTTCTAATTATTTCATTTTCTTAGAAAAATTTTCTAGAAAAAAGCGGGATTTTTCATCAACCAAACACAACCTAAGGTTTTCGGGATTCTTATTCCCGAGTTCTTCACTTTTTCTGCCATATGTATCTGTTGTGAACTGCTTTTTATGACACTCTCTCGGCCTTAAATAAGTCGAGAATGACATTCCCAACGTCTTCACCTTAAAGAAGTCGAGAATGACATTCCTAACTTCTGCCATTTAATTTTTTAATTATTTAATTATTAGGTTAGTGGTATTGTACAATTGTTTATGTTAGTGGTTTTATTTGTGTTAAGATTTTTAATAATAAGTTATTTTTAATTTATAGTTATTTTTGTATTGTTAAGATTATTATTTTGTTTATACTAAATATATAAGGAAAAACTCTTTTTGAAATAAATGAGTTAATAGACAATGTTACAACATAAAAAGAAGACAAATACGTTGCAAGAAAATGATCAAAATATTGAATGAAAATTGATGTTATAATAAAATACAATGAATAAAAGATAAACTAATGAATAAATGATCAAAATAAATTACAATGAATAAATGATCAAAATATTGTAATTTATTATAACATTAATTTTCATTCAATATTTTGATCATTTTCTTACAACGTATTTGTCTTTTTTTTTTATGTTGTAACATTGTCTATAACTCATTTATTTCAAAAAGAGTTTTTTCTTATAAATTTA
This sequence comes from Pulicaria dysenterica, assembly GCA_947179395.2. Lineage (NCBI taxonomy): Eukaryota > Viridiplantae > Streptophyta > Magnoliopsida > Asterales > Asteraceae > Pulicaria > Pulicaria dysenterica. The sequence goes on from OX359288.1 coordinate 84,250,495, forward strand.
GTATAAACAAAATAATAATCTTAACAATACAAAAATAACTATAAATTAAAAACAACTTATTCTTAAAAATCCTAAACTAATACAAATAGAACCACTAACCTAAACAATTATACAATACCACTAACATAAACCACTAACCTGTTAACCTAACCTAATAATTAAATAATTAAAAAATTAAATGGCAGGAGTTGGGAATGTCATTCTCGACTTCTTTAAGGCTGGGGGAGTGTCATAAAAAGCAGCCCACATAATGTACATGTGACAGAAAAAGTGAAGAAGTTGGGAATGTCATTCTCGACTTCTTTAAGGCTGAGAGAGTGTCATAAAAAGCAGTCAACAGCAGGTACATGTGGCAGAAAAACTGAAGAACTCGGGAATAAGAATCCCGAAAACCTTAGTTTTGAAAATAAAAAAAAACCACCTATTTTTGTTAATGTTTTGAAAAATAACCTTACTTTTGAAAAAAATTCCTAAACCCAACTCGATATAAATGGGAATTTTGGCTCCCACAAGGCCCAACTCAAGCCTTATGCACTCTCATGATTTCATCTCATCTCACTTTTTATCTATCTTTTTTCTTTCTCTTTTTCTCTTGCTTAAATATATATTATAAAATAAAATAAAAAAATAAAGTGAGATCGGTTATAAGTTGTAAGAAAGGAAATGAGAAAGAAAAAATAAGCTATGTGACGTTGATTTGTGAAGAGGAAAAAGAAATGAAAGGGTTAACCACTACTGATGGCGTTACGGGCTTAGAGTTGTGAAAATTCTAATAGAACACTAAAAAAATCAATAGAATTCTTCGATTAATGTTATATTTATAATCAAAATTTGTTTAGTCACTGGGGTAGCATAGTCCGTTAAGGTTTCTTACTGTTAAATTATTAAATGTCTTTGTTGTTGGTCATTTAGTGGGTTAACAGGGAAGGGTTTATGCCTTGGGCTATGTAATCTGTGACAATGCTGGATCCTTGTAATTATGTTTGTTATATATTAATACTCATTTGCTTTTCAAAAAAAAAAAATTGTTAAAACTGTATGATTGTAATAAAATAGGAGTTCATATAATATGTGAGAGTGCTTATTGTAAATATACTCAGGGGAATATATTAGCACTAGCAGCGTATCCGCGCAATGCTGCGGCGGCAAATAGTTTCTGTTTTATAACATGTCACTTAAAGAATGTAATAATAAGTTATTCACGCGATTCAATATTACGAACAAAAAAAATCAACAGCAAACGGAACAACATTCCGTTTTTTTCAATTGTTTTTTTATTTGCATCAACTATTTAATTTATTCTAAATATAAATTCTAAAAGACATTAAAATAATAAAAATATTATATTTATGAAATAAAATGAGAGAAGTTAATAAGATTTTGAAATTATATTGATGTAGGTGAATAATTGTGTTTGTGGGAGAGAGTGTTTTAGTGTGAAAGAGTAAATTGTAAGTAAATAAAAAATTAAAATAAATTAGGAGAGAAAGTGACATGATTAAAGATTGAGTGGATGAGATTAATTTAGATAGAATGAAAGGTTGAGATTTTGTATTGATTGAATTTTAGAAGTCTTAAAATTAAAGAGGAGAGAGAATGTTAAATGGTTTATATAGTAGTATAGATATGAATATTGTAATCACTAGCGGATCCAGTGTAGAAGGGTTGGGGTCCTAGGCCCCCAATAATTTTTATAATAAACTGTCCATAGTGTAAAAAAAGAGGTAAAGATGTAAGGCTTTAGCCTAGTGCCCCCTTACAATTTAATTGAGGCCCCCATTTTTCAATGATGTCAACTGGCAAGGAGAGCTCTCTCCTAGATATGAGAGATATTGAAATGTCAGCACAAGGATCATCTCCTCTGTGAAGTCCCATTCCATAGACGATTGATACACGTCTCATTTTACTAAGATTGAAGTTCATACTCCTTTGTAACTTTGTAAGCCTGGATACCCCATATCCTTTTAGAATATATAGCCAATTTACAGTCATACACATCTGATTTAGGTTAACTATTAGTGGTGTTTTTGCTTTAGTGTTTGTTTTATTGAAATTAATGAAATACAATAGTAGTACATTATGCATAACTAGTGGTACTATGACTAGTGTGTTAGTTTGAGATGTAACTTGAGACATTTAATTGTGTGAATCAGATAAGTTTTTGGATTTTGGTTATGTAATAGTTTGTTTTATATTTGTCTTGTACTTGTTTTGCTTCAACCTTTGAGACTTATCATTAATATAATTATTTGCTTAAAAAGAAGGAATGTTATTTGTGAATTTGATATTTACTAGGCCAAATCAACCCACTCGACCAAATTATCAATATCTAATGATTCACTTCTATTAAGGTTGTTTATTGTGCCCCCAAGGATCCAAATTCCTAGATTCGCCACTGATTGTAATAGTTGTAAAGATTGTCATATTCAATGAAAATGAACTATGTGTTTTTCAAGGTGTAAATGAGATTCTCTCTACATTATCCATAGTTCTACCTTGCAATACTTTAATTTACCACTTGTATATTCATAACAAAATTGTATCTACTTTACATATTTCATTATTATATTTATAAGAAAATATTTTCATAACATAAATATATTTTAATTCTTATCATAAGTCGATTGCATTCTTCAATAGCTTTTGCCAATCTATTATACAACTACAGGTCAGCTGTCTTTCTTACCCCTTTTGATCCGTTTACCAATTGTTTTAGTTTCTAAAGTCTAAAGATGGATTAGAGTATCACCTCTTAGATTCAAAACAATATAAAAGTCACCTTCTAACTCTCATGAGTGATTTTATATGATTAAATAAAAACAGACGCGCATCTTTTTAATAAACTTCGACCACCTGTAAAAATCCGGGTTTTGAGCCATTTAGAAATCAAATTGGTCATCAATGTCTAAAGTAACTTTAAAGTAGACATGTTAAGCTTTCAAACCACATATAATACACTTTATAATCGTAACCCGAGTGATTATATGAATTTCCTAAGATGACTGAAGTGTGCTGCCAAAAACTACAGCTCTACTTCTACTTTTATCATCAAAATCATTCTTAAGTATCACCATTAACAAGTGTTTGGACATGAAAGCATACCTGGAATTGAACATAGAAAAGTGAAATCATAGCATAAAGCATAAATCTTGGTCCACAAAAACTATCCAAGTTGACATTGACCTAATTGTTGCTCCGGTTTCAAGATTAATCATCAAATAAACAACCAAATCCTATTCATATACATAAATCTTAGACCTTTATTACTAATGATCACAAAACATAACCTTGGTTCAAGGAATATAATATTAACCTCTAGAAATCCCAGACAAATTGCCCACAAGAAAAGGAAGCATATGATCAAAGGACTCCAAGTCTCAAGCCTTCAAAGTCTACAAAAACTCTTCCTGAGAATTCAGTCTCAATTGAGAGTCGATATCTCGATCTCCAGACCTCTAATTTGAAATCTCAACATTGAAAACCTTTGTATATGTGTTGGAAACCTTCGGTCCAAAAATCATGACGATCTGGCGGTTTAATCTCTAGGGGTCATTTTGTACCAAAATATTGGGTGTGTCTTCATAAAAATGGGAATTCCAAAAATATTCTTTTATCCCCTCTCTAAAGCAAGCAGTCTCTGAAGAACTATATATTCTTTAGTTAGGGCTGACTAGGGATCTACATTATGGTTTAGAAAGGCTTAATCTTGTATTACATTATGGTGTGTTCGACAACGGGCTTATAGAGGGTTATAGGGACTTGAGATTCTAGTTTTTATCAATCATAGGTGTTAAAATCTTGAGGGATTATTAAAATTATAATCCTTGTCCCCAAAATATAAGTCTTTTCAAGTAGCTTAAGGCTTGGGCTTGAGTTTATCAATTAATCAGCCTCAGCCTCAGCTCCAGATAGTTTTACCAAACATACCCTATGTATATAGAGTTAAGAATACATAGATGATACATTAAGCCTTCAAACTTACTTAAATATCACTCTAACTCATATACTAGCCCAACAAGTTATTCTTTTAACACTTAAGCCCTTGAATCTCTTAAAAAAACTCCTAAAAATATGTTCTCAAATAAGAGACTAACTTGGAGTCATTAGTCACAATAATTTTTAGGATTTAAGGTCGTTACATTATAGAAAGCTAAAGGCGACAAGAATGCCAAATGCTTAAAATGCTATGATGAGTAAATAAATCCTTGTGGCAAAATCATAATAAAAGAGACCGGGACTATTAGTACCAATAGACCAAGCTTTTGAGTATAAAAAGGTTGTGTTAGACTTTCATATGTCAAAATTGGCCATTGTATGGGTGTTTGTGGAGAAACCGTGAGGGAGAGAATGACCAACAAGAAATATGAAATTTAAAGCAGTTGAAGTGTTTACCCGTAAATCAGGCCTATTTAGTATTAATATTGGGTTATTAGTAGGCTTTAATGGATGGGTTGTAATCTATGAAGTGTGTGATGATTTGATGATTTTTCTCTATGTCTTTAGGTAATTAAGATTATTGAGCTTTGAACTAAATTTGGTATTGGTATAATGTTAATATTATAATAGAAAAGGTTAAGTTCAAATTATTGAAAATTTAAATAAGGTTGAATACATATTGTTGTAAATTTTGTTTTAATATTTATTTTTTAAAGTTTAGGATGATTTATAGATTTTATTTTGGAAAATATTATATTTTTTATTTTTTATATAATATTAAGAAAAATATTATTTCCTCCTTGTGAAAGATATTATTTCCTTCTAGATTATACCTCTTTTTTTTTTAAGGCTAGATTATACCTCTTTATTAGTATTTTCTTTTATAAATTCTTTAATCCATAACATTTTTAATAATAACGAAAATTACACCAACAACAATCACATAAATGTTAACTAAATAAAAGATCAAACAATTACTAAGATATAGAAAATTTCATGCGAGAACCGCGAGAACCAATCTAAGTTGTCCAATTCCCCCTCCTTCAATGTCATTGCCCACCCATGAATTCCTCACATGCACCCTGCCACACCCTATCCCTCCACGCTCTCCATCCATGATACTTCCCATATCCAAGGAACGGCTGAGATTGGTTCTCGCACTAACAACGGTTCTCGCATGAACCCTCCCCTACTAAGATATTATTCTTAAAACAAAACAATCATCTTACGTATAAAAACAATAGTTACAGTAATAATAATAATAACAATATTACTAATGTTAAAAAATCAAATATTATTCGAATAAAAAAAATGTTTAAAGATTGTTACTCATTTACTTTCAAAAAATCAATTATCACTAAAATAAAAAAAATAAAAAATCTACTCGCAAATTTAAAATAAAACGAAGATGATTAATAAATGGAAACCATGTCCAACGTTAAAATTTTCATTAATAAATGGAAATGATGTCCAACGTCAAACTGAAGATATTACGAGATACGGGAATCTTCATTTTAAAACTCATTCAAAGGTCTCCACGCCACCGCCAAACACACATTCTCACACACCCACAGACCGCCATCATCGTCTTTCCACGTACATCCTTTCATCTCGATCTACACCACCCGCCAGACGTTGTCAAATACCGTCGTACGTCTCGATCACCCGGCCCGCCTCCTTACATTTCACCACCGCCATGATCATCTGCCGCCGGATGTCGCCATTGTCACTTCATCTCGATCGATCTCCTCTATCTCTACTGACTGTTCCTCCCCCGTCAGGTACGCCGCGTTCCTGTCTTTCTTTCTTGTCTTTCTTTCTTTCTTTCTTTGTAGACATTACAGATTATAGTTTTTGATCTACAGCTACGTCACGTTCTTGTCTGTCTTTCTTTCTTTCTTTCTTGCTTGCTTGTCTTTCTTTCTTTCTTTGTAGACATTACAGATTATAGTTTTTTTAATAGACACTTACTAATTAATTTGGTTTTGAATCAAAAGACGTTGTATGTTTCATTTGGCTTCATTAATTCAAGAAACCTTTAATTTGTGAATAAATTAGTCCTGATAACATAAATTTGTTTAACAGAGATTCTTATGTGGCTTAATTTGTGCTGACGAAGACGAGTGATGTCGTCGTGATCGAGGCTAGATCAATGAATTCGAGGCGATCATATGTCGATTGCCAGACATTGCTGTTGCTTTCTGCCGTAAGCTTTCTTTCTTTTCTTTTTTTAACTTTCTATTTGAAGCGTATTATGTTTTCCGTTTTGGTACTCAGTTTGGATTACAGTTCAACAATTTCGAATGTGTTTTTTCTTTCTCTTTTCTCTTGGATTACTGTTCAACGATATCGAATGTAGTCTCTTACTCTGTTTTTTTTTCTTTTTCTATTACAGTTCAAGGATTTCGAATATAGTCTCTTGCTCTGTTTTTCTTTCTTTTTTGATGTATGAATAAATTATTTCTGATAACATAAATTTGAGTAACAGAGATTAACTTGTGCTGACGAGGAGTGACGTTGTAGAGATGGAGGCTCGATCGATGAGTTTGAGGCGATCGTCCATGTCGATTGCCAATCATCCCAGCTGATTTCTATTTGAACCATGTCATCTTTCTATCTTTTTCGTTTTCGTACTCAGATTTGTATTAGGTCCTGTTTGTTTCACCGTAATGCGAAGGAATGAAAATGATATTAATTCCATCCATGTTAGTTACGTAATGACATTCCTCTACCTAAAGTAATATTAACACTTCGAAGAACTTAATTCCTTTCAAAATAATGTTACCAAACGCATTATACAACGGAATTTGATTTCAATTCAATTCAATTCCTTCATATTACGGTGAAACAAACTGGACCTAAGTTTTCGATTAAGGTTTTTGTTTCAATAAAAAAGTCACCCAATTCAAAGTATACTAGGAACTTAAATTTATTTTTAACTTTGATTACATTTCATTGGACAACTATATGCAATTTCTTGTTTAAGATAATTTACATTTTTAAGCTTAGTGTATCAAATTGTTTTTTGAGTACAAACTTAATTAAACATGTTTTATATAGTCATTCAGTTATCATAAGCTTATGAAGTTATAAAGTTAATTACATAGATCGTCCTTGTGGTCTTTGTAAATTTCACATTTAGTCTTTTAAAATAAAAAATTATACCGGTAGTTCTTATGGTTGATTAGTTGTTTCACACTTGGTCCTTTTATCCTAACAGACATTAGTTTTTGACGTTAACTCTCCCCATGTGCTCCTCACATGAGGGTATTTTAGTCTTTTTCCCAATGTCTCTCTTACTTTATCAATAAATGAAACGTTGACGTGTTTTTTAGTCGTCTTCTTCAATTTGCCACTAATTTCTCTTCCATCTAAACCCAACCTGTGTTTCCTCTTCTTTTTCTCTGTGCAAATGCAAGGTTTTTATGCTTAAACTAACCATGGCATGCGTTGAAGGGGCCTTGAAAAACAGTTTTATTGGTGTGAAACCCATCAACCTCCTTCGCCCACAGATCTTTTCTGACGATTTTACGGCGGTGATAGTGTCGCCGGTGATGATTTCTTCATTGATGACCTTCTTGACTTTCCGAGGATGTTGATTTCGGGGAAGAAAACGATGATACCCATGTTATTGACACAAATAACTACAACAACATTTTATTTTCGCCGGTGAAAACAGAGAATAACGAAGCCCTCACCGGTCTCTCTGTTCCGATCAACGATCTTTGCCTTCCGGTTACAAAAAACGAATTAAAACCGGTTACCATTTTCTAAAAATTGTTTTTTTTAGGAAAAAAAGGTTGCTTTTTTCTTTTAATTTTTGCAAGCAGATGAGGTTGCTGACCTTGAATGGGTTTCTCATTTCGTCGACGACTCATTTTGCGGTGGCTACTTGTTAACATGTCTCAATACATGGCGTACAAGTAATAATTACAGCCTTGATTTGGTTGTGTAAGCTCTAAAAAATACTATTCCATTCATGTGGAAGGTAATTTGAAAGGAATTACATTTTCTTGTTTAGCATATCAACTGGAAGTTTTCATGGATTTGATAATGTACAAGTTTCGTGGTTAATGTACAAGTTTCCACAACACTACTTGTAAATTATGCACGTGTATATGATATCATGGTATTTAAATATATATTTTTATGCGATATCCGGATATTTTAATAGAAATTATGTAAAATATATTAAATAGATGATTTATATCCTTAATAATTGTTTTTCAGATTAAAATTCGAAGATATGAAGATAAGATGGAGAAAAACGAAGATAAATATTGAAAAAGTCAAAAAAGTCAACATGTGGCCGAAACCTCCACATCGCGTCGCGACGTCGCGATCAAGATGATAAGGGTCTTATCCGATTTCGAAATTTGAATCAACGTGAGAATAGGGATAATAGGTAGATCACGGCGCGATCTTGTGTGTTGCGGCGCAACTTGGTCCAGAACAACATATTATATATATATATAGATGTGAGATCAAATAAGAACACCTCTTATCTTGAGAATAGTAAGAACACATAATAACCATAAGATCAAACTAATCAATGGCTAATATATTTTCTTTGTTTTTTTATTTTAGTAAACTACAAATTACCCTTAAAAGGGTATTTTAGGACAAGAACAAAATTTATCTTTCTTCACTTTCCTTATTTATCTCCTCTTCTTATTCACAACTTTTTTCAATGAAAACTATCACTATCACGTTAACAATTGTAAATGCATTTTTGTTTTTATTTTATTTTTTTGCTTGTTTGATTGTACTCCTTAGATGGTTTTATAACACCCATCAAATGATATTTTATAACATTTTATTATTGTTTCATAATTTATGGTGTTGGTTTATATGTATGATTTTAGTTCATCGTACTTCCTAAAAATTAAAATAAATGTTACCCAACTAATTAACCTTGGTAAAGTTTCGTTGTATTGGTAGTATATTTGTTTTAGTGTCAAAAAAATTAATAATGAAATGTCATAGTAAAGTGTGTTATGTATGATTAGTTTTAAAAAAATTATCATTGAGGTTGTTTGATTCATACGATTTCATAAGAATGAAGTAATTTTAGATTTGTGTGTGTTGCATCTATTTTTATTTGCATTTGTGTAATTATTCAAGTTATTTGTCTTCCATCATAGTGTTCTACTATTTCAAAGTTTTTTTTAAAAAAAATTTCTTTTCAATAGAGGATTTTTGTGTTGATTGCATCAAAAAAATTAAGACTGCATCTAACGATTCTTATTTGCATTAGAATAAAGTAATTTTAGTTTTGTGTGTGTTGCATCTGTTTTTATTTGCTTTATGTAAATATTCAAGTTATCTATAACTTCCATCATAGTGTTCTACTATTTTAAAATTCTCCGTTAAAGTTTCTTTTCAACAAAGGCTTTTTTGGGTTGATTGCATCAAAAATTTTAGGATTGCATCTTATTTGCATGTATTGAAATATATCAAAACTTATATCAAATTAAAGAGGATTTAAACACAAATTTAAAGGTATAATTTTTATGAATTAATTATTATTTATATGAGAGATATATAGATTTTAAAATCAATGAGGTAAAAAAAAGTTATCTAAGGAAAGTTCTTGTAAGAAAGAAATGAGACTTAAAATTTCAATTTTGCCCTTTTGATTGATTGGTAGAGAATTGTTCTTACCATTCTCTATTTAAAGAGTGTTCTCTCTAGATCTCTCCTCTATATATATATATATATATATATATATATATATATATATATCATTCATCATTCGGTTTGGCAACTTCTCAAACGACTTTTCACCACCATAAACTTCATAAAACACCTTCGAATCATTCAAGAGAGCTTGAAGTCATATCTTGGAACATTGGAGCTTAAATTGAAGATCAAGACTGGGAGCATTCGGCTTTTTTACGGGTTTTCATTCCTACTCATAATGTTTCTGTTTATGAATGATTTCCAGACCTTTAGCATGACTATTCTTGGCTAAGTTTCTATTTTTCCTCCCTAGAGGAGATGAACTCTGGTAATGGTTAATTAATTCATGGTTTTTGATGCTTAACTCATGTTTATATTAAGTGTTACTTAAGCTAAGTTCATGCATGTTTTAGAATCTGTTTTTTTGATGTTTATATGCTGAGTTTTTATAAAGTTGATGACCATTCTCTTTATTTAACTTGAATCATGAATATCTGTGATCATTAAGGTTCATGACTAGTGATTGATCATATCCTAGGGTTGAACATGTAAAAGATAGAAACTTTAATATGTCTTTCCACACGTAATGACCATTATGTGTTACTTTTATGTTTTGTTGATCAAACAATCATAAAAAGGTTAAAGTGGCTAATTATACTTTTTAATCGCGCTTTTGACCATAAAGGTTATTAATTTACTGTAATTAGACGGTTATAATAGGATCAAGGTTTTAACCACTTTAGAAATCGATGCATGAATGTTTAAGTATCATTAGCTCTTAATACCATGAATTTAATTGCCATGAAAAGGGTGAAATCAAATCTAGGAAGGGAAAGTCTTTATTAATATAGTTTAATCCAATCAAGTTTGTTCATTTATTGCTTCTTTGCATTGCTTTAGGTGATTTCTAGGGTTGTTAGTGGTTAAGTTGTTTGAAAGTGATCAAATTCACATAATTCCCCGCTTTAATTATTTTATTTTATTTTATTTGCTTCTTAGTAGTTTTTAATTTAGTTTAGTTTATTTTAATATTTAAATTAGTATAATTTTATCAAATCATACTCGTTCCTTTTGAGTTCGACACCCTTACTTATTTTCCATACTATAATACAATTAGGTTCTCTTGCCAATTGTGTCATAGTCGTACATAAATGAAAATGGATTTTATAAATTTAAAACTAGTACGCTTTACGCACATCAGTATACCAATTGAGCATAGATCTAGAGCAACATAAGGTGACCGTTTCAGGAGGTGTAAACTAAGAAACTTGCGAGAGATGGAAACATGTTGAGATTTGGTCGAACAAGTCAAACACCAAAGTCAAAGTCATAATCAGCAAAATAAGAAGGGTTTGTGTATGAAAGATGACAAGAAAAACAAAACCGAGAAAGAAAATTTCATCAAAGGCCTTGAATCATTGAATAAACAACAAAAGGTCCAACTTTTGACCTCTGGAGGGGATGATGATGATTCTTTTAAAGATGAATAGATGATGAGGATCTCGTTTCTTAGAGGAAAAACAAATCAATTAGGTGCTGTTTGGTTGGATGGAATTCAAGGGATTTTGTGGGAATTGGAATCCAATTCCTAGCAAATCCTTTGTTTGGTTCAACTTTTGCTAAGGAAAAGGATTCCTTAGTGAGGCTCAAATTCCATCAAATAGGGGATTTCAAAATCCATCCAAGTTTGGATGGAATCTCAAATCCATCAAACGCAGACAACAAAGACACCTTGCCTCTGCCTCGACGATTTCTACCTTCACCTGTGCCTTGCCTCCGACGACACAGACGGCGACGACTCCGCCGGCAGACGACGATTTAGGGCTTCGAACTTAGTTCCCAAATCTAGAGTTCCGACAACAGACGACGATTTAGGGCTTCGACCTTCGTTCCCAAATCTCGAGTTCGACGACAGACTACGGCAGACAACGATTTAGGGTTTCAACCTTCGTTTCGACGACAGACCGACGATTAGGGCTTCGACGACAGGTAAACGACGATAGGGCTTCGACGACGACGACCGACGACGAGTTCGCTGGTGGTTGTGGTGACTATGGGGTGGTGGTGTTGGGTGGTTGTGCCTGGGGTTTCGACCCGGGGTAAGGACCGACACTTCAAGATTCAAATTCCAGGTTTGTTACCAAACACACATCTAAGGAATTGGAATTCAAAATCCAATTCCTTTGGGATTTCAATTCCTAAGGAATCCAAATCCAATTCCTTGAAATTCATCCAACCAAACAGCACCTTAGGGTTTTTGAGGCAGAAACAAAAGATAGCCCTTATTGATAAAGTAAGAGAGATGGTTGGTAAAAGACTAAAATACCCTCATGTGAGGAGCACATGGGAGAGTTTACGTCAAAAACTAACGTCTTTTATGATAAAGGACCAAGTGTGAAACAACTAGTCAACCATAAAGACTACCAGTGTAATTTTTTATTTTAAAGTACTAAATATGAAATTCAACAAAGACCACAAGGACGATTTATGTAATTAACTCAAAGTTTTATTACATTTGCATTTGAATTATAGGTTACCTTCACAATTAGTTTAACATATCAATATTTTAGTAGTGTTTTTGTTTTCATGAGCTAATTGAGCCAAGGTCAAAGGTCTCCTACTCTTTTAAGGGGGTTTGTTACGGTAAGCAAATAAGCCTCGTATTGTAACCATTCAGATAACTTGGAAACTTTTTCACGTAAGTTGGTTGTGTTTGTTTGCTCATAAATGAAAAGTGTTTTGGGATTCTTTTTTCCACTCCATAAGTGTTTGCACGTAAGTACGTACAGGTACATATTGTGCAGCAGATTGGAGTGAAGGAGGATCGGATGTTTAGTCTCCCATTGCGGTGGCTAACCCCGGGCGAGGAAACGGTGTCCATAGCGGGGGTGACATGAGGATCTCGTGGTTTATGGACCCATGGTCATTAGAAATGGAAGGCATGAGTCTGATCATGATGATCATATGATTCCTTTGTAAGGAGATAGAGAGAGTATGTGTGTATGGAAAGAACTCCATATGTGGGTGCAGATGGAGGGGAGAGAGCCAGCCCCTTAAACCTTGGTGCCTTCCCCTATATATAGGGAGGTGTCTAGGGTAAGATGGGGTAAGATGGGCCCAAGCCCAATGGGTATACCATATGTTTAGGCCTTACCTAAGGCTCAAGCATAGGGTACACCAACAAGTCCCCCTAGTTTGGTGCGACTGTGCAATACATGTTGTGGCAAACTATTTCATTTAAGTGGGTCAAACCAGATATCCTTTATGACATCCAATCCAATTTGAGACATATCAACAGGGGTTGGAGTATGCCTTGCTGTGATTTGTGCATGCACACATATTAGGTGCTAATTCCATGTTCACGATGTTTACGTTGCCCTGACAACTTGATCAGGATGGTATTTGATATATTTCACCTTTACGGGTGATGGCTATGCTTGTAGCCCAGAACGAGTAGTAGCCAATGACTATACTTATGCCTTTTGGGGAGCGCATAACTCCACTTTACCAGGCTGTGTGGTGATACCCTGCAGTTGTGCTGTAAGTTATGTATTTCATTTTTCAATATATATGTGGTAGTTTATAGTCGTTAGTGATGGCCGATGACCATATATGTACCTTCGGGGGAGCCTATGACTCCGCCCTATCAGGCTGTGTGGTTATGATGTATGTATGTATGTATGTATGTATGTATGTATGTATGTATGTATGTATGTATGTATGTATGTATGTATGTATGTATGTATGTATGTATGTATGTATGTAATGGGCAATGCCCTAGTTTATATGAAATGAATAGGGGAAGTCCCCCATTGTTTTTGTCTTGCGTACAAGTTATTGAAACTTTTTATTGATGACATGTTGGGCAATACCCAAGTTTATAGTCCAGAGCTAGTGATGGACGATGACCATACACATGCGCCTTCAGGGGAGTCCATGACTCCGCCTTACTAGACTTTCCAGAGCTAGTGATGGCCAATGACCATACCTGCGCCTTCGGGGGAGCCAATGACTCCGCCCTACCGGATTGTAGTACATGTGATGTATGATGACACGCAAGGGCGTAATATATGTAGCATGATATATGTAATAAGAACCTGATTGCAGATGTTAGAGCTTTGATCACAGCCAGGCGTAAGAGCCCTGATTTTGTAGACGTAAGAGCCTCGTCTTTGCAGGCGTATGACCCGTGCGGGCGGGCGTATGAGCCGTGCCGTATGAGCCGTGCCGTATGAGCCGTGCAGGCGTATGAGCCGTGCCGGCGTATGAGCCGTGCCGGCGTATGAGCCGTGCAGGTGTATGAGCCGTGCCGGCGTATGAGCCGTGCCGGCGTATGAGCCGTGCAGGCGTATGAGCCGTGCAGGCGTATGAGCCGTGCAGGCGTATGAGCCTTGTCTTGCAGGCTTAAGAACCTTGTCTTGGAGGCGTATGAGCCTTGTCTTGCATGAGGGTGTACCTGCACTAATGCATAGAATTGTAATTACTAGGGACAGACGTCATACCGTCTCGTAGTTCCAATCCCCAGTTCATTGTTAGCGAACTACTAGTAGTAGTAATAAACTTAGAAGTTTGTATCTCAAATAACAATAAACTTATAGTAAATCCTGTTAGATACATAATTATGCTCATGTAACAATGAACATCCAGGCTTTAAGAAGCCGTTTATACGTGATGACTGTAGAACCATTAAGGACATAGGGTAATTGCTAGGGCTTCGGTTAGTTTCCCGATACTAGGGTAACGTCGATACGTGTACCCTGTATCGCCTTGTACTTAAGAATTAAATCATTAGCATGTAGTTGTCAATCCGTGTAGGTATGGTTCGTTCGCAGCTTTATTTAAGCTATAGCAGGTGAGGCAGTTGTAGTAGTACGTGATGGTGAATACCATAGTATACATTCCCCCAGTTTAATGCTAGTAACTAGTTGGTAGCGTTAAACTACCATAAAGACATGAGTGTGTAGCCGGTATTGTATCTGGCTGGTATGCCATACATACCCCATAATTTATGCGTTAATGTAATGCGTCATAACAGGAAAGTGTATACAAAAGCGACGTATCACATATCATTTAGGCGTATTTGTAAATAACAGTTGCCTGTGAATCTTGTGTTAAAACGAAGGTGACGTATCGCCTGGTGGTGTGCATAATATGTACGGCCCGAGAAGGGTGCGTATGTCTTATCTATGTGAAGTCATGTAAAGGTAATCATTAAAACGTTATCCTGATGATGTTATTAGTCTTATAGCAACACTAAATTTATAGTAAGGTATCTTTGTTTGCTCATAACGATGAACAAGTGGAATGTAGTGTGATCGCGCATTCCCGTCTAGATCATCAGCAACATGTGTGAGTGCCTTACGTGTTTGACCTAACTGGTGAATACACCTGAACCGTTGGATCATCATCCAAGTGTCCAGGTCAGGGGTATGCTCTCATACAGAGTAAGGATTAAATGAATCGATCGAGTATGGTAAACTCGCAATCATCTTCAACTGTGAAAGTGTTGCACACTTCAGGTAATATTTATGTGACTAATGAGGATTGTTTGCCTTTGCGGATGTTATGGTACGTCATCAAGTCCCCCAGTCTAGTTTGTCATGACTAGTTATGGTAGGCTAGACTCAGTCCTGGAATGTAGGCTAATTCGTCACCGCGAAGGAGTAAGCTCTATGAGTAGCAGACACATGAATTTCATATTGTGTTGCGTCACTGGTTAGTACATCATGTGTACCCATGTGAATTTCTCCTATGGTAGGGTAAGGCATGTGTCATACTTAAGTATTGTACCTTGTATGAGTGTTTCTAAAGTTTCCTTTTTTGGAAAGATTCCATTTTGGGCAGTTTTTTCGAGATTTTTAAAAATTGAAATTGATGGCAAAATACTGCAATTAACAATATCAGATATGAAGTAAATTCAAAGAATCCCCAAAAATACATGATTTGTATCAAGAACGGTGAGCAAATAATGCTTAAAAAATGGACAAATTGGGGGAAAATTGAAATTGAGCCCTTAAATGGTCGAATTCGTTTCGTCGAGAGCTTTCCGTCGACTGGTTATGGGCCTCGTAACTCCTGAGGAATCTCAAGTTATGGGGTTTTCAAGTTCGGCAATATTGTTACGCAAAATTAAGGAACAGTTTGAGCGTGCAGGCCTCGTGGTTAGAAGCTCTAGGCTAGGCAGGCGCCTCCAGGGCAAGGCCGGTGACCACAAGTCACCCCAGGTGACTACAGGTCAATCCAGGTAACTCCTGGTGACCGCAGGTCAGGGCAGGTCACCGTAAGTCAGGGCCGGTCGTTACAAGTCGAGGCAGGTTACTGCAGGGCTAAGGCAGGTCACTCCAGGTGACTGCAAGCCAGGTCAGGTCTGGGCAAGTCACTGCTGGACTAAGGCAGGCCACTCCAGGTGACTACAGGTCAGGTCAGATCTAGGCAGGTCACTGCTGGACTAAGGCAGGCTAGGGCAGGTGACTGCAGGTCAGGTCAGGCCTAGGCAGGTCGTTCATGGACCAAGGCAGGTCGCTCATGGGCTAAGGCAGGTCGCTCCTGGACTAAGGCAGGTCACTCCAGGTGACTGCCGACCAGGTCAGGTCTGGGCAGGTCGCTCATGGACCAAGGCAGGTCACACCAGGTGACTGCCGACCAGGTCAGGTCTGGGCAGGTCGCTCATGGACTAAGACAGGTCGCTCCTGGACTAAGGCAGGTCACTATAGGCCTATGATAATACTTGTACATTTACCGGTCTGGTTCAGGCTTTGTATCCATGTGTAGGGGCTGTCAAGGATAAGGCCTTCTGAAAAAGTAGATGGAAAGGCTGAAAAAGTAGGTTGCGTGTTGCCCTCTCATTGGTCTAGTACAATTTCACTTTAATAAAGGTGTCATGTCTTGTCATGTGCTAGTGAGTTGTCATGTCTTGCTTTAATAAAGTTGTCATGTCCTTTCTTGTACTATTGAGTTGTCATATCCCACCTTTTCTTGTACTATTGTCCCCCTTTTTCTTTTCCTTTTTATTTAAAATATCAGAATACTCATATTAACATCAGAATAAACATTCTTGAGGCCGGTAATGATGAATCTAGAGGCCTGGAATGGCAATTTTGAGGCCTGGAGTGGCGAATAATATGCTCATTATTTCTGGATATGTGTTTATTCATATTCAAGCTATACTTTATTGCTTGGCATATGTAAAAGGAAACATATATAATGATCCGTGCTCACATATCAGTAAATAAACATGAACCTTTGTGAAGGGTAAACAACATAACAGCATGATTTATAGGAAACGATTCTAATCCATGCTTGCTCACCCGAAACAGTAAGCTTATATATAAAATAAGAAGGTCTGACCTGGAACTTGATAAAGCAAACATGAACCTTTTGGGCAAGAAATCAAGAACACGAACTCATGGAGTTCTACTCGTGAATTTTTGTCCAGGTCCCACGGATGGCGCCATTTGTTTGCACGTAAGTACGTACAGGTACATATTGTGCAGCAGATCGGAGTGAAGGAGGATCGGATGTTTAGTCTCCCATTGCGGTGGCTAACCCCGGGCGAGGAAACGGTGTCCATAGCGGGGGTGACATGAGGATCTCGTGGTTTATGGACCCATGGTCATTAGAAATGGAAGGCATGAGTCTGATCATGATGATCATATGATTCCTTTGTAAGGAGATAGAGAGAGTATGTGTGTATGGAAAGAACTCCATATGTGGGTGCAGATGGAGGGGGAGAGAGCCAGCCCCTTAAACCTTGGTGCCTTCCCCTATATATAGGGAGGTGTCTAGGGTAAGATGGGGTAAGATGGGCCCAAGCCCAATGGGTATACCATATGTTTAGGCCTTACCTAAGGCCCAAGCATAGGGTACACCAACAATAAGGTAGTTAGAGCCAACCGCTTTTCATGAAAAGGCATGATCTTCAACGTAAACGTTCCGCTGAATCCACTGCTTATAGAGTTTTTATGTATTTAATCAACTTATGATTTTGAGTTAATTACAATTTTGGTCCCTGTGGTTTACACAAAATCACTGATTTCGTCCTTGTGCTTCATTAATTACGGATTTAGTCCTTGTGCATTGCCAATTGTTTCAATCTTAGTCCAACCGTGAACCAACCGTCTAATTAGACGTTAAAAAGGCTCACGTGCCCATCATGTGAAAGCATTTATGTCATTACACCTCTTTTGTTTACGTTATAGACTTAATCAATCACTTAGACTTTCACTTTTCGTCCTGTCAGTTGATTTCTCCCACCCCAAAGCAGAGCCTTCCCTCCATTTTCTTTGATCGAGCTTCAAGAGAACAAACCCTAATTTTGTGAACATGGTGATGCAGGCTTGGAGGATTAGGCCTAAATATGAACCAGAGTATGAGTGTGCAAGTTTATACGGTGAGTTTTTACACAAAATTGCAACCAAAAACTATATTTACGTGTGTTTGACTAACATTAGTTTCGTGTTCCATTACAGAGGGATGTGACGACGCATTCTCAATCTGTGTTCACCATGGAGGGGAATTTACAAATGCTCCTGGTAGGATTTATAGAAAAGGTCAGATAACCTATGTAGATTACTTTGACATTGATTGTTTCTCAATCCTTGAGTTTAATGAAGTAATGGTAGACCTGGGGTATGTTGATGGTGGGGAATTGTACTATCATTTTCTAAAGCCTGATCATGACCTTGATTTTGGATTACATGCATTTGGGAATGATGCTGATTGTCGTGAATTCTCAAAGTATATTGTGAACCATAAGTTGATGCATGTCTACATAGAGCATTATATTACTAAGCTAGACACCTACTTTACTCCCACCAAGTCTGGTGTAGTTATTAAGGAAATAGATGATGGTCCTGATATTATTGTTAAACAAAGGAAAAAGAGTAAACAATTATGTTTAGAGTGGATTGAACCCCCTGTTGTTGAGCCTAATTCTGGTGCTAGTAATGAAATGAATGGAGTTGGTGTTAGTAGCCAGTCTAAGGGCAAGGGTGTAGCACAAGAGTATGAGGATGTTGGGGAGATAGCAATATCAAACCTAAATCAAACCTATCTATAAAGTAAAATAGGATTTGATGTTAACAAAATCGTATATTCAGTTTTGGACTTAGATCTATGAAAAACATGTGTTGTTTTTCATATTAGACTTAAAGAATTTCTAAGTAAGAAATGTCAGCTGACGAATCCAAGTGTCAGCTGAACACTGAGTATCAGCCAAAGGACCAGCTTCAGAAAGATCAGCTAAGAAGAATTGACAAGTTAAGAAGCATCAGCTATGCATCTACAAAGCATCAGCTGACGGTGCTAACCATCAGCTGAGGGCTTTTCAAAAGATCAGCTGAGAAGGCAAATGATCAGCTGACAGTATATCATCTATCAGCTGAACAAACAAAAGATCAGCTGACACTATCTCTTTAGTCAGCTGATGTCTTCCACATGTCAGATAAGGTATTCTATACTTATCATTTCTTCTTTCCATAAGTTGATCACACTCAAATGATTAGCTGAGCCCTTGGGATCAGCTGACAGTTTAGTTTGATCAGTTTATTAGCTATACTTTGATTTGTATTATTAGCTGAGCATTTCGATCAGCTGAGCAAATCAAGTCAGCTGAGTCTTTCACAATTATCCTCAGCTGAGCAAAATTACATTTGAAGTTCAGTGTTTATTAGCTGAGTCTTTAATCAGCTAATAGCTTTTCTGTGTAAGATTTTCTAAAGTAAAAGGCAGAACATGTGTTGTTCTGTTATGTCTTAGATCTTTCTTTGTAAAAGTATTTAGCACTTTTTGTATCTGCAAAGAAACAAAAAGGATAGATCTTTATCCTCTGGAAAGGGAGAAAGATACTTTAGAAGAGAAGATCTCAAAGATATGCTTTGACAAATAAAATATAGCTGGCAACTCTATACTTGGTTAAGTCAAATCATCAGAAAGCATGGTGTCGATTAAAGCACAAGCATGGAAGGATAAGGTTACTTTTTCAAGACGTAAATGAAGTACTTTAATAATATAATAATAGATAGTGGGTACACTCATTACTGAAAAGTATGTTCACTTTACACACTTTGTGTATAAAGTTAACTTACTTTTCACCCACTAACTTTATCTATTATAATATTATTAAACCAAGTACCTTTGTCTCCTTCTCTCTTCATCAACCTGGACACACCTTGTTTATAAATACTCATGCATGGAAACATGCTATGTGTGTGTTGAAATAGCACTGAAATCTCATAAGTTGAGAATTAGAAGAGTTAGCATTTTACTTTCAGTGTAACAAACTTTTTTAAAGAGAAAGCATTGTGTCGATTAAAGCACAAGCATGGAAGGATAAGGTTACTTTTTCAAGACGTAAAGGTAGTACTTTAATAATATAATAATAGATAGTGGGTACACTCATTACTGAAAAGTATGTTCACTTTACACACTTTGTGTATAAAGTTAACTTACTTTTCACCCACTAACTTTATCTATTATAATATTATTAAACCAAGTACCTTTGTCTCCTTCTCTCTTCATCAACCCGGACACACCTTGTTTATAAATACTCATGCATGGAAACATGCTATGTGTTTGTTGAAATAGCACTGAAATCTCATAAGTTGAGAATTAGAAGAGTTAGCATTTTACTTTCAGTGTAACAAACTTGTTCATGTGTTGAACATCTTAGACATTAGTTGTTTAAGATTAGCATTGTCTATGTGTTAGACAAACCTAGTTGCCACCTTTTATTGAACTTAGATTTTCCGCATCTAGTTCATGTAATTCTTGATTAACATCAATAAGAATTATATAAAAGTAAACCGTGTGTATCTTAAATTTTAAATTGCTAAAGTTTGTATTCAACCCCCCCTTCTACAAATATTTGTTGTTGTAGTATCCATTCGGGACCAACAACTGGTATCAGAGCAGGCTAGATAATCCATATCTAAGATCTGTTTTGCTTACTCTTCAAACTACTTCTACCCCACACTACTAAATGACCACTTCTGTTGCTGATTCTAATGGTTCTTCTAACAATGGCTCACTCACAAGGTGTCCTATGTTTGATGGAGAGAACTTCTCTCTCTGTAAGATTAGAGTTCTTCTCTATATGTCAAGCCTTGATGATGTGATGCTTAAAACTGTTACTGAAGGTCGTCATGTTCCTTCCTCAACAATTCAAGTGACTGAAGCAACTGATGAAGCTCCTGCTGTTGAAAGACTGGTTATAAAACCTATAAATCAGTGGTCTGATGAAGACAAAAGGCTTGTTAATCTTGATGTTAAAGCAAGAACAGTCTTAGTCTCTGCACTACCAAATGATGTCTATCATCAAGTTCTTAACTGCAAAACTGCAAAAGAGATGCTAGACACCCTGACCGTTGCATATGAAGGCACTGAAGAAGTGCAGGAGAACAAGAAACTCCTTCTGGTTAGAGAATATGAGTTCTTCTTTGCTCATAAAGGTGAAAGTCTCACTCAGACTTACACCAGGTTCAACTGCCTTATTAATGACTTAAGAAGGGTAGAGGTTCCCAAGAGCAATAAGGAACTTGTAAACAAGTTTCTAGACTCTCTCCCAGAATCTTGGGATCATTTTATTACTGTGCTTAAACATGGTGAGAAAATCAAGGGTCTTTCACTGGTTGGTTTATATGGAAATCTTATGAATCATGAACAATCAGTGAAACAAAGGAAGATCTCTACCAAGGATATGAAGGAGGTTGCAAAAGCTCCATCTACTGCCCTTGTGTCTAAGGATACAAGATCTAGGAGTTTTGCTGCAGTTGTGGATGAGTCCAGTAATGAGGAGGAAGAGGAGGAGTCTTCTGATGAAGAGCAAGTGGCTGATGGGGATGAAGATCTGGAGAACATGGACAGTATTGAAGCTGCTGTTGAGCAGGCTGCCATGTTGGTTAAAAGGTTCAAACCTTTCTTGAAAAGAAAGGGTGTCAAGAGGTTTGAAAGGAAACCCTTCAAAGGAGAAAGAGCCATATCAAAACCAAAGGCTTCTGAAGGTTGTTTCTCTTGTGGCAAGACTGGTCACTATGCCAGTGAATATAAGTCCAAAGGAAACACAGGCTTCAAGGGTTCCTCAAGCTCAGACAGCAAGATTGATTATGAAGCCAAGTATAAGAAGCTTCTTGCTGCTGTCCTTGATAAGAAAAAGAAGAAAGCTCAGAACAGGGTGCTGGTTGCTGAAGAAGAAGATTGTGCTGAGGAAGATCTCTCAAGTGATGAATATGAGGTCCTCACAACTCAGTTCAGTTTGATGGCCAACACAGCAAGTACAAGTTCTTTTGATGAGGACATGAAGAAAGCTGCTAAAGCTTGTACTTCTCCTGACTGGGATCCCTCTTCTATGTATCAGGTTGGAAAATTTATTAACTATGAAGATAATGAAAAGAACACTATGTTTGATTATCTGTGTGTTGAGTTTCAGTCAAATATTCAAAGAGAAAAGAAACTAAAAATAGAAATTAAATCACTAAAAGAGATGTTAAGTCTTAAAGATGAGAAACTGAAACTAATGACAAAACTAGAAGATAATTTAGCTAATCAAAAGATACTTAAGCAGATCTTGGTAAAAGAAACCAATGAAGCAACAATAAAGTTTAATGACCTACAAAAAGTAGTTAAATCTTGGTGTGTTTCTGCTGAAAAGACCACTCAGTGTGTCAATGAACAGATTCCTAAACAAGTTCAAGCTATTATTGGTGAAAATTATTCCCAAGCTGCTAATTGTGTTGATTTTAGTAAGAACATTAATATCTTTGAAAAGGCTGATATTTTACCTCTTACTTTTCAAAAGATAGTAAAAGGAAAAAGTATTATCACTAACAGATTTGTCAAAAGTAAATGTCCTCAGCTAAAGGACTCAACAACTTCAAAAGTTATTGAAGATTCTATTGTTCTGTCAGATAGTAAAAGTACAAATAATTTAATGTTAGAGGAAGCAAGTAAAGGAATGGAATCATTTGTTGAAACCAAAGAGACATCATGTTGTCAAACCTTGAAAGCTGATATATTAAATATAAGTACTCAGCTGACTGACATTTCATTAGCTGATGATCCTTCATCAGCTGATCAGAGAACAGATGATAATTGCTCAGCTGATAACCTGTCAGCTGATAAAAAATCCTCTGTAATCTGCTTAGCTGATTCAGCATCACTTCAAACTCTTTCAATAAAAGAAACCAAGAGAAAAGGACTTAATGTTCACATGAAGTCCAAGTCTGCCACATCTAAGGTTAATCAAAAATTCATTTTTCCTAAAGAT
Source organism: Pulicaria dysenterica (assembly GCA_947179395.2). NCBI lineage: Eukaryota > Viridiplantae > Streptophyta > Magnoliopsida > Asterales > Asteraceae > Pulicaria > Pulicaria dysenterica. The sequence continues at coordinate 84,273,374 of OX359288.1, forward strand.
CAATCTAAGGTGTCTGTAAACAAAGACCTAATCAATTTACAGAATCAGCTGCAACAGTTTAATGGTGAAATCTGTCAGCTGATGACCCATAGTCATCAGAAGACAATTAAGACATCTCCTGGGCAATCTCTGAAACATGTCAAAGGCTCCAAAAGTCAAAAATGTTATAAATGTGGGAGCAAAGTACATAAGGCAAGTGATTGTTCCCTTGAAGGTAACTCAAGACAGCGGACTGATATTGATAACACACCTGTTCCTATCATTTTTAAACAACCTAATATGAAGTGGATAGCTAGGTGTAATCCACAGGGGTCCACTTAGTTGTGGATACCCTAAGTATCACTAACCTTCTTTAAATCTAATCTTTGCAGGGCATTAACACATGGTATCTTGACAGTGGATGTTCAAGGACCATGACAGGTTGTAAAGCTCTGTTAAGTAACTACAAGAAGGAAAAGGGTCCAAGAGTGACCTTTGGTGATAACAATTGTGGGCAAACAAAAGGCTATGGTGAACTTCATAATGGGAACTTAACCCTGTCAAAAGTTTCATATGTTAAAGGACTTAAGTATAATCTCATCAGCATAAGTCAGCTATGTGATGGTGATCATAATGTCCTCTTTACAAAGACAGGTGGTTCCATTTTAGATCAAGAAGGTAAAACAATAATTTGTGCAAAGAGAACCAAGGATGTATATACTCTTGATATGTCCTCTGGTGATCCATCCAAGTTAACTTGTTTGTATACCAAGTCTGTAACTGACACAAACTGGTTATGGCACAAAAGGCTTTCCCATTTAAACTTCAAAAACATTAACAAGTTGAACAAGGGTGAACTAGTGTCAGGACTACCTTCACTGACGTATGTTAAGCCTAAACCTTGTTCTGCCTGTGAGAAGGGAAAGCAGTACAAGACTTCGTTTCCATCTAAGCAAGCCTTCTCCATTACTGAACCTTTCTACATGTTGCACATGGATCTATTTGGTCCTGTTGCTACTGCGAGTATTGGTGGAAGTAAGTATGCATTGGTAATGGTTGATGAATTCTCAAGATACACTTGGGTCATCTTCCTAAAAGCAAAGAGTGAGGCTGCTGAAGAGATTATAAGCTTCATTAGAAAGATGGAAGTGCTTAATGGCAATCTGGTAAGGATGCTTAGAAGTGATCATGGAACTGAATTTAGAAATCAAACTCTTGAAGGATTCTGTGATGAGAAAGGAATATCTCAAAACTTCTCTGCTCCAAGAACTCCACAACAGAATGGTGTAGCTGAAAGAAGAAATAGAACTTTGATTGAAGCTGGAAGAACCATGTTGTGTGAGAGTGGGTTAGGATTCAACTTCTGGGCTGAAGCTGTCAGCTGTGCATGTTTTACTCAGAACAGGTCCCTTGTAATCAAGAGGCATAACAAGACTCCTTATGAAGTGCTCAAGGGAAGGAAGCCCAACATCAGCTTTCTACACATCTTTGGGTGTCAGTGTTTCATTCTGAACCAAAAGGATCAATTGCAGAAATTTGCACCAAAAGCTGATGAAGGTGTGTTTGTTGGATATTCTGTGATCTCCAAAGCTTACAGAATTTACAACATCAGAACAAAGGTCATAGAAGAATCAATCAATGTAAGTTTTAATGAAAATGACTTTGTTGCTTCCTGTTCTACTAATCCATCTACAGGTGAGGAATTTAATGATTTGCTGAATACTGAAAACAACACTCCAGTATCAGCATATCCACTCCCATCAGCTGATCCAATCTCATCAGCTGACATAGATGACTTAGATGAATTTGTTCCAAATCTACAAAACACCTCTGCACATTCTATCCTAAACCAACCCTCACTTTTACTGAATGATGGGAATCATGATTCAACATCAATGGACTCTAATTCCATATCAAACATTCCCTCATCAGTAGAAGTCTCATCAGATTGTAATCAAGAAATTCTGTCAGCTGATCAACCAGAAGTCTCATCAGCTGACCCAAACCAAAGAATTTCAACTCCCTTAATCCAAAGAAATCCAAACTCTCCCAGAATCCAAAATGCCTACAAGGACCTCAGAAATTATCCAATTGATTAGGTCATAGGTAATATAGAAGCACCTGTACTAACAAGATCAAAAGCTTGCAATATTTGTTTATACACAGGTTTTGTTTCTATGATTGAACCAAAGAAGGTAGATGAAGCTCTAAATGATCCTCACTGGATAAATGCCATGCAAGAAGAATTGGCTGAATTCACTAGGAACAATGTATGGATTTTGGTGCCAAGACCAAAGGACAAATCCATCATTGGTACTAAGTGGGTGTTCAAAAACAAAATGGATGAACAAGGGCTGATCATCAGAAACAAAGCAAGGCTAGTTGCACAGGGGTATTGCCAAGAAGAAGGTATTGATTATGATGAAACATTTGCCCTTGTTGCAAGACTTGAAGCTATAAGACTGTTTCTTGCTTATGCTGCCTTCAAAGACTTCAAAGTATTCCAAATAGATGTTAAGAGTGCTTTTCTCAATGGTGAATTGAAAGAAGAGGTGTATGTCAAACAACCTCCAGGTTTTGAGGATGCAAGCAAACCAGATCATGTATACTTCTTGAACAAAGCTTTGTATGGTCTGAAGCAAGCTCCAAGAGCCTGGTATGATACCCTCTCTTCTTTTCTGACCAATAAAGGATTTATAAGAGGAAGCATAGATAGCACTTTGTTTATAAGAAAATTCAAGGGTGATGTGATTCTTGTACAGATTTATGTAGATGATATAATATTTGGGTCTACAAATGTTGATCTTTGCAAAAAGTTTTCTAAACTCATGTCTGATAATTATCAAATGAGTATGATGGGTGAATTAAACTATTTTCTAGGTCATCAAATCAAACAAGAGGTTGATGGAATTTTCATTCATCAAACAAAGTATGTAAATGACTTAAGAAATTTGAGTTTGAAAATTGTTCTTCAATGAAAACACCCATGTCCACTGCCTTAAAGCTTGGAAAGGACACTGATGGTAAATAAGTGAACATTACAGCTTATAGAGGTATGATTGGATCTCTTTTATACCTCACTGCAAGTAGACCAGATATTATGTTTTCAACATGTCTTTGTGCTCGATATCAAGCTGATCCCAAAGAATCTCACTTAGCTGCAGTTAAAAGAATTTTCAGGTATCTCAAAGGAACTCCTAATCTAGGTCTTTGGTACCCCCAAAGACTCTGATTTTGAGTTAGTTGGATACACTGATTCTGATTTTGCAGGTTGCACACTAGACAGAAAGAGTACATCTGGTGGTTGTCAATTATTAGGTGGAAGATTAGTCAGCTGGTCAAGCAAGAAACAGAACTCTGTTTCAACTTCAACAGCTGAGGCAGAATACATTGCTGCTGGAAGCTGCTGTGCTCAATTGTTATGGCTGCAGAATCAACTCCTTGATTATGACTTACAGTTTGAAAACTCACCAATTCTGTGTGACAACACCAGTGCCATATCTATATCTAACAATCCTGTTTTGCATTCAAAAACCAAGCATATTGAAATCAGACATCATTTTCTTAGAGATAATGTGCAGAAAAAGAAAGTTTCAATGCACTATATAAACACTGACGTTCAATTAGCTGACATTTTTACAAAACCTTTGGATGAGTCTCGGTTCAACTTCCTAATATCCAAACTTGGCATGTTAAACTTGTAATATATTCTGTTCTTAGATAGTTAGTTTAGTGTGAGAAAATAATTTTATTTATGTGTGCAATGAAGTACTTATCTACATGTTTTACTTATGGTAGATCAGCTAATGGAATTATGTCAGCTGACGACCATCAGCTGACACTATATCTCAGCTGATAAACCATCAGCTAAGACTTATAAGCTCAGCTAAGTGCACTCCTTAGCTGACACTTATTTTATCTCAACATGGATCAGCTGACATTCTCTTTTGTCAGCTGATGATTTTCAAAAGTCAAAAATTATGTGTCCCCACACTTATTTTATTATTTTCTCATTTGTATTTAATATGTTCACTAGGTATTTAATTTCTTTTATATTGTCCGTTAGTTGTCTGTGTATTTACTATCTATTCCGTTTATCACCTTTTTGCAGAAGTGACAGTTACTTTTTGGAAAATATTTGTGTAACAGTTTAGGTTTCCAAGGAAGATATAAAGTATTTAGAGCGGTTCTTCATTTCTTACGCTTTCAAAATTCCCAAACACTCTTTCTCTCTCAAATTTTCAAACCCTAAATCTTCGTTGCTCACACTGTTTCACTCTGTAATCATGGTAACTTTCAACTCTGCTTCCACTCCTCTTGCCATTGCTGGTGAGAACGTTGCACCCAACTCAGAAATCACCATTCGCCCAAACAACTTTATAATCAACACTGAAATTCCCACAAATAAATCAAACCAGGGATACGAACAAATGGTAGCATTCATAAATGCTCATCCCCTGTTTCCATGTCTCTCTGCCCATCCTTTCTTCATCTTTCCAAACATTGTCGGTGAGATGTGGTACACTGCAAGGTACCATACGGATCAAGAACTCATTACCTGTACCTGTCTAAATGGCACAATCAACATCAACATCAATGTCAATACTCTTCGTCAAGCCATCTCTCTGCCCAACTTAGCTCCATATCAACCTTTTGCTCAAATGGACCAAGTCTTGGAGGTCTTACCCCTGATTGGCCACAATGAAGCTGTCACCCATGGTCAGTATAAGTTGTCTGTGCTGGGACACCTATGGAAGTACCTGGCAAGTGTAATCACTCGGTGCTTTGGCCATAAGTCTGTAAGATTTGACCAAATGAATCAAACAGAACTGATGATTATGCACGCCTTGGTCACAGGGAGGAATATTGACTTTGCTCAAGTCATATTCTCGGAGATGGTGGACAAGATCATTCTAGGCACTGCAAAGAAATCCACCAGAACTATTGTTCCCTATATCAGGTACCTAAGCTTACTTGTACTTCATCATCTTCAATGGGAACAATACACTGGGATTGCTGCTGTTTTGGACACAATGACCATACCACAAATGGGTCAAAAGATCTTTCATCTGATAAGGGAAGATCAGGGTCCAGCAATCACTGCACAGATGCAAGAGCTCATTGATATTGCTAATGATAATGATGAGGAGGAAGTGCATGAAGAAGAAGTGGCTCATAATTCTGAGTCCCCTGATGTTGTAACTGAGGAAGTGGCTCAATCTGTTACTCATGATGAAGCCATATTTGAAGGAGAAAATTTAGATGACAGTGATGGTGGTAATGGCCATAATGATGATGCTGGTGAATTTTACATGAGAGATGAGCCTTATCATTCTGGTTCTACTTCATCCAGTCAACATGGAATGCCATTACAAATGTTTCCCTCTAGTTCCACTACTTCAAAGAGGTCCGGACACCTAAGCACTGATGAAAGTGATGAAGAATCTGATAATGATTCTCCAAGTAGGACTCTTGGAGGTACTATTGCCTATCCCAATCCTGATCAACAACAAGGATCAAGTGACTCTGTTCTTAGAGCACCAAGTGTTGGAGATGAAGATATCCCTGATGATGAAGTGGTCTCTGATAAGCTGGAGGAGCTCATTGAGATCAGCAAAACAAGACACATCACAGGTACACTCTCAATCTCTGAGGACACTCATTTGGTTGACCCCACCAATGAGAACCCATCCTCACCTCCAGTTGTAACACCCCCACAACTGCCAAGCTCTAGTGTACTCCCAACAGTCACTAGTTCTACTCCTTTTGTAACCCAAATAGAAACAAGGTCATTAGAGATGGTGCACACTGCACTTATCTCAGAGGGATTGCACAATGCACCCTTGACCTCAACTCCTATAGTTTCCTCTTATGTTGAGGGGGAGCTTATGGAAGTTGATACAACCCTCCAACCAGTGGGTGCATCTTCCCAACAAGGTGCACCTGTAACAATGGGACTCCTGCAATCTGGATCACCCTCCCAACAGGGTGATACCATTGAAAGACAGACCTCCTCCCAAGGTCATACTGTGTCTACACCCACAATGAGTCTATCCTTACCCTTAGTAAGTTCCCAACAGCTTACTACTGTAATAAGGGATACCCCTTTGAGTGCAACCCTCACTCACACTCACATATTTGCACCTATTTTTGATTCAATTCTTACACATGCTAGTGCACTACCTGTCAATACTAGTGGCATAAACCAGTCATTAGTACAGGGTACAATTTCTGTTCCCAGTGATCTTAGGCCTATACACCAAGGTCTAAGTGAGGGACCACAATCCATTCCAGTTCTAAGCACAACTTCTTAATCAATTCCCACTCAACCCATTCCCTCTACTTCTTCTGAACCCTCACCCCAAATCCTTCAAAGCTTACTATCTATCTCTCAAAAGATGGATAGTCTTCAAGCCTCCTTTACCTCTTTCCAAACTCAAACAGAAACTCAACTTTCTCATCTAACCCAAGAGATTGAGTCACTCAAATCAACCCAATCCCAAACCCAACCCACCCCTACCCCTGTTGATCTTTCACCAATTCTAACCAAATTGGATCAACTTCTTACCCAAACTTCTAATCTAACTTCTATTCCTTCACCTACCATATCAAATCAAACCATTACCACCCTAAACCAAACCATATCCAACCTTCTAACTCAACTGTCTACTCAAAGACCTTCACCACCTAACATCTCTGTCACCATCCCTGACTCTATTCTAAGAGTACCCACCCTTCTCCATACCATAGATGCTGAGGTCACAAGACTAAGCCAGTACTCCAGGCAGAGGCACAGTGACACTCTCAGAGAGTTCACCAACATCACTGATGCTATTAGAAGGCTTAGACCTCTCATCTCCACCTCAACCCCTTCCCAAGCTTCCCAACCCCATTCTTTTACCACACCTGGTGCCCCTGTTAAGCCTACTGCTTTTCCTTCCTCTGATGATGACAAAAAGGGGGAGAAGTCAAAGAAGTCAGTTAGAGAACCTTCTCCAGACACCATAAGGGCAGCTGTTGATGAATATACAGCTGAGGTTCAGGCTAAGCAAGTAGAGGAAGCATCAGCCCCCAATGAAATAGAAGCTCAAAGAACATCTGATGTTGAGGGGGAGAATCCAGCTGAGGGGGAGAAATCTGCTCAAGAACAGCAAAGGCCAAAAAGAAGGCTTAAAACAATGGCCAAAAGGAAGAGTGCTAAGAGATCAAAGCAAGATGAATCCTGTGCTCCAATATCCATATCAGAAGATGATTCTGATGATGATGATGAAGAAGATGATCAGCCTCTGTCCTCTATGTTCAACATAAAGAAGCAGAGCCCCTCCACTGCAGCTCCACCAGTCCAAGCTTCCTCTCCAGTTCAATCAAGTCAACCAACTCCCAGCAGTTCATCAAGGAGAAAAGGAAAGAAGATAATGTCAGCTGAGGAGATTGAAGAAGAAGAAAAGAGAGAGAGGAAGAATTACAGAAAAATGAGGAAGATCTCAAAGAGTTCAATGATCTGGCTACTGCTCTGGGTACAACAATTGAAGAAGTCATAGAAGCCAGGAAAAGGCACCAGGAAGACTTCGCTGCAACTGAGGATCTTGCTGCTGCAGTTGGTGTTACAGATGATGATATAAGAGAAATACAAGAAGAAGAAATGATCTTACTATCATCTCAAGCTCCTCAAGAACAACAAGCACCACTGCAAAGTGACCCTTCTACCAAGAAAGCTCTTAAGAGAGGAAAGACTCACAAGGAAGCCATTCAAGCTTTGTTCAACTTCAATTTTGGAGGATTAGCTCAGCAAACTGAAAGGCAATCCAAGGAGTTCAGAGAAAACAAAGAAAACTTGGTCAATAGAAGATGTGCAGACATCATCTCAAGGGTTACTCCATACAAAGGTACTGATGAGGGTCCTTATCTCAGAGTAGTGAGAAGAGATGAAAGAAAGACATATGAAGATACCTATCTTCAACATTGCAAACTACTCTCCTTCTTTGAAATGATAGAGATTCTGTACCATCTCCTCAAGTCCAAAAGTGAAATTGTTCAAAGGTTAATGCCAAAATTTGAATACTGGATTCGGATGTCAATCTGCAATAGGCTCTTCACACATGATCAGTTCATTGAACGCATCAATCTGATTGAAGATGCTTTCAAAAAGAATTCAAAAGCTTTTGTCACCATTGAACAGATCATTGTCAATCCTGACTATCTTTTTCTTCCTGCTTATGAAAGTCTCAACACTACTCTGCCCTCCAATATTGAGCCAGAAATGTTTAAGTACATAACTGAGCCTGAAAGAGGGATGTTCTTCAAAAACAGAGCTGGTGATTGGAGATTCCTAAGAGAAGCTGACATAGGAAGAGCGCCAAGAGCTTTGATTTTTCAATCTATAAGACTGGCAAGAGGACAGACAGGAAGTCAACACTTTGAAAGTCTGATGGAGACTAGAGCTGATGAACTAATTGGCACCATTCCAGTTGAACATCGTCCAGACATCAAAGAAGAACCTTGGTGGGAATGAAGACAACTTCATAACTAGATTAGATGTAATTTCAAATTCCTAGAATAGTTTAACTTCTGTACTTAGTTTAACTCATAGTTAGATTACATTGTACAAACTCTGATGTAAATACTTTGTTCTGTAATCAAGTTTGAAACTTTGATCATGGACTACTTAGCTAAAATGCAAGTATAGATGAATCTTAGTAAATGGCTCACCTAGTGTAAATTTAGAAAACTCAAAAATCCTAAAAACAGAAAAAGGATGAAAGATACCACAAAAACAGAACATGGTACTTCATAAATGAAAAGATTCCCAAAAACAGAATATCAGGGAACATAATTCAAAAGAGTTACCAAAAACAGATAGCTAGGTAACCAAAATGCACTTAAAAGTTTTATCTTTACGAATCCTAGTCAAGCTGATTCTTCTTAAACAGATAAGGTTTTGTCATCATCAAATAGGGGGAGATTGTTGGGGAGATAGCAATATCAAACCTAAATCAAACCTATCTATAAAGTAAAATAGGATTTGATGTTAACAAAACCGTATATTCAGTTTTGGACTTAGATCAATGAAAAACATGTGTTGTTTTTCATATTAGACTTAAAGAATTTCTAAGTAAGAAATGTCAGCTAACGAATCCAAGTGTCAGCTGAACACTGAGTATCAGCCAAAGGACCAGCTTCAGAAAGATCAGCTAAGAAGAATTGACAAGTTAAGAAGCATCAGCTATGCATCTACAAAGCATCAGCTGACGGTGCTAACCATCAGCTGAGGGCTTTTCAAAAGATCAGCTGAGAAGGCAAATGATCAGCTGACAGTATATCATCTATCAGCTGAACAAACAAAAGAACAGCTGACACTATCTCTTTAGTCAGCTGATGTCTTCCACATGTCAGATAAGGTATTCTATATTTATCCTTTCTTCTCTCCATAAGTTGATCACACTCAAATGATTAGCTGAGCCCTTGGGATCAGCTGACAGTTTAGTTTGATCAGTTTATTAGCTATACTTTGATTTGTATTATTAGCTGAGCATTTCGATCAGCTGAGCAAATCAAGTCAGCTGAGTCTTTCACAATTATCCTCAGCTGAGCAAAATTACATTTGAAGTTCAGTGTTTATTAGCTGAGTCTTTAATCAGCTAATAGCTTTTCTGTGTAAGATTTTCTAAAGTAAAAGGCAGAACATGTGTTGTTCTATTATGTCTTAGATCTTTCTTTGTAAAAGTACTTAGCACTTTTTGTATCTGCAAAGAAACAAAAAGGATAGATCTTTATCCTCTGGAAAGGGAGAAAGATACTTTAGAAGAGAAGATCTCAAAGATATGCTTTGACAAATAAAATATGGCTGGCAACTCTATACTTGGTTAAGTCAAATCATCAGAAAGCATGGTGTCGATTAAAGCACAAGCATGGAAGGATAAGGTTACTTTTTCAAGACGTAAATGAAGTACTTTAATAATATAATAATAGATAGTGGGTACACTCATTACTGAAAAGTATGTTCACTTTACACACTTTGTGTATAAAGTTAACTTACTTTTCACCCATTAACTTTATCTATTATAATATTTTTAAACCAAGTACCTTTGTCTCCTTCTCTCTTCATCAACCCGGACACACCTTGTTTATAAATACCTATGCATGGAAACATGTTATGTGTGTGTTGAAATAGCACTGAAATCTCATAAGTTGAGAATTAGAAGAGTTAGCATTTTACTTTCAATGTAACAAACTTGTTCATGTGTTGAACATCTTAGACCTTAGTTGTTTAAGATTAGCATTGTCTATGTGTTAGACAAACCTAGTTGCCACCTTTTATTGAACTTAGATTTTCCACATCTAGTTCATGTAATTCTTGATTAACATCAATAAGAATTATATAAAAGTAAACCATGTGTATCTTAAATTTTAAATTGCTAAAGTTTGTATTCAACCCCCCCTTCTACAAACATTTGTTGTTGCAGTATCCATTCGGGACCAACAGAGGATCATCTGAATGTCTTATTTGATGATGATTTCTTTAATTTTGATTCCTTTTTAGGTGATACAAACTTAGGTGATTCTTGTTACGAAAAAGGGAAACAAGTTGAAGAATCTGAGGAGAGTGAAGAGAGTGGAGATAGTGAAGATGATAGTCAAGACAGTGACTATATTATTGATGATGAGAATGAGATATTTGATGTAACAGTTGACATGAGAGATTTTAATTTAAACATAGATGAAGATATGGAGTTCATGGGACAAGGAAGAAGGAATCAAGATGCAAATGTGAATGATCAAGATTATGATGTTGAGGTTATTAATAATGATGAATTCAGTTCTGGTGATGAGAGTAGTGATGAAATTGAAAACAAAAGGTCAAGGAAGCTTAGGGAGCTACAAAGACAGGGTAAGGAAAGTTGTTTTTATGTTGGTCAATTGTTTGCTAATTCAAAGGTTGTGAAAGAGTTGATAAAGAAACATGCTGTGGATACTAGAAGAGATATCAAATTAGAAAAGAATGATAAAACCAGAGTTAGGGCTGTTTGCATGGGTAGTTGTCCAACTTTCACTGATGGCACTCAATGCAGTCAAAGTGGACCCCAGGGCAAGAGTGTAGGACCATTAAAAAAGAGCAAATCTGTAAAATCACCAACTTGTCCATGGGCTTTGTTGGCTTCTAAATTAATTAACTCAGAAACATGGCAAGTAAAGACATATCTACCACAACACAAGTGTCTACAGTCAAGAAAGGTTAGGGCTTGCACAGCAGATTTCCTTTCAAAAGAAGTACTTGACTTGGTTCAAGTTAACCCCAAGATACCTGTGAATGCATTACAAGACCAACTACAGCAGAAGTTTCAGGTGGGTGTTTCTAAAATGAAAGCATATAGGGCAAAGGAAAAGGCTACAACTTACCTTAAAGAGGATCATATCTCACAATATAGTATCTTAAGGTATTATTGCATGGAGTTGAAGAAGTGTAATCCTGGGTCTACTATAAAGATTGATGTTGAACCTGCTCATAATCCTGATTCGATATGTAGACAGTTTAGGAGAATTTATGTTTGCTTAGGTCCACTAAAGAGGGGGTTTAAAGCATGCAAGAGGGATTTTCTTGGGTTGGATGGATCATTCATGAAAGGACCATATCCAGGCCAGATATTGATAACTGTGGGACTTAATGCAAACAATGGTATCTACCCTTTGGCATATGCAATTGTTGAGGCAGAGTCAAAAGCTAGTTGGACTTGGTTTCTAAGATGCCTTGGTGATGACCTGGATTTGTCTACACAATCAAACTTTACTTTCATTAGTGATAGACAGAAGGTGCAACATTCTGTTCTTTTAATTCAAACTTTAATTTATTTTTCAGTTTATGTTATACTAACATTCTTATTTTACATGAATAGGGGATTTTACCTGCCATAGAAAGTTTGTTCCCTTGTGCTGAACATAGATTTTGCATAAGGCACATACATGAGAACTTCAAACAAAAGTGGAAAGGGAAAGCATACAAGGATTTACTCTGGATGTGTGGAACAACAACAACTGTACAAAAGTTTGAACAAGCAATGTCAAACTTGAAGTCATTCAATCAAGATGCAGGTAAGTGGCTCTTTGAAATACCACCTCAGCATTGGGCTAGATCTCACTTCACTGGTAGGGCTTGCACATATTTGTTGTTAAATAACATTTGTGAAGTATTCAACAAACAGTTAGTTGATGGTAGGGACAAACCAATTATTACATGTTTAGAGTACATTAGGGAGTATTGTATAAGAAGGATTGCAATTGTGCAAAAGGTGATTGACAAAACAGATGGCCCTCTTACCCCAACAGCTAGTAAATAATTAGAAAAAGTTAAGAAGGAGGCTGCACAATACTCTGTTATATGGAATGGTGGGTGCAAGTACCAAGTTAGTGGACCTTGGTTGGACCAATGTGTTGTTGATGTAACTGCTAAGGAATGCACTTGCAGAAAATGGGAGATCACTGGAATCCCTTGTAAGCATGTGGTTGCTGTGATATGGAACATGTCATTAAATGGTCAAGATGTGGGTATACCTGAAACATGGGTTCATCCAGTATACTGATTGCAGACTTGGAAGGATACTTATACTTTCAAAATAGATCCAATCAATGGAAGAGATATGTGGCCACATTCAGACTGCCCAACAATACTCACTGCACCAAATCATCACAAGCAGATTGGAAGACCAAGAAAGAAGAGAAGAAGAGGGATTGATGAGGTTGATTCACTAGACAATGGAGGGAAACTGTCAAGGGCTATGAAGACTGTGACATGTGGGAAATGTAAGAAGCAAGGCCACAATTCAAGAACATGCACTGGGCAAGGATCAAGCCAAGCAACCACTGCTGCACCACCATCTTGATTAATGTACTGTTTGGTCATGTTTGAACCATATATTTAGTTTGGTGGAAACTGTCTTTTGTTGAACAATCTATTATGTAGGTCATGTTTGGTTATGTAATCCTTTTGTTGAACAATATATTAAGAAGTTCAGTTTGGTTATATGAACAAACCATACTTCACTTAACACAGTCATCATAAACATAAGACTTAAACAAACCTAACAACTACAAACTAGGAATACAACACACAAACCTAACATGATCAAGCCATACAACACACAAACACTAATTACGGATGTAGTGTTTGACTTTGAAATATACTTTCCCTTCAGTTCTTAGAGTTTCTTCATCAATGATGAACTTGAACCATGTATTGGGGTCAAAGTGGTGAGCATACATCAACCAGTCAAAGTCCCCCTTCATCACAACATGGTCAGGTGCTGGTTTATCAAGCCTCTTATCACCATAAGCCTTCAAAGTCATAGGATGAAGACAACCTTTCACTATAAGAGTGACACTGTCATAAGCATGAAGGTCATGGATCTTTACAAAAAAAGCAGGTATAGTTTGCATAGAAAGAAAGAATCTGAATGAAGAAGTACAATACTTTACAAAACATTACAACAACTTGCAATTTTTTTAATCTTACCAATATACCAGATTTCCTCACATGCTTCTCAATCTGAATGAAGAAGTACTTATCTGCTGCTGGGTCATCCATTTTCAAATTGGTGTGTGGAATGAAGAATACATTCACCCTACTTATAGGGGATTTGGCCAGATTCGGGCATAGCAAGAAGACAAACAAAATTGAAAAGTGAGATATCAAAGAATCTTGAACAGGAGCATTTCAGGGAATATTGTATCAATTCCAAAGTCATTTCCTTTTATATTTCCCAAATCACAAATAAAGATACAAAAGGATAGAAGGTGATGGGAAATTACAATCTTGAAATGAACAAAAGCATGGCACCACTGCCACCGTACATTACAAACTTGAATTGAAAAGAAGGTTAAGCATAAATTACATAAAACACAAAACAAACCCAACTTAATATGAGATACATCTTCATTCTGCTAAGCTTAACTTCAATCTCTTTCAATTTTGCTTCTACCGTGTTCTTGGACTTCAACAACCCAGGGATTACCTCACAAGAACGAGGACACATAGGTGGATCAACCCAACCTATGAACTTACAATTTGAGCATCGGACTGGGCAAGAGTAGAATCGCCTACCAGGGTTTTTCGTCGTCCATGATGTGCACACGATTGCATGTCTTCCACAACCACAAATCACCTTGGCAAACCTCTTTCAAAGTCAATTTTGAGCTCTGTAAAATGAAGAGAGAGAGAGAGAAGGTATTAATCGTGAAAGAAACAGTTGAATAAAGGCGAGAGTGATGATATAAGTAGGTGTAATGACATGAATGCCCTCACATGATGGGCACGTGAGCCTTTTTAACGTCTAATTAGACGGTTGGTTCACGGTTGGACTAAGATTGAAACAATTGGCAATGCATAAGGACTAAATCCGTAATTAATGAAGCACAAGGACGAAATCAGTGATTTTGTGTAAACCACAGGGACCAAAATTGTAATTAACTCTATGATTTTTATGTAGCCCAAATAGGAAATTATTTTTCAACTTCTGACCCACGATTTGGGCATACATATATGTTTAAAAATCTTGATATTAGTAAATGGTTATTAATGATTGTTGTTCAAGCTGTATGAAAGAGAGCTAAAAAGTATGTCGATTAGTAATGTGTTGTTTGAAGTTTTATTTTACCACATGCACAAAATATTTATTATATCTCTTACACGTTGTTCTTTGCACGTGATCTCTAACATAGACAACATGGATAATAAATATCTTTGAAATTGAATTGAATGTTGTGTATCCAGATTTGCATATATGTGTGTTCATTTCATCTTAATTTTCCATCATTTGCGTTTCATGTTTAAGAACACATTATTATCTAAATTAAAACATTAAAATGTAACTATGACCTACAGAATTTCAACCTTCATTGAATCGAACCTTCAACTATTATGCAGAACTACACCTTCCTTCACCGAACCTTCAACTTTCATGGAAGCATGACCCTTACACGAATCAACCTTCAATGACGAATACGCTTTTTGACTACTGTTTTCGATGTCTCTAAAATAGATTTGCAAACCCTCAATGATTTCTTGATCTCCAATAGTGATCTACATACCTTCGTTACATTATTTATTAGTTATATACCAATTTCTAGATCTATAGACCTTCAACCGTTTTTCAAATTTCTAAAAATGCACCGTGTTTAGGAGGCAACTTTTTATAAAATGTATGATTTTTTTAACATTACTTGTATTATTTGACTCAAAGTTATATATGATATATTAATCAACATAAAACTACTTATATTTTGGTAAAGGAGTGTGTGGAAATTATGTTTGGAAACTGAATTTTGACGTTTGAATTTAAAAGGTTCCAACATTCTATAAATAAAAGTTTATGTCACGCATTCTCTTGAAGATGTGCAATGATTGAGACACAATCGTGAAAGTAAAATAAAATATAAAAAATTAATAAAAAAGAAAGGAGGCTTGGGCGGCTGGCCGGCCCACGAAAAATAACGGTCAAAAGATTTTCAAAATTAGAGAGCATATTAACAGCTAACGATGCCCCTTCCGACGTGGGTCCCGCCAGATCAAACACCGCCAATAGCGGTGGCATGATTATGAGTTAACGAAACTCAAACCCATTTCAACGTATCTTCATTCCATCATTTTATTTTTTAATAATATTAATCCTTCACTAATTACTTAGAATTTAATAAATTTTAAAATTATAGTTGGGCGACCGGCGGATATGTAATAAATCACGTATACAGAGAGGAACAGAAAGGGAAAGAAAGAAAGAGAGAGAAAAGGGGATTGATTTTGGAGCAAAACCTGCAGATTCGATACGTTTGTTGAAGAATTTTTGACGTGATTACAAAACCTCCCAGCCTTCCAGCCTCAATGCTCTTACAGGCATCGACTTGAAGGTAAAGACGATCGATAATTTAATTGTTTCTTTCAAGATTCTGTCACCCATTTGATTAGATCGTTGTTTAATATGATCTTGTTGGAATTTTGGGTTGAATCGAAGCGAATTTATGATGGGAATTTTTTGCACACCACCTGTTTGATGAAAAGATGAACGGAATTGAATTATTTAATGGGGTTTTGGAGGTAGAATTGAGATCTTAAAACGTTATGTTATTTGTTGTAGGCTGGTCGGAGATTTGTTGAAGTACCCGTTTTTCTTAAGAATTAGGTAGCTTTTCCTTCCCTTCTTCTTTATGAAGATGATCGAATATAAGAAGGGAAGAAAGCTCGGAAGACATTCTTGAAGAAAGTGGGAAGAAATTTGTTGGCTTATTGTTAAAACTTAGTGACATTTGATATATATTGGTATACAAAATGAGTGCTGTTTCGGGCCTAGTATCAAGGCAAGTTCTTCCAGCATGTGGAAGCCTTTGTTTCTTCTGCCCAGCATTGACCACAAGGTCTAGGCAGCCTGTGAAGAGGTACAAGAAGCTGATCTCAGATATTTTCCCTAGAAACCCGGTTAGTTTCCTTAATATTTTCTTCAATTTAAATAATGTTAGCGAGTGAGTTGTAGAAGCTGTAATTTGTATTTTGATCCATTGCCCTACACTTATATTTCTTTTTATATAGACTTAAGCACTTCATTTGTTAGGAAGCATGAGATTGCTCTGTTAGAACTGACCACTGTTCCTGATTAAGTTTACATTTGGGATGCCAAAGAGAAATTTTCAAGCTTAACGACTATAGAAATGCCATTTATTCAAAATTTAACTTTAGAATGCATGTTAGATCAAGCACAGCAACTTCGTTCTTTTGTAGCTTTTAGATCTCCTTGAACTCTTTGCAAGGATACACTTTTGAATAAAAAAAAGCTTTTTCTGAGTGCTTAACCTTGTTTATCTTCTTTTGTTACGTCAGTTAAGCACTTCAAAATATATGGCATTTGGGTTCTATGGTGTTCAAGTTCCTTGAATGCACATGACATATGATTATATTATGTAAAACTATTTTATTCCTTATTAGTTATTACTCAATCCTTATATCGTCTTAGATTGCTACACTGTGCTTATGTAACGTGTATTAATTTTTTTTAAAAGGGTGAAGAACTGAATGATCGGAAGATTGGGAAACTTTGTGAATATGCTGGGAGAAATCCTTTACGTGTTCCAAAGGTATCTTTTATGCTTCTAATGTAATCGATATGATATTTTTTAGATAACAAACCTCTGATGTTAATCACAGCTTAGGAAGGTAACTTTTTTTTATCATATTATTAATTAATGAATTTTTTTAATCTTACCACCAGATCACAAGTTCTCTCGAGCATCGTTATTACAAGGAATTAAGAAATGAGAATTTCCGGGCTGCTAAAATCGTTATGTGTATTTACAGAAAACTTTTGATTACATGCAAGGATCAAATGTTAGTTCACTCATACCTTAATTATACATACATTTTCTCTATATCATGCATTTATAAATGTAGCTTTCTCAATGTATGTGTAATGATGTTACATATAGACCTTTTTCTTATGTTGCTAGTATGGTACATCGAGTTATACCACAAAAATTTTCAAAATTGCAGATTACACTTATTTGGATGTTAAATATTATTGATGTCCATTGTCTTGTTCACCATAATAATCTTTTTTGTCTTTCTGACAGGCCCCTTTTTGCAAATAGTTTGCTAAGTATCATGCAAACTCTGCTAGATGAGACAAGACACGACGAAATGTTAATTATAGGATGCCAAACGCTCTTTGACTTTGTAAATTGTCAGGTTGGTGTTGTTGATGATTCTTAGTAGAAGCGGGACATCCGTTTATATTATAGCGGATCAATTGAGGTTTATAACCTGTCATATATATTTAGAAATTAGCAAAAGATAAAATAGATTAAATGGGTTGAACATGTCAAAATCACCTAATGTGTGTTCAAATGCATTCCTTGTCCTAGACCAATTTATTTTAAAGGATATATATCTTTATATAAAGTTTTTGTGATCATCTTCAATCCAGTAATTATTTACCGTAAACAAAATTGGACAAAAAAAACTGTTGGCGGGTCAGACCACCCAACCCGAACTGTTTTGAGTTTTGACCTACACAAAGGTTATCTGTTATAATCCGTTTCTCCAACTCTGGTTCTTAGATGACTGTCTATACTTTCAGCAACCGTACCTTCAACTTTTGTTTGTTTGCAGAAAGATGGAACTTACATGTTTAATTTGGAAGGTTTTATTCCAAAACTCTGTCAATTAGCCCAAGAAGTTGGTGAAGATGAGAGAGTGGAGCCACTTCGTTCAGCTGGCTTGCAAGCTCTATCTTCAATGGTACTTTCATTTTTACCTAAACTACCTTTTTCTTGTTCTGTATATATGAATGTTAAAACTTAAAAGCGTTATCTTTTTAAATCTTTGTAATATTCTTTTGTGTTATAGGTTTGGTTTATGGGTAGATATTCTCATATCTCCGCCGAGTTTGACAATGTAAGCATTGACAACTTGAATATGATAACTACTCAAACATCCATGTGGTCAATAATATTGTATGAAATATATTTAAGTCAATAATATATTAATGTATTCTTTTTATCTTGGTTACATAGATTGTTTCGGTAGTCTTAGAAAATTATGGATCTTTGAACAAGGAGTCAGACAACCCTAATCAAAACCGGTGGGTACAAGAAGTTCTGAAAAACGAGCATCATGTCTCTCCATCAGAGGCTTTAATGAAAGTTCCATCATGGACAACAATCGTAAATGAGAAAGGCGAACTAAATGTATCGGCGTAAGTTTCAATCCCAAAAATATTCATAACTGTTTTGATTTGTTTTTCAAAGTGCTGATACAGCTTCTAATGTTCAGGTAACTTATATAAGTAACTTCCTTCATCTTAAAAATAATCGTGCCTTGTATAAATGTCATACTATTTTATGAGTGTGCAACTTATGAACTGTTGACTAGTTCTATGCTAGTTTTGCCTTTTAAAATAGCACAGTTAAGCACAATTCTATAGAAATATTAATTGATGCAGTCATATTATTGGATGTAATCAATGATAGAATGGAGAAACCAGGCAAATTATTTTGGAAGTAGACACACTCCTAGAATAGAAGGGTGGACAATTATTTTGGGACGGAGGGATATCTCATTATTTAGGAGACATATATTGAGTTTTGAATAATCAATGTCACAGTAGCTGCAGTAAAACTTATAATCTAAGACAGATACCACAACAACAACAAAAATACCCAACCCTGCAACAGCAGGGTATGGAGGAGGTGGAATGTAGACAATTGTACCTCTACCCGTAGGCAGAGAGATTGCTTCCTGAAAAAGACCTCCGGCGGCGTAGAACATAAATCAATAAGTACATAGAAACAGATTGAAAATCGACACAAAAAAAAAAAACAAAAAACAAAAAACAAAAAATCAAAAAACAAAAAAATAAACTAACTAACCAAGAGCCAAAAAGTATAGAAAGAAACGAAGGTATAATATATATTCCCCCCTATATATTTGGGGATCTACTAACACCTATATAGTTAAAATTGTAAAACCGAAATCTTAATAAACATTAGGTTTAAATTCTTAGTTAATCTAAGACAGATAAAATTTCCTATTTACCCCTTCTTTTAGTTGAGTGGGTTGTACTCCAATTGACAAAGTGTTGCTTTGTCTGATAATTCCTCAGCTAGTCAGAATTTATGAAATCTTAAACATTTGATTATCTGATTATACAATTTATATAGCAAAAGCTCATCCAAACACACTAATTACTGCATTTTTTTTCACTTTTTTTAGTGTTGATGCCAAAAATCCAAGCTTTTGGTCCCGTGTGTGTCTTCAAAACATGGCTAACCTGGGCAAGGAAGCTACAACCATGCGCCGTGTTCTCGAGTCTTTATTTCGTTATTTTGATTCTGAAAATCTATGGCCTTCTTCACAAGGAGTTGCATATCCTGTTCTTAAAGACATGCAGATTATAATGGATGAATCAGGTATTCAGTTTATTACTTTTTTGATATAATTGGATAAAGAAAAGAACCAACTTTGGTCTAATTTTTTTATTAGATCGCCACTTTTTGCCAGAAAAAATCATCTAACTTAAAGAAGATTCAAGCTAACCAACCTTAAAAAAGAATTGGCCTTTTTTACTCGCTAATAATCATATAATAATCTTATTGGAGTCATAGAATTAGTTCTAGCTTAATCATGAACTAATATTCTTCTTATTTGTAACAGGACAAAATACACATTTTCTGCTTTCAATATTAATCAAGCATCTTGATCACAAAAATGTCCTTAAAAAACCTGATATGCAGCTCGACATTATAGAGGTTACCACGTCACTTGCACAAGAAACAAAGAAAGAAGCTTCAGTTGCAATAGTTGGAGCAATTACTGATGTCATAAGACATCTTAGAAAAAGTGTACACTTGGCACTAGATGATGCTGACTTGGGTGCTGATGTCATCAAATGGAATAAAAAGTTTCATGATGTTGTTGATGAATGCCTTGTGGAGTTATCATCTAAGGTCTTATTCATTTACCTTATGCTATTCCAAAAGTTTGTTATTTTAATTACTAATGAGTTTTAAGTCAATTTTGGTCAAACAGGTTGGTGATGCGAGTCCAATATTTGATATTATGGCTGGAATGCTGGAGAATATTTCAAATATTACTGTCATAGCAAGAACTACAGTTGCTGCTGTTTACCGGACTGCTCAAATTGTAGCTTCATTGCCTAATTTGGCATACAATAATAAGGCAAGGACACATTCATTTATCTAGAAATTATGGACTAATTGTACCTAAAGAAGTAAATGTGGTCAAAAGTAACCTCATGAAGAGTACACATGGTCAAAAGTAACCTACATGTCAGCTGCCACGTCATCCATCATTTTGATCAGATCATCCTAATTCCTAAATTAAAACTTTTGAACATTATTTCAATTAACAGTTTAAATGTCATCATAACTATTATTGTAATACAGTTCCATTATATTACTGAGATTATAATATATTTTTTATGTAGGCATTTCCTGAAGCGTTATTTCATCAATTGCTTCCTGCCATGGTCCATCAAGATCATGAAACGCGAGTTGGATCACATCGAATCTTTTCTGTTGTTCTTGTGCCATCTTCTGTTTGCCCTCGGTCTTCAAGCCTTGTGCCGGCTGGCGGTGATCCCGATAAGGCTATGGTCCCACGGTCGTTATCAAGAACTGTTTCTGTGTTTTCTTCTTCAGCTGCCCTTTTTGGGAAGATGAAAAAAGGTGGGCCTTTATTGAGCAATAATGTTAGTCAGCAAAGATCAAATAATAGTGGGGTGTTTAACAGAATGAAGTCAAGTTACAGCCGAACTTATTCTATAAAAATAGATGCAAATTCTGCAAGCACTTTAAACAAAGATGGGGTAGGTTTCTTCTTGCATTCTTGTTGCATAACATGATGTTTTCTTATTTTCTAAATTTATTTTTTCTTTTTTAAATCTCAGGAAGCAGTTACCCTTAGGCTTAGTTCTCACCAGATATCACTCCTTTTGTCTTCAATCTGGGCACAGTCCATCTCACCTGAGAACACCCCTGAAAATTATGAAGCAATCGCTCATACCTACAGCCTTGTGTTATTATTTTCTCGGGCAAAGGTATAGAATATATATGAAGAAAATGTTTTACTATGCTTAAAACCTCAACATGAGCAGGAGTATAAGACACATATATGTAACCATTTCTAGATATCTACATTTATGCTCTGTCTTATTATCGAATTACTCATTAAATATTTGTGCAGAATTCGGGTCGTGAGGCTCTAGTTCGAAGTTTCCAGCTGGCATTTTCATTGCTTGATATTTCTCTTGCTGAAGGAGGTAGGCCTGAAAAACTATGCTTTTTAAATATATAACTCATGTATTTATTGTAAAGTTGCTAGCTTTATGTAAGCTTTGCTCAGTTACATTATATTGTAATTATAAAGGTTTTGTAATTAACTTTGCATAATAATTACTTTATTTTAATAAAGAAATGGATAAAAAGTGTTTGCGGGTTGGCCCAACCCCTTGACCTGTATTAAAAATTAACATAGTAATTATTGCAGGAGCCCTGCCACCCTCACGTAGGAGATCTCTTTACACGTTGGCAACTACTATGATAATCGTTTCTGGAAAAGCATTTAGTATCGTTCCTCTTGTTCCAGTTGCAAAGGCTACACTTGCTAACAAGATGGTAAAAATACTTGATAAGTTTTATGTGTTTATTAATATGTTAAAAAAACTATTTATTAAATTTTCCTTCCTATTAGTTAACAATTTTTTGTTTGTGATATATAGAACTTAAACTATTAATTGCATGTTGTTTTTTATATGGTACCAGGTGGATCCATACTTGTGCTTGATTGAAGATTGCAAGCTAACAGTTGGACCAGGGTCAGGTAGTATTAGTTTCGGGTCAAAGGAAGACGACCGGTCTGCTTTAAAATCGCTTTCAGAAATTAAGTTCACAGAGGACCAGTCAATGGAATCATTGGCTGCTACGATCGTGAAGCACTTGGAATCTGTCTCTGAGGTAAATATGTTATGTAAAATATATATTATTTGAAACAAAATGAAACTAGAGGTGGAAATCAGATGGGGTGGGCGGGTTAGTAACAGGTCAATATGTGTTTGGGTCAAAACAGGTAATTATGGGTGGGTTGTGTTGACCCAAGACACTTTTCATCCTAATCTTTGTATTAATAGTTAGTAATGACGTATCAGTTAGTATGTCAAACAGACAAACACTATTATAAAATTACATTATTTCAGTACTAATATAATTATTACACTGTTGTTGTAATATAAAATTCTTGAATTAACGGATGTAAGAAGTGTGATGCATTAAAAGTACACTTTGACCTACTTGAGAGAAACTATAACCCAAATCAACCCATTCATAAGAAAATTATACGAACCAATATATATTCAAAAAGTGGAACGATTACAATAGTCGGTGTGCTATCGAGAGGCACCCGTCTCTCCTTGATCTACTTTCAAGAGATAGGACCTCTCCCTAAAACTCTTTTTTAAGACCAAATTTCTATTTATACCCCTAAATCTCTATTTTTAATAAATAAATAACTTACTTTCTAAGATAAAATATTATTTCTAACTAAAATATAATTACTCCGGCCCCCAAAAGCACCTTGTCCTCAAGGTGTTGCCATGATTGAACCAAATCCTGGGAACCCATATGTAATTATCTTTGTCTTGTAGAACCGTAAAACCCTATCAACCCATCCATAAGCATCCCCTCCGTCCAAAAGTGGCATTTTCAGCTTTCGCAACCATCTTTCCTAACCAACTTTCGAGAGGAAGGAGCTCTCCTAAAACCCTTTTCTAAGACCAAATTTCTTTCTGATACCCCTAAACCTATATTAATAATAAATAAGTAACTTCCTTCCTAAGATAATATATTATATAATTAAAATATAATACCTGCCATAATTAAAAGAAGGGAAAACTATAAAAACATGCAACCATCTTTGCACTTATATCCAATTTATGCAACGTTTTTTACTTTTTCTAAGCGGGTCATTAAACTATGCATTTTCATTCAATTATGCAACATGACGACGGGTAGGTGACCTACTAAACTGGTAACATTTTCAATTTTAAAGGAATCTTTTCAATTTGTGTCGCATTCTTGTGTGACATTTGATTTTTTTTGTAAGTGAGCTTTTGAACTTGTGTAACATTTTTTTAGCTTGGGTAACATTTGTTTATTAATAATTATCTATTTATTACTGTTATAACTATAATTTTTAGGCATACAAATTTGGTTTTATTCTTACAAATATCATCTTGGTAATTGTTTTATCCTTTTACTTGAATATTTTTATATGATTGTTGTTGGGTGACCTTGGTGTAACACTTTTCAAACTTGGTTACTATTTTGTGAAGCAAACCCCACAAATTAAAATGAAGTTGAAAAGAATGTTATACAAATTGAAAAGATTACTTACATAATTGAAAATTATTACCTGTTTAACAAGTACCAGGTCACTTGTTTCATTAGTGAATGTAAATGCATAGTTTTATGATATGATTAGAAAAAGTTAAAAAATGTTGCACAAATTGGGAAAAAAGTGCAAAGATTTTAATTTTCCCTTAAAAAATATCATAGAATATGGGTCAAAATTTCCACATCCATCGGAAAACACACTTGTTACTCAATGTTGTGACTGAATTTTTATAATTCCAATGTTCTGAAAGTAACAACTGAAAATTCTATATGGACAGTCTGAAATATCGAGCATTAAGGAGCAATTGCTAAACAGATTTGTGCCTGATGATAATGTATGTCCTATAGGCTCCCCGTCTGCAAGTACACCACACAAAAATTCAGAAGACCGTAAATCTATGGAGGAGGTAAATGCTTTTGAATGTTATAAGTTTCGGTTATCATGATTAAAGGTAGCAATTGAGCAGGTTGGGTAATGGGTCAAAAGAGTTGGGGTTGGGTTGGCCCACACACACTTTTTGTTCTAATTTTGAGCTGATATTTTGAGTAACTTGTGACTTTCAAAATCGATATTCTTATGCTGTTAATCTTTCTCTTTGAACTGTAAACTATTTTAAGATTGTATGTATTAAAAGTAGATGTACTTTTGAATGACCCGTTAATACGTGAATTCTAATAATTTATAATTGTCACCTCTAATCAAGCCATACTGCAGTTGACCAATTTTAAAAATTGTGTTGATTTCTTTTCAGGATGCTCCACTTATTTTTATGGATGATGATTTTCATGGAGATCCATTTGAAAGTACCAACCTGCTTTCACTAGCAACAACCGAGACTAATGACCTCTTGAGTGTCAATCAATTGTTGGATTCCGTAAGTCTTTTGGAAGTGTTATTATTTCATTTATTCATGTCAACATAAAACAGAAATAATTAAGGGTATATTAATAATAATAACAATAATATGAGAAACTTTTGCACAGGTTATGGAGTCTGCACAACAAGTTGGAAGAATGTCTATAAGTGTTACTCCGGAGGTCTCTTACAAAGAAATGACAAATCAATGTGAAGCTCTTGTAAATGGAAAACGAATGAAAATGTCCAATTTGATGAGCATACAAAGGCCCGTTGTTAACCATAATGATGGTGAAATAGACAAGCACCAAACTAACACAAGCTTCCAATCGGTATGCTCTCGCTTTTGCACGTCTGAATTGGCGCATGCACACACACACACACAAACACCCCGAGAGAGAAATGGGATCAAATAAGAACTGTAAGAACTATTCTGGGGTCACATATTTCAAGTGTAAGAGTGGAATTTGGATGCATTTTGATGCATTATACATCCTAATTCCACCAAATGTATCCAAGTTCCACCTCTAAATTTGCAATGTGTGGCTCAGAATAGTTCTTTTTTATATTTTGTAACCCTCTGCTATACGAGTTATATATACGTATATGTGTGTGTGCATAGGGTTTTGCTCCCTCTATCCCATGAAATATTTCAATACTTACTCTTTGTCATCCCATGAAAATTGCTAAAAGAACTCAAACTAAAGTTACATATGTTTTTCCCGTATGTAGTTGGTTTTGGTCGACAATGTCTCTGCATTGTTTTTCCCTTGCTGAACGCATATATTACGAATACAAAATATGTTAGAATACATTTCAAGCCTTACATGCATTGTGTTCCTATAGAAGTATTCAAACTTGAGCATTTCATGTAGCTTGAAGTTTGGAAATGTATACTAGTTTTGGTGGAATATGGCTTTGGCATATCGATTTCCTTAGTTCTTATGTTTTTTTTTTTTTGTTAAACTGGCATTATAAACCTTTCCTAAGCTGACAAATATATATATTTTTTTAATCCAAATTTGTGTTCATCTTTTTGGTATTTGCTCTATGCATGTTCAACACAATTTGTCCATATCAATTCTATTTATATATATTTCCATTTTGGTCAACACCATTTTGATTCAAATTTTCTCTGTATTCTGACAATTGACATCTTTTTTTATCATTTATTTTATATGGCGGCATCAGCAGGCGAGCCATCCTTTCTTGGAACACAATTCACCTCCTGTAGTGAACGGGCAAGTTAGAACATCATGTGCAACAGAATACCAACATATTCCCCAATCATTCAGGCTACCTGCATCAAGTCCATATGATAATTTCTTAAAAGCTGCTAGATGTTAACCATTTGGAACCACAATAGACGCCAACCACACGCCCTAACAAGCAACCAGTGAGTGAATCGAACTATAATTCTTAAAGAATGGTGAAAATTGCACAAAAAAGATTGGTTTTGAAGGTGGGGCCCGATACATCGTGCTTGCATGCTGCATATAACTTAAAGATAATGAAGACTTGTGTTTGTGATCGAATCAAGATTGGTTATTTTGGTTACTTGTATAAAACAATTCATTCATATTATCCCCTTTGATATTCTTTAAATCTTTTCATATGATTGTAATTATGTTACTAGAACTGGCAGGAATGTGAAGATGGCCTAAAGGTGTGATCTTTAAGCATTTTGAGAGTTTGTTTATAGTTAGGTAAGTCAGTTGTAATTTGTTGAGGGATTAAGTAATATTCTTTTTTCACCAATGAAGGTGAATGTAAACATTGTATTTTGTGGATAAAAGATCCACCATTTGTAAATAGTTAGCCTGCAAAATATTTTTAGCATTAAATATTTAAGTTAATTTTCTTTAATTAATGAAAATATATTCCACAATATAGTAACTTTCATGAATTTTAAGAGGAGGAATATGTGTCAAGATTTTGTAGCATATAAAAACAGATATTTCCACATATGCTACCTGGCTCATATACCAGCAACTGAGGGAGTCATAGGCCTTCCAAGTTACCAATTTATGTAGAATTTCTCTACGACCAAATTCCATTTTAATTTTTATGATTCATATTACTACCAACCAAACAGAGAAGCTTGTCATGGAGGCAAAGAAATCTTCTTGCCATTGTCATGAATGCACTCAATGGTCATAAAGTCTACTTTTTTAGAGATATATTTTTAAACCAGAGATTTCTTGAAAACAATCTAAAAACAAACAAGTTTTTGGTATATTTGATAATGGCCACTTTCTGAAAATTGAGCTTCTTCCACACAGTGTGATAAAGAAATATTCTCATTTTTACCATTAAAAGTCGATTAAATATTCCCTTATGGTTATGGCCTTCTTAAAAACCTCCAACATTACTTGTGGTCTGTACAATAAGAATTATAAGAATTAAAAGAGGAGATAATGTGCCAACACAAATAATATTGAATATAAATAAGTCGTCATTTACTTTTTTATGATAACTGATCAAATTAATGTACACATTTTTGTTTTTGTATCAAAAAAATTAGACTGAACTCTTATTCAGTCTATACAAGAGAATCATATATCTAGCTAAATAAATATGTCAAATAATACATAAAACTTAAGGTAGTTTATATCGAATTCTATTTTGATTATTGTAAGTTGATTTATGTTTAACATAAATTACGTACAAACTTATCTTTTCAATAAACAAATATAAACACAAAAAGTTCAAATTTGTTTAATTATTTTGGTGATTAAACTTGAACGAATTAAAATATTGAAAACAATTTATTTATGCAAGTTATATATATCCATATCTCGCTAATAATATAATTACATCATAAAATTTAAATTATGATATATATTTAAACAAAACTTTGGTAGTTATCAATTTATCTTGTTTCCATATATTCCGCTCTTCAAAATCCCTATAATTTCTACTAGCTGCATATATATGCATGCATGCCCTGCCGGCCATATATAATCATCAATATATATATATAAAAGGCTTACCAAATTTCCAAAAATAGCTATTAAATCAAGTTCAATTAACCAATAAGAACCCTCAATTGCAAAATCAATCAATTCTCAAAAACAATTTTAGCAACATTCTAATCGATTTATCCAATTTTAAATCAATTGTGAGGGGGCTTAATGAAAATTGTGAGGGGGATTTATGAAACATGGGGATGAAATTTTAAGAAACTATGAGGGGGTTTTATATAAATTGTATATTAATGTAATTAATTATGAGTTGTTTATAAATTATGTTTAGTAACTTGTGATATATTTTATTTAGAGAAAAATAAATTATATATTTACGACCGTCTCATTTTTATCTACGTTTCGGTGTAAATTTTATTGTAAAATGACACTTTTTTAAAATTAGTATATTCTTAATTTTTTGTTATCCATTAATAGTAGTTGGTAGGTAATTTTTTGTTTACCTAAGTGAGTTTTTTTGAGATTTTGGTGATGAGTTGAACGGTTACTTGGATATGTTATTCAAAGTATTTAGTTATTGATTTTAAAGCATTTTCAATCTTACTAGAAAGATGTATGAAACCTTATATTATATATGGTTGAAATATCAAATGTATCATTAGAAGTTGTGAGGGGGATTTATGAAACATGGGGATGAAATTTTAAGAAACTATGAGGGGGTTTTATACAAATTGTATATTAATGTAATTAATTATGAGTTGTTTATAAATTATGTTTAGTAACTTGTGATATATTTTATTTAGAGAAAAATAAATTATATATTTACGACCGTCTCATTTTTATCTACGTTTCGGTGTAAATTTTATTGTAAAATGACACTTTTTTAAAATTAGTATATTCTTAATTTTTTGTTATCCATTAATAGTAGTTGGTAGGTAATTTTTTGTTTACCTAAGTGAGTTTTTTTAAGATTTTGGTGATGAGTTGAACGGTTACTTGGATATGTTATTCAAAGTATTTAGTTATTGATTTTAAAGCATTTTCAATCTTACTAGAAAGATGTATGAAACCTTATATTATATATGGTTGAAATATCAAATGTATCATTAGAAGTTGTGAGGGGGATTTATGAAACATGGGATGAAATTTTAAGAAACTATGAGGGGGTTTTATACAAATTGTATATTAATGTAATTAATTATGAGTTGTTTATAAATTATGTTTAGTAACTTGTGATATATTTTATTTAGAGAAAAATAAATTATATATTTACGACCGTCTCATTTTTATCTACGTTTCGGTGTAAATTTTATTGTAAAATGACACTTTTTTAAAATTAGTATATTCTTAATTTTTTGTTATCCATTAATAGTAGTTGGTAGATAATTTTTTGTTTACCTAAGTGAGTTTTTTTGAGATTTTGGTGATGAGTTGAACGGTTACTTGGATATGTTATTCAAAGTATTTAGTTATTGATTTTAAAGCATTTTCAATCTTACTAGAAAGATGTATGAAACCTTATATTATATATGGTTGAAATATCAAATGTATCATTAGAAGTTGTGAGGGGGATTTATGAAACATGGGGATGAAATTTTAAGAAACTATGAGGGGGTTTTATACAAATTGTATATTAATGTAATTAATTATGAGTTGTTTATAAATTATGTTTAGTAACTTGTGATATATTTTATTTAGAGAAAAATAAATTATATATTTACGACCGTCTCATTTTTATCTACGTTTCGGTGTAAATTTTATTGTAAAATGACACTTTTTTAAAATTAGTATATTCTTAATTTTTTGTTATCCATTAATAGTAGTGGGTAGGTAATTTTTTGTTTACCTAAGTGAGTTTTTTTTAGATTTTGGTGATGAGTTGAACGGTTACTTGGATATGTTATTCAAAGTATTTAGTTATTGATTTTAAAGCATTTTCAATCTTACTAGAAAGATGTATGAAACCTTATATTATATATGGTTGAAATATCAAATGTATCATTAGAAGATGATATATTATATATGTTTAAAAATCTAAATTTAGAGATAAATAAAGTTGTTCTTGTTGATCCTGAAACTATATTAATAGTGTAGGCAGTTAACCAAATTTAATATTAAAATAGAAATATTAATTTTTTATACACAAAACAAGAAACAATTCTTTATTTTTTAATATTTAACACGTGAGTTTTTTTTTTCTTTCACTTGCAAGGTGTATAAAAATTCAGCTTTAGAAGTGAAAATACAATGGAGCCCGTTTTAGAGGTAAGAGATGTGGTCACTAGGTAGCGGATTTAAGCATGTAGATGAACCTCTTTATCAACTAACTTTATTTATTAAATTATCAAACAATTCTATATTGGATTATGCTGTATTTCAGGTTTACTCATGTGTACAAATCTGTATGTGTAGTTTATTTCTCTTAAACATGTGCACTTAAATCGTCAATTATTTAATAGTTATGTGAACCTGGATTTTCATTTTCTCTATATATGAAAAACTTTTAGTTGTTCTTTATATTTGATAGTCTATACTTACTATCATTTTATTACTTTATAATGACTATCATTTTATTCTTTCTCAATAATGATGTTGATCAAGTAAAATGATAGTTTATTAAAATATTGTTGCTTTTGCTTGATTTAAGAATTTGTGTCTTGAGTATATTCGCTTCTTTTTCTTATTTCTAGATTGTCTATTGACTGATCCGTGAGATGTTGTGATCTGAGCATGCTTAAACTTCTTATGTGTTTTGTTGTTTTATATATATTTTAAACAATTTGTATGTCTACCTTTTATTTTTTTATGTATTAGTCTTTAATAGTTTGGTTGTTATCTACATACTTTAAACGTGTTTTATATTCAATGAGTTACTTGTGTATAAAATACTTCAAAAAAATAATTTGGTTTCTTATGTATTTATTTGGAATTTTTTGTATATGTACGGTAATTAAGTTTTTTTATATTTTTTTATAATGCATTTTAAGTTGTGTAAATGCACGAGTCTATAAACTATCAAAGTGTTTAACAAAGAGATCTGGTAGCATCATCTCTTATGATGGTGAAAAATTATATGAGGCAGTTTTCAGTTCAGAATATTATCTGATTGACTTCAACATATGAATTTACTGAAAATGACATTAGTTAATACATGTTCTTTCAAATTAGATTATTGTTGTTTTGGGTTTAGTAAATTATTATTTGATTTTTAACTTCTATATATCTTTTAGAGAGTTAAAAGTTCTGATTTGTGACAACAGTGGTAATGTAATGTTACGTACTAACAAAGCAACAAATTTAGTCTACAAAAAAGTGCTTCAAAAAATGTAGTCATTTTATTGTTAAAAATTCTAACATATGTAGTTTTTGATAAATTTTCATTTATTGTATTATTTTTATTTAAAAATTTTAATATCTCAAATACACTTTTGAAATACCCGTACGTGTACGGGTCAATAAACTAGTTATATAATAATCTCTCTTCCAATTCGCCTAAATTCTTCTATCTGTAGTTCTGTACCGTCACCCATATATGGCGACTTATAACACAGACCCCTTCATAACCTTCACCTATTTCTCCTCATACTGCATCCACACCACCGTCACCAAAGACCCTTCTGCCGCCGCCGCCTGGATCATGGAAACCGAAACCATGTATGATCAAAACAGCCGCCGTCAGCTAGTCGTCGGCCTCGACTGCGAATGGCGCCCAAGCTACCAACCCGGGGTGGATAACCCAGTCGCCATCTTACAGCTTTGCGTCGGCAACCGCTGTCTTATTTTTCAGATCATCCACTCACGCTACGTCCCGGCGGCCCTGAGTAACTTCCTTGACAACCCAAGGTACACTTTCGCAGGTGTCGGCATCCATGGAGATGTGGAGAGACTGAGCCGCCATTACTACGGAACGGGTGGTGGTGCGAAGGTGGTGGAGTTAGGGCGGCTGGCGGCGGAGGTTTACGGCGATGATAGGTTGAAAACGGTAGGGTTGAAGGGGTTGGCGATGAGAGTTGTTGGTGTACAAATGGAGAAGCCGATGCATGTGAGAAGGGGTGCTTGGGATAGTGTATGGCTAAGTAAAGAGCAGGTGGAATATGCGTGTATTGATTGTTTTTTGTCTTATGAGATTGCTAGGCTTTTGATTTCCATGGGAGGGGTAGTTTAATTCATTTAATTAGTACGTAATTAAGATCAGTGATTTTTAATTAATTTTTTTATTAATGGTTTTTTGATTTTAGATGTGATAACTTTTATTTGAATTCGTATTCTTTTAATTACTTTTGAGTTTTGATCATCTTTATAAATAGTACTCTTAAGAGTTAGTTTTATCTTAAGTACGTGTTTAGTTTTATCATGTTGAATTCGTATTCTTTTAATTCGGAAAAGAAAAATACACAACACAAGCATGCATGGACTTGATCATCTGGATAAAACAAATGTTGTGTGATCATAAACATGGTATGTATTGTTAAGTAATGCGCTATATCGGATAAAGAGTGACTTTGTAATAAGTTTATATATAAAAGTCTTGGGCTACTCCTATTATAACCAATTGGTTTTGAGTTTTAACCCCAAAAACTTACATGGTATCAGAGTAAGGTTCACTCATTCCATGTAACCCATAAGTATCCACGTGTTAGGTGCGAGAAAAAAAAAGAACGCCACACGTTAGGGGGCGTGTTGAGTAATGTCTCACATCAGACGAAGAGTGTCTTTGTAATGTGCTTATAAGAGTCCTATGTTACTCCTCTCATAACCAATTGGTTTTGCAATGGAACCCCAAAAACTTACACGTATCTCTTTTATAGAAATAGAGATTTTGATAAAATTAGTTAAGATTTAGAGTGTTGTTTGAGTTTTTTTTTTATTTCAGTTAATTGAGTCGAGTTAACGAGGTTTTAGTTGTTGTTTATGTATTTTATGACCAAAAATTAAAACAAAACATGATGTATATGAAGTTATATTTTTTAAATTGTTAATATAAAAGTAAATGAAAGTATTTTAAAGTAATAAATCGAATATTGAACTATATATATCTTTTTTTTTTTAATTTATTTATCATTAAATTTGGTGGCATTAAAAAATCACTGGTCACACTTACACTCACACCCAAAAAATAGATTGAAGCCACGGCTCGAAAAAAAAGTCTATATCGTTTACAAATTAAATTGACGGATGACCCGACTACCGTTAGATCATACACAGGGTCGCCTCTGTCTGAAAAACAAAATTTTGTTATCTTTTTATGATAGTAACAACGTTGTTTATTAAAATTCGAACTTTCGAAAAATCAATATTATATTTAAATGTTAAATCCAGCAAAGAGAGACTTAGATTCATAAAAGTAAACTAACAAAACCATTGTTTATGCATCAATAAATTCCACGTTTATAATTACTCCTCAAAATCTTTAGTCATAAATTAATATTTACTAATCCAAAGCCAATAATTGGCATAATAAACTACACATTAAGTATATACACTACAAACACTCATCCTCCCCAAGCCCAAATATATATATTTTTTAAACGGCTTGTTAGTAGTTAGAAAATGGAGTCCACAGTAACATCCAATTGGGCAGTATCCACTCCTGAAAACCACAGGAGGAAAACCCCCATGAAAAGACTCGAACCCGAGACCTCCCCATGTGTTAACAACTCTCTGACTACCAGGGCAGAACCCCAATGGCCCCAAGCCCATATATATATATATAGACAAAAGTTCATGCGAGAACCGTTGTTAGCGCGAGAACCGCGAGAACCAATCTAAGCCGTCCAATTCCCCCTCCTTCAATGTCATTGCCCACCCATGAATTCCTCACATGCACCATGCCACACCCTATCCCTCCACGCTCTCCATCAATGATACTTCCCATATCCAAGGAACGGCTGAGATTGGTTCTCGCGATTCTCGCACTAACAACGGTTCTCGCATGAACCCTCCCCTATATATATATATATATATATATATATATATATATATATATATATATATATATATATATATGGGAAAAAGTTCATGCGAGAACCATTCTTAGTGCGAGAACCGCGAAAACCAATCTGAGCCGTACAATTCCCCATCTTTCAATGTCATTGCCCACCCATGAATTCCTCACATGCGCCCTGCCACACTCTATCCCTCCACGCTCACCATCCATGAAACTTCCCATCTCCAAGGAATGGCCGAGATTGGTTGGGCAATGACATTAAAGGAGGGGGAATTTGACGGCTCAGATTGGTTCTCGCAGTTCTCGTATGAAAAACAGTTCTTGTTTGAACTTTTGCATATATATATATATATATATATATATATATATATATATATATATATATATATATATATATATACACACATTTAGGGGATGGTTCATGCGAGAACCGTTGTTAGTGCGAGAACCAATCTCGGCCGTTCCTTGGATATGGGAAGTTTCACGGATGGTGAGCGTGGAGGGATAGAGTGTGGCAGTGTGCATGTGAGGAATTCATCGGTGGGCAATGACATTGAAGGAGGGGGAATTGGACATCTCAGATTGGTTCTCACGATTCTCACACTAAGAATGATTCTGGCATGAACTTTTTTCTATATATATATAGGGTTAGGATCAATAAAGTCTCTTCCTTAAACATAGTCCTTGAAGTCTCAATATTAACCATTAGATCTTAAGATGGATGGATATGATTAATTTGAGAAAACAATAAAATTAATCCTAAAAAACTCTAATTTATATAATGAAAAGGGTATAATTTACACTTTCCGTTTACAAAAGCACGTATTACGGAACCCACGTTCAAAATTTGAACCCCGTCCATATCGTTCTTCACATCTTCACAGACGTTTTTTGTCTTCATCATCGCAATCGACAGGCTCTGTTATTAGCATCCTATCCAAAAGTAAGTTAACGTTTCTTTAACTTGATTTCGAAATGCATATTACATCGCAATCGACATGGTCTGTAATTAGCATTCCATCACAATCAACATGATCTGTTAAGCCATCAGATGAGAAAGTGATAAATTTGGATGAAGAAGAAGCATATAGAGGTAAAAATGCAGAGCAATCCAAAATTATAAAAGATACAGAGCAAACAGAGATGTTGAAGATGACGAAAATAATGAAAACGTAGTCATGCCTTCAAAATTATATTTTATCATTTTCATATATTGCTAAGGAGTTGAAATTAGCTAGCTATAGATAATGCATCTGGGAGTAGAAATACAGGGCAAAAGACAATGATGAACCAAAATGCTCCTTTTAATCAGATTGCAACATGCATTCAAACTCTTGAAGTTCTCGAAAATGCAATGAATGATCAAATTAGGGCTGAAGAAGAAGGATATTATACTGTTGTTATTGTCTACAATGCAACTAATGAAGTACATGAATAGATTTTTTGCAGTTTTATATATAATGTAGGCTATTCATCATTTTAGGTTTTTTCATCATTTTAGGCTTTACATCATTTTCATAGAAAACTAACATAACCATATCTTGAAACTTATATTTTATCACTCATATAGTGACAAGGAGTTGAAATTAAGTAGATATCTTATCATTTTCATGTATCTTGAACATGTATAAAACTTATTAACAATTTTCATCATGTTCAGTGTGTTAAAATCATTTTGACTGTGTACCCTTATGTTCATTGTTTTGATGCTATAAAAATGCTACTGCATAAACAAAATTATCATTTTGAGTCAACTTAAATGCTTGTATGATGGTATTTATGGTTTTAAGTGATACTACATGATGTTACAATTTTGATCATAAATGGTTGAAAAACCCCAATCATCATTTTGAGACCACTTACATGATGTTGTAGAGTAGTATTATGAAAATGCTACATTTAGGAATAGATTTATGCAGTTTTATACCATGATATAGGTTATTCATCATTTTAGGTTTAAAATCATTTTCACAAACAACTAACATAACCATATCATGTAACTTATGTTTTATCATTTTCATATAGTGCTAAGGAGTTGAAATTAAGTAGATATAATTAATGAATATGCTAATCGGGAACATTTTACATTCTTTGGATGTAAATTATAGTGTGATACATAATGTTGGATAACTACTTCAAACATTCTGATATAAATGATTTAACTATTATCATTTTGATACATTATGAGTCTACTTACATACAGTTGTGATACTATTACAATCTTTCTAACGTTGATGATGTCTATGTACAACTTATTTACCATTTCCATCATCTTTAGCTAGCCTATTAAAATCATTTTGGTTGTATACATTATGCTCATTGTTTTGATGTTATAAAAAGACTACTGCATGAACAATATGGTTTTAATCGTTTGCATTCTCTTTGTATCATTTAGAAAACAAATGTCTTGCTTGTATATGTTATTTACAGTTTTGATTGAAATCCACTTACCTGACGTTACTTACAGCAGAATTGCATTTCTTAACCTGAAATTGAAAGTTAATTTGTTAAAAAAAATTCTCATCCATAATATACATCATTTTCTCACAATTAACAACGTTTTGTTTGTTCATTAATGACAACATCAAACTTAATCATCATGTTGAGTACATTTACACTTTAGTATTGCTTGTATAAAATCATAGTTTACATCATTGTAGTGCTAGATTACATCATTTTGGCTGTATAATCAACTTATATCATTTGTGCTGTTTAAACCTTAATCCCACTGGTAAAATAATATTTATCATATTGGTGTCTCTGAGTATAGGCTTGCCCATCACAATCTGCTCTTCCACTTCTTTCCTCAAATAAGCTATATCAATGAATAGCTTTTTGTTCTTACACTTCCAACGAGAATGAAAAAACATGATGCATGTGATCTGTTATTACATGATGGGATTCAAATATTTAGCATTTTGGTTCAACATTTTGATAATACATGATGCTATCTTTTTTATTCAACAATTTAAGACCACTTTCAAAAATTTAGTATTTTGATTCATCATTTTGAAGAGTTGCCGGAACATAATCCAAAACTAAAAACCAAACACAGAAAATGCATGAAAAAATAATAATAATTCAAAACATGTATCGTATATCATTTTCATACAAACAACCAGCAACCCAAAGAAACGAAAATGATGAAAAGGCAATTAATGATATATATATATATATATATATATATATATATATATATATATATATATATATTATGTTAACAGGGATAATAAAAATGATGAAAATTATACAGACATTGATGACAAATTCATGTAAATAGGTAATGACAATTCAAATTATAGTAATTTTAACAAATCATCTACAATTCATGAAAATTTGATGTAGATTATAAAATATGTAGAACTGTTTTTTGAAAATGACGAAAATGATGAAAAGGCAACTATGGATATATATGATGTAAACAATGATGATGAAAATTATGCACTGATATCAAATTCATGACAATTCATGTAAGAATAAAGAAAATTACAAGCTAATAAAGATCAAAAAGAAAATAAATATGAAAATGATAAAAACAGTAGAAAACAAAGAAACAAAACATATAACAGATCTATAAACCTACAAGTATCATCATTTTCATCATCTCTTTCAACTACAAGTTTTATTATTTTCGTTCAACAGTGTATCCTCAATACTAACAGAAAGAAAAACATATAACATATTTATAACATCAAAAGTAAACATACCAATAACATGTGAATAAGTCAATCAACACCAGAACTGAAAAAGAAAAAAACAGCATCAACACTTCGAATGAAACATTATCGTCGTCGATGGTACTAGAATAAGAAACAGAGCAATACAAATCACAATAAAGACTTGAGTCGGTCCTGTTGGAGTCGTAATATTGGTAAACGAAAGTGAACGTGAGATTAGGAAACTGTTACGTGAATGGTAACTGCCAGATTTAAGAACAAGCAAATTGTCGATCATGCCCTTATGCATACTAACGAGATCAAGGGCCAGGAATGGGACTTCAAGGACTATGTTTAAGGGAGGGGACTAAGTTGATCCTATTTCTATATATATATATATATATATATATATATATATATATATATATATATATATATATATATATATATATATATATATATGTATATATGTATAGGAAGAAGTTCCATTGAGACCAATTTAGTGCGAGAACCGCGAGAACCAATATGAGCCGTCCAATTCCCCCTCTTTCAATGTCATTGTCCACCCATGAATTCCTCACATACACCCTGCCACACTTGATCCCCCCACACTCTCCATCTATGAATTCCACTTATCAAATCAACGGCTAAGATTGGTTCTCGCGGTTCTTGCATTAATATCGGTTCTCAATGGAACCCTCCCCTATATATATATATATATATATGTTGTTACATCGATTCATCGGGTCTGTTTAAATGATCATATTTAGTCATTCTCCATCTTTTTAAACTTGGAACATATGCTAAAAAAAACAATCAAGAAACAATTAAGCATTAACTTATACTATTAGTGAATAAAGTTTAACAAATAAAACATTTATCAATTGAAGTGAATTGCATGATTCAAACACTAATATTTCCACCCTACCAATAGCAACTGTATAAATCCATTAATCCAATCCAATTAATTAAGTATAAACCTATATTTTTAAATTATCAATCTTTAATTAACAACCTTTAATTAAGTAAACTTTAAACAACAATAACAAACTTTGACGAGCTTGAACAATCTTTATAATAACTTACATATAACAATTTTTATACAACTAATCGATCTCTCCAGTATCTGTTGTGATATATTCGTATATATCTTTTAAAATCTCACAAATTATATGTAATCAACAAAACTTTTGTAGTGATCAACTTTTATCTTGTTTCCATATATTGCGGCCGGCCGTCTTCGAATTTCTTATAAATCCTTCTGCAACTCTATGCATATATCCTAATAAATTAATCTCTCCCAATTCGCTTACTATAGGCTTTTTTTTTCCGTTCTATCAATTATAATTAGTTTAACATCTATGTATAAACATGTAGATGGTTAAAATAAATCTTAAATGATTATGATACCATCATATATAGTAAAACATACATAACGATATAGAATCTTTTAAAAAAATGAGACACAATCCTTTAAAAATATGAAACTCATACATAACATAATCAAATATATTTTTATAGAACATTTTAATAATCAAATTTGAATATATTAATTTAATCTAATTAGTATATGTGTTTACATAAATAATCATGAAATAGGTAAATGTATCTACAAATAATATGAATAAATAGTTTTATTAAGATATTTAGGTGTTAACAAACTAAATAATCTAAAAATGACATTTAAGGAAACAACTCATTCGTAAGTCATTTAAGGAAATAAAATGTCATGATTGATGAAAAAAATTTAAAAATAAAATAATGACATCATAAGTCATTTTATTTTAATATATATTGATATATATTAAAAATAAAGACTAGCTTAATTAATATCCCATAATAAATAAAAGGGTATGATTAAATAATTCTAATCCTTTTACACTGTATAAGAACATATCTAAGATCATGAGTATAACATACTTTTTACTCTTCTTTTACCCAAATATCACATTATCGTCATATTATTTTTTTTCTTATTCTCTCTCTTATTCCAAACTCAATTATAGTCTAACCCAAACAACCCAATTCCCCCCCCCCCCCTTCTCTCTCTCTCTCTCCCTCGGCAAAAAAGAATAGTAATAATAATTACTCGGGTGAATCAGGTGTCGAAAACCAACTCCCTAACCCGAAAGGGGAGGGCGTAGCGGTAAACCCGAGCCACCGGGTGTATCTTTTCTCCGGCCTTTTGAATTCAATCGGGTCGATCACCCCATACGTCTAATAAAAATTAGACATAATGAAACTTCTTTACTTCAATCAACAACAGTCATCAGAGTTAAATTAAGAGAGTAGCTTGTTCTTTATAATTGCTTGTTACTCCCATGAATGCATAACAACATACAAAATTCATGTGTGCGCGAACACACAAACGTATCGAGTGTTTGAGAGAGAGATCTTCGTGGATGTTGTGCAACACTTTCACTGTGTCCATGAGGTAGGGGTGAGCGTCTTAACCGAAAAAACCGAACCGAAACCAATTAAACCGTTAAAACCGAACGAAATGAAAACCGACGGTTCGGTTTTAAAAATTCATTAACCGATAGTTACTGGGTCGGTTTCGGTTTTATGCATATAAGCGAACCGATAAGAAACCGAACTGATAAAGATTTATTATTTAATATTTTTATATATTTAATTATCTAAAAGTAAAAAAATAATAATAAAAAAATACAAAAATTTATATTTGGATTTTACTAAAGGGCCCATTGTTTTTGGACTTTGGTCCATTGAGAATTACAGTTATGGATTATAGAATCTGATCCATTGTTTAATCTTTTTCAAAATAAGTCAAAAGAATCACCGCATCCCTCTCTCGGCTCTCTCCCTCTTCCTATCGCTATTCGCTACTGTGCACCCACCATAGCCACCATCCATTCGCCCACCGTAGTAGTTCTGCTCGACGTCTGCTTTTGCTCGTTGCCTCGCTAACCCTGTTAGTAGACTAGTAGGTAGTCTTTGAAACAAAATCACATATCATCTTGGATTTTATTTAGTCTAAGCAGTGGCGGATCTAGAAATTTTACTTGGGGTATGCACAATTAAATAAATTTTTTTGTACGGCAGCTAAATATACTCCAATTTTGTTCACGACATGACTCAAAGCTTTGACCTTAGGTCCACACTAAAGTGACAAAACACTTATCACGTAGCTACAACCAAAGTGTCAATTAGTTGGGTAGATCCAATTTTCATTTAGTTTTTTGTTTAAGATCCTTTTGGTGTTGTTCAAGATAATCTTTATTTCAATTTTAATCTTTTGATATTTGTTGTAATATCATATTTATTTAATATGGTCATTTTATGTGTGTATATGCACATACACAATCTCTAACATTTTAATAATTCCAATTATATAGAATATAGACAAATATAAAAAATCAAATTAATAGAACTATATTTGTTATCTTGTATTGCCTCTTTCTCTTAATATAAAGAAACACTTTTTGTGCCAAAAATCTATAAACGCTACTTGTTAAAGAAAATAGTAAATAAAAATAAAATACTAACTATACATAATTAAGATATATCAATAAACACCTATGCACTAATAATAAAAGGGGTTAGCACTTAATACTAGGAAATAGGAAGTGGGTAGTGCCCTATAGCCACGTGGAGTGAAAGAAAACACTGAAGATGCTTATGAAAACAAATTCAACACTGTGAGGGTGTGCATCTCATTTTTCAAGGTATGCACCTTATGGAATTTTACACTAACAAAACTAAAAACATAAAGTATTTATATATCAGTGAGTTTACATAGGGTATGCACTTGCATACCCACCATAAGCTATAAGTCCGCCACTGTGTCTAAGGCCCCAAGTCAAGTTTTCTACTAGCCTAGTAAAGTTATTAATTATAAAACCATAAAAAGCGGCCCAATTGTTTGCATGTGGGTTCTAATCTTGTAGCCCAATTATTAAATATTGAAACCCAAAAAGTTGGTCCAGCTTAATATAACCGATAACGAAATATTCAGCTACCATTAACCGTTAACCGCCCCATTAGTAACCGATAACCCAACGGTTTGAAAAATCCATTAACCGATATTATCGGTTATGGTTCGGTTTGGGGTCAAAACCGACCCATGCTCACCCCTGGTTATCTATCTGAAATTAGGATGCCCTCATTGCGGACAAAAAAACAAATTAGCAAATCATAAACATATGGATCAGAAATCGCAAATATAAACCGTTTGTTTCGTAGACAACGCAAAAGAGGAGTGCTATGGATGGCCTTATTCATAGCTAATTCATTTGTTTGAATCAATTCACGAAAATTGGATGACTCCCAGTAAAAGATTAATTCTTCATTGGATCCTTTCCTTCTTCCAACCAAACGAATTGTGATTCTAATCAATCCCAAATAAGCCTTTTAAAGATTCCAAAAACTATCGTTGAATTTCTTAGAAATCCCACAAGATCCATGCGTTAATCGATCTTAAAACACACAAAATAAAACAAATCAGAAAGAAGCAATGACAGTTAATCTCCTCATAGATAAGTGGGAAACCAAAACTTACATCCATAATACAATTGAAGGCTTTGTTCCAATTCTTCAAGTTGATACATTCATATACAATAACCCCCCAAAGTTCCCACATTTTCTATCATACAAAAACCACCTAAGTTTTGATCTTTCACTTACTTTCTATAATTTCTTGAAGCATTTCCACCACTGTTTTCATTTTTGGTCTCTTGGCTGGTGTAGTGTCTGTGCAGAGTAGAGCCACCTTCAATGCTGCAAGCATATCTTTTCTCCAACCGAATGACACTGTGCTCAGTTTTGCATCGAGTATCTGCTCAGGAGTTTCACCTCTTGCGGGTGCACCTTGAACCCACTTCACCAAATCTACACCTTCCCCAAATTCTTCATCAACTGGAACCCGTGTTGTGAGTATTTCAAGTAAAACAACCCCAAAACTGTACACGTTTCCTGGAGCTGTAACTTGCATTGTGTATGCATATTCTGTTACAAAACAAACACTTTCACATATCAGAGTCTTAAAAATAGTAATCAACTTATAACAGAGGTGGCAGTTTAGTTATATGTGTTGGGATATGTTTTATCTTTAAGAGGTTGAATATACAACATTGCTCAAGAGTTAACAGGTCAAATGAGTTGATCTAATCAAACGCGTTGAGAGGGGCACAAGCCGAACGTTTAAAC
Organism: Pulicaria dysenterica; assembly: GCA_947179395.2. Taxonomy (NCBI): domain Eukaryota; kingdom Viridiplantae; phylum Streptophyta; class Magnoliopsida; order Asterales; family Asteraceae; genus Pulicaria; species Pulicaria dysenterica. The sequence continues at coordinate 84,315,842 of OX359288.1, forward strand.
TTTTTATTCAAACAGAAAAGAGGTTAAATTTGTACCTGGAGGAATGTAGCCAAACGAGCCAGCAACAGCACTGATGCTAGCTGTGCCACGTGACGGGTCCAAAAGCTTTGAGATTTCAACTTCACCAATCAAAGGATTCATATTGGAATCAAGAAAAATGTTCCCAGAAGAAATATCAAGATGAATGATGGCAAGATGGTGTAAAAAAGCCAACCCTTCTGCAACACCAATGGCTATCGACAGCCGCACGGGCCAATCAGGTTTGTAGCCTGGTTCTTTACTAGACTCATGGAGAAAGCAGCCCAACGAGCCATTTGGTAAAAACTGGTGCAACAATAGGGCTACATCTTCGTATATAGCAAACCCAATTGGTCTAATCAGATTATCATGGCAAAGATTACTAAGTCTCTCAAGCTCGCGAATCATCTTGTTTTGCTGATTAAGTATCGTTTTGTCAACGGATTTTAGCCGTTTGACTGACAAAGTCAAACCCGAAGGCATTTCCGCCTTGTAGATGGTACTAAACGTCCCGCTACTGATCTTATTCGAATCTTTTAACGTTGCTTTGACCACAGCATCAAAGTCAATAGCTTGTTTCAAATTGTCAACAAACACGTTACCAAGAATCACCAACGGTTGATTATTATCATCGATTTCTTCTTCTTCTTTCCCAACCGTTTTCGCCACTTTTTCTTGTTTTTCTCTTAACATGAACAGAAAAACAACAATGGTAACAGATACAAAAACTAACAAACCCGACCCAATAACCACCAACACTATTCTGTAAGAAACCTTATGATGAAAAGGCTCATTTGACCCGTTTGAATTCCCACAAAAAGAATTCAAAGGGTACCCGCAAAGCCCTTCATTCTTCCAAAAACTTGTATTCGGGCTCTTCTGAAAGGGTCCAAATGTAGGTATCGGGCCCGTGAGGTGATTATTTGCAAAGTTTACATCAATCAAACTTAACATACCCTTTAACGCCGAAGGAATACTACCCGTGAGTTGATTATTTGAAAGATCTAAAGAAACCAACTTGTCGAGTTTTCCTAGATCAGGAGGTAATGGTCCATGAAGATGGTTGAAGCTCAAATTCAAAGCTATCTGCAAGTTCTTGATTTTACCGATCTCAGGAGGGATTGTTCCTGTAAGATAATTACCACCAAGCTGCAACTCGAGCAGTTTAACACAATTTCCAATCAGACTTGGGATTTCGCCAGTTAAGGAATTCTGTCCCAACAACAAGTATTGCAATCTTGAAGAGTTACAAATACTTTGTGGTATGCTTCCATTGAATCTATTGTTACTTAAATCAATCTTATTAAGATTCTTGTTACTAAGAACAGAAGTAGGAATCTCTCCAGTAAGACCGTTCCCAGAAACAATTAACTCTTGTAGATTGATCATTTCACCAAAAATAGGAGGTATCATCCCGCTAAATCCATTAGAAGCCAGATTTAAAAGAGTTAGATTAGAACATTGAGCAAACTCCCTAACAATCTCACCCGAAAGATTGTTGTTATCGGCTTCAAAATAAGTAAGACTACTAAGATTACCGACTTCTCTCGGGATATTACCAATGAGATTGTTGTCCCCAATTCTAATACTCGAAAGCTTTTTACAGTTTCCGACTGAGTCAGGCAAAGCACCACTGAGTTTGTTCTGAGTCAAAACTAAAAACTCCAACTTTCCCATAGCAAAAACACTCTTTGGTATAGATCCTTCAAGATAATTAGAATGAAGGTTTAACAATTGGAGTTCTGAAAAAGCCCCTAAACTTTTGGGTATTTCGCCACTTAATTCATTCTCATAAGCTGTAAAGACTCTAAGATTACTCAAATTTCCCACCCAATCTGGTATACTTCCATTCAAATGATTGGTGTCTATTTGGAAATCTTGTAACTTCACAAGCCCTTCAAGCTCATTAGGTATTGATCCTATGAGTGAATTGCTTGAAAGGTTTAATGACTTGAGGTTTCTGAGTTTTCCCAACTCACTTGGGATTGAACCATCAAACTTGTTGCAAGATAAATCAAGAAACTCAAGATCAGATAAGTTACCAAGAGATTGAGGAATTGATCCATGGAAGGTGTTAAATGACAAATCTAGCCATTTCAATGACTTTAAATCAGAGAGTAGAGTGAGATTACCTTGCAGACTTAAGTGAGAAAGAACAATCTTTTCAACAGAATGATTTGAGCTACAAGTAATGTGAGGCCATGAGCAGTAATTTGAGGTGTTCTTGAGCCCGTTTTCATCCCAATCAACCAACTTAAGCTCTTTACCAATGGCTACCAAAGTTAAAAGATCATCATCGTCGACATTGATGGCTTGAGAACTCGCAGAATTTTGACACCATGAAAGAAATCCAACAGTCAGAATCAAGAACCACCACAAATTCTCCATTTTCACAAAAAAGAAACGGAAAAATCCAATCTTTTCCCCCTTTTCTTGAACTATGATGAAAGCCCACTGCTTTTTTCAGCGAATATTCATGGAATTGTGCTTCGAAACACTGAAAAGATACTAAATATTCACCACCCAGTAAAGCATTTCAAAAGTTTTGGGCCAAGTAACAGTTCAAAATAAAGAAAAAAACCCTTGATTTGAGGGGATGAAGTAAGCAAGGGTTTATGATCAAAACCCAAAACCCGAAACGGATGCAAATCAAGGATCAAAAGAAAAGAAAAGAAAGACGAGTGGGGTTCTGTTTTTCAAGATTATGGATATAATTTGAGTGAAGAAATGAATAAAATTAGACAAAGCAGGATTTTCAGTACAGATGTTTATACAACATATAGTAACTTCTGCAGATAGAAAAATGAAATATAATCAATGGCTATACACAAGGAAAGAGAATAGGCCGCTTTGTTTCTGCAGGGAGAGAGAGACCAGTCACGACTCTCACGAGTCAAATGAGAGTACTAGAGTATGTAGGTGTATTCTTTATTTAATTATTAATTAATTTTCCTTTATTTCAGGGTTTTTCTTTCTTTCAAGTCGAACAAATCAGCTGGATACTTTAATCAATGATCTCTTAACCTAGTGGTTAATAGTGAGGGGAAGGCAAAGCTTTCTAGAAGGTTCTGGGTTCAAACCTTGGCATTGGAGTTTAATTCTAACTTGGGGTTTACTAACTACTAACAACTAACTTTGCCGTTCAAAAAAAAATAACGGGATACTTTAAATAATAATTTTTTTATTAATCCTATTTTGATAATTTAATTTTTTTTTACCAAAAAACACACACCCATTAAATAAACTTCTAAATCTACTTTACTTTTTACTTTTTATAATAGGAATTGAACATCAGACTACAAACTCTAAAACCCTATTTCAATTATATTATGAAACTTTCTAATCTAATATAAATGAAATACTAATATGTGTCAAATATATTTAATAACTATAAACCTTCATTTATTAAAGAAAACTTAAATGCTTAATCTTGACTATATATTTTATCCAAATTAGAATTTCAATTTAGATTTTTTTTTTCAAAATTGAAAGAATTTAAAATTATTAGAAACTTTTTTTTTTGAAAAACAAATTATTTTAATTAAAGTTCAAACTAGCAAGATGCTAGTATTATAACGAAACTACAAGAACAGTAAAATATGGTCTTACCTAATCAAAAACTAACCCGACCAAACCAAAAGGTGAAACAAACTAACCGAACCCAACATTAGCAAGCCACAAAAGGCAGACCCGAACTTGAACCCCATACAAACACGAAACAAAGAACTCGGCCTTGAACTCGAACTTGAACTCTACCTAGAATTAGAGCAGCAACCTTAAAACAACCAAGAACATAAATATGAACTAGATCAATGAACATGAATTTGAACTCGGACAATCCCGATCTAACCCTTTACTTTAACCAAACTTGAGCTACTCGAATCTGAACCCTTGGACTCGAAAACCCGAACTGGAGCAACAAACCTTGTACCACTAACTGGAGCAACGAACTTTGGACCCACAAACCCAAACAATAACCAACTATGTTCCGAACCGAACATGAACCATACCCCCTCTAACGAACAACAAACGGGTCTTGAAAACAAGAGAAAGTAAGGTGTCGACCGATCTTGATCTTGAATCAAACGGTGGATCTCGAACAAACGATCTTGAAACTCACTAATATCAGTCACATGAACATTCCATCGAAACTTGAAACCCACGACCTTGAAACCATACCGGCAACCACATACCAGAGCATAAACCACGACCTTAACAACGGGATCTCAAACTATACCACAAAAACTCGAAAGAACAGCGGCACACAAACTGGAATCTCGAACCTCGCGTGGTTGTGAACAACAATCACCATGACGGCGACCCATATCTCAAGCCAAAACAAAGTGTAACGACGATATGAAAACTGAACCCTCGAACCGCGATCTGAAACTCGAACGTTAAAACTTTTGAACAACGAACTGTAACTCGAACCAACCACAAGGTGAAACTCGACTGGTTGTGAACAAAAACGACCATTACGCTGACCAGGATCTCGAAACGAACTGCTATCAAGATCTGAAAACTGTAACCTCGACCCACGATCTGAACTGAAACCAAGGTCTGAAACAAACTTGAACTTGTGAAAAACAACATGTAACTCGAACCACGATCTGAAACTAAAACAAGATCCGAAGCTTGAACAAGGATCTGAAAACTCGAACCACGATCTGAAACTAAAACAAGAGCCGTAGCTTGAACAGGGATCTGAAACTCGAACAAGGATTTGAAACTTCTGAAACTCTCGACCAAACGGACAATCTTTACAGGAATTTCAAACGGAAAAGGAAAACGAAAGATGAAGGAAGAGGTTCTCCGGACCGCCGGCTAATGCCGACGGCCGGAGAAGAGAGCGGCGGAGGCGGCGACTGTGTATCCGAGATTAGGGTTTCTAAGTGAGAGAGAGTGACGTCCGCTATTTATTATTAGAAATTTTTCTTAAACTTTAAAACATCATATTTCTCTATCACAATTTACAAATATCATATTTATCATTTATAATATTTACAATATCATATTTAATCAAATTCTTTGATTTATCAATTTAAAATATTTTATAATTATTATAATTTTTTTTATTATAACCAATAAAAATTTGACTGTAGTTCTAATTGTAACAATAAGGATTGATAACTTATACAATAAATATTATCATATGTCGTTATTTTTTAGAATTTTTATATCTTTCGTATTTTATAATTATTTAATATTTAACATTTTTTAACAATATGTATATTACAAGAGTATCTAATATAGAATTATTAAAAAGGTTAGAGATCATCTCTTTTTTTTATTAAAAAGCATATGATGATCTCATTCTAAATTAATCTGTTCAAAAAATTATAAAATGTGAAAGAGTCGGAATACATAGGAGGTTGTGTTAACAACAACTTAATATAACCGAGCATTCTAGTTTTTTCAGATTTTATGATTAGGTCAATCTTCTATAAAACGTCATTTTTAAAAGACGTGTTACTAATATATTAAGTATTGCATGCGAAATTATGGAATATATAAGAACTTTTACCTTAATTTTAATTAGAAATTTATATATAATATAAAAGTAATACAAATAGTCTATAAAGCTTTATATGAGGTCACTGTATTTGAAAATTAATGTAAAGTTCAATAAACTCTTACATTGGACACATTAAAATACTAACTTTTGTGAACAGTTTATATGGACTATTTTTAAATGAAACTTGTATATTTTGAAGCTCGTTAAAGTTTGTAGGGGTGTTTACTGATTGGATAAAACCGAATTATCGAACCAAAAATTTTGGATCGGACTATTTAATTTAGATATTTCAGATTTTTTTATCAGATTTGATCAAAACCAAATAATTATTATGGATTTCGGTTTGGTTCTGGTTACTATTATCTAAATCGAATAAACTGAATAAACCGAATAAGATATATATATATATATATATATATATATATATATATATATATATATATATATATATATATATATATATAGGGGAGAGTTCAAACGAGAACTGTTTTTCGTACGAGAATTGCGAGAACCAATCTCAGCCGTTCCTTAGACATGGGAAGTTCATGGATGGAAGCGTGGAGGGGATCAAGTGTGCAGGGTGCATGTGAGGAATTCATGGGTGAGCAATGGCATTAAAGGAGGGGGAATTGGACGGCTTAGATTGGTTCTCGCAGTTCTTGTACGAAAAACAATTCTCGTTTGAACTTTTGCCTATATATATATATATATATATATATATATATATATATAGGGGAGTGTTCATGCGAGAACCGTTGTTAGTGCGAGAACCGCGAGAGCCAATCTCAGCCGTTCCTTGGATGTGAGAAGTATCATGGATGGAGAGCGTGGAGGGATAAGGTGTGGCAGGGTGTATGTGAGGAATTCATGGGTGGGCAACGGCTTAGATTGGTTCTCGCGGTTCTCGCGCTAACAACGGTTCTCGCATGAACTTTTGTCTATATATATATATATATATATATATATATATATATATATAGCACTAGCGGAACAAAGTAATCCATACATGTCATTATATGTTTATTTATAACTTATTATTTTTAATTATATATTTATAACAAAGTCACTAGTCTACTAATTATTGTAACTTGGACAACTATATTTTATTATTTAATAGTATATGTATCAAATCTAGTTTTTTTAAATATCTCGACTCTTTAAACATGTATTTATGTAAGAATGAAAACCGAAATGTAAAAACTGATCCAACCAAATTATAATTTGGATGATTTGATTCGGATTCTAAGATTAGTTGGATGGATTGGATCTCAATTTACAAAAACGAAATCCAATTGGATTTACTCAATCCAATCGAATTGATCTGATCCATCCGAGCGTACACCGCTAAAAGTTTGAAACACAAAATGGGCCAAATGACATTTTAATTAACAGGATTTAATTTTATTGTTATTATATTGAAATAATAAATAAATTTTATATGTTTCTTGTCTTTCTTATATAACTTTTAGCATGTTATATTTCCGTGTAAATATTGATGTACTAGAATAGATACTTATGTGGTTGACGTATTGGTTTAAGATAATAAATATCAAACATTAATTAAAAAAATTAAAAAATTATAAACCGCGAAAGAAATAAGAATTTAAAAAATGATAACAGACGACGTTGACACCCAGACCAGGAGTGGATCATCGAAGCTGGGAGAGAGCATATGTGACAGCGAAAATATGAACTTATAACATGAAGAGATATAGTTACATTAGTTATAATTAAAATAATAAAAAATGATTTAGAAATATTGTAAATTATATGGAGTTGAAATTATTAAGAAAATAAAAAAGAATGTACCTCCCGGCCAAAAAGGTAAGTGGGACCACGTAGTGATGGTCCGGAGTCCGAAAGGGTGGCAAATATCATCACATTTCTTTTACGGTGTTTTCCTTTTTCAAAGTCAAAAAGATGCGATGCATTTCAATCACCTTTTTCTTTTACTTATATTTTAATATCTACTTTCAAATTAATTATCATGTTATTAAAATACAAGTAAAATACTTACGACGTATTTAATCGACGAGATGATTTGTGTAATGTTTTTTTATTATGCGTAGACGATAATAATACATACTGGTTCTGTAGAGTTATAAGATTATAAAAAAATCATACTTATTACAAGTGACGATTGACACTTGCGAATAAAGTTTTTTATTTTTCATTCTACTTACACATGTACATTTTTATAACGACGTCATAAGCTAACCTGTAAACGAACCAAAGAAACACAAACTATGCTTTATTCGTGTTCGTTCGTTTGACTTTAGCCGCACAAATAAATGAACACGAACGGATAAACGAACAGATTTATGTGTTCGTGTTCTTTCATTTAACTTTAGCCGAACAAATAAACGAACACGAACAATAAACGAACGAGCATGTGTGTTCGATTATTTAAAAGATTGGTTAGTCGTGTACATTTTTGTTTGTTCATTTAAATGATAAAGAAACGTACACGAAGGACCACACGTTACAATACAAATCCAACATTATTACACACAAATAAACACTAATTAATCTAAACACAAACATATAATATAAATATACATATTTATATAAAATATAAACAAATTTAAACGAACGGCCCGGTGACGAACATAAATGAAAGAGCGATATTTGTGTTCGTTCGTTTAATTAAACGAATGGAAAATATTTTTCATGTTCGTTCGTTTAATAGATAAACAAACATAAACAAACTTCCCGCCAAACAAAATCATAAACGGTTCATAAACATTCGGTTCGTTTACAGCCCTAGATAACAAGGTAGTGGTACCTGAGATGGTGTGTCTCATCCTTATCCCCATCTCGTTAGAAATTGGGTTGCATTTCATATCTTCTTTATTGGTATCTTCTTATAAGAAAATGTTTTCTAAATATCCAAAAAAAAAATTAATATAAAATTAGAAATTATAACTCTTACTCTTCAACTAAATTACATCGAAAACTCATTCGCTTTGTATACATAGAAAATTAATCAGATGATTATTCAAATGTTTCATATAATTGATAAAAATGTTAGATTTGGACTTTTTTTACAGCAAAATTCAAATACTCGTTAACTTACTATTAAATTTACACATTATCTATAAAAAATTATAAACTCAAAAACCTTGAATAATACCTAAATTATCTGGTCTCTTTGTGCTAAATGCCATTTGATATATAGTACTTGAAGTCTTGAACTAATGGACTCTTGATAATGGATAAGTTTGTAATCTCTTATTAAATCAATTATGTAAGGCTGGGAGCATCCATCACGAGATGGAGCTCGTGAACCCTCTTCACACGTCTTCACAGCCGCGAAGACCATCGATGGAGCTCGTGAGGATTGGCTCACGATCGCGCACGCCACCCGGGTCACGCTCGTGAGTGAGTTATTTGTTTTTTTGTGGTGTGAAGCATGTGATGGATGCGGGGTTTGTGTGATGAGATGAGAGAATGGTGAAAAAATGATGTGGCGCTGATGTGAAGCTGATGTGACTGTGTAAAGCATGTGATGGATGCTGATGGTCTAAGATATTCACTCAATTTCTATAAGTACTTCATATAATATTACATATTTGATAAAGGCTTGGAGTTCTATGAAATGTAATTTTGTCCCTACAAGTTATTGATTGTTATAATGTTTTTATAATTTAAAACTGTACACTAATAATATAAAACTTTCATTTACAAAAATAATTTTGAGAAAAAAAATCTGTGTATATATTAAACCTGTAATTCAAGTAGCTAGTGGTATATAAATTTGCATTGCTTATATGTTAATGTGCAGCCTTTTGCTGAAAATTTAAGGCCTAGCTAATCATTAAACTTAAAGAAAAATTAACGTTAATTATGCCGGGAATCAAGGTTTTTTGGCTTTTAAACTACTTATTGCATAGTAATATTTCTTAAGCAAAAGTCTTGAAGAACCATGCTCGTTTCCTCGTAATAAATAAATATATATATACCATCTTTATACATATAATTAAACAAGCAACTAATTTAAATAAAGCGGCTAAAATATTGTTTAAAGAATTAATCAAAAGCTTTAATATCTTTTATATAATAATAATAATAATAACAATAATAATAATAATAATTCCCAAGTGAAACATATAACGAAATACAAAACAACCCAGTGGTGATAAGACTGATAGAATGATAGTGATACATAAAATTACCTTTTCAATTTTAATTGTTATTTTTTATATAAAAAATATTGGCTTGGACGTATGCTAAGATACAAACCTAGGGATCAAAGACAAAGATTCTTTCTCGATTATTTAGTAAAAGTCTTTTTATTTCTTTCTGTTTATTTTACTATTTACTGGATTAAAACTTGTTTCAAAAGTATAAATAAAAGATGAAAGTAAGAAATAATGGAAATTATATGTTAATAATTTAATAGATAAAATGATAAAGTTGGAGAATATAATAAAAAAATAATTCTTACAAAACATTCTTTTATATATATATATATATATATATATATATATATATATATATATATATATATATATATATATATATATATATATATATGGGTTAATAATAGAAATAACCATAGTTACCAGATTCGCTTATCAATCCACGATCCACGTATCCAATCGCGTCGTTCCCAATCGCTCTGGAAACGCTATCCGATTCGTAATTTCTTGGCGAACCCTAATTTTTTTCAAATCGATCCCAATCGCGAGTTCTGGCGAACCCAATGGCGTTCCCGATGTCAATTTTGAGCGTATTGATCGGAAATTTGGCGAACCCAGAAATCAATTTTGAGCGTACTGATCGGAATTTTGAATTGGCGGGCGACGCTGACTTTTTCAGCGACTCCTCGATTTCTCTGTGTCGCTTGGTACAAGGACTCTTCAATTTCGCTGTAAATTGCAAACATTTTAATTTCCTATTTCTACTTTTCCACTACAAATTGTTTATCTTGAATCCAATTGAGAAGAATCAAGAATGGCATTTGGAAGAAAAAAGAATATGGAGTCTCAGTCTCAGACTCAACCTACTCACAGTGAAACAGAAGAAACTCATGTTAGTGAGACCCACGATCAAACAATCGATGTTGATGCTGAGGTGCAACAAACAGCCCTAACAAGTCATGTTTTAAGTATTGGTATTGAACTTATGTTTCATGTTTTGGTATACATTTATTTTATAAAACGTAGAGTTAGGACTTAGGAACAGTGTACCGGACACCGTACCGGTCCGTACCGAAATGAGCATCCCCCCCCCCCCCCCCCCGCCGATACACTAAATGTCGCGATCCCCGTACCGTATCGTACCTCGTGCCCCGTACCGTACCGCGTATCTGGTAACTACGGAAATTACCCTACACTTTGATATACTTTTTGGTTTAAACCTTAAAGTTTATTTTTAAATGGTTTAAACCTCAAAGTTACAATTTGTTTTAGTTTAAACCTTAAAGTTTGCATTTTTTTTATTTAAACTTTAAAGTTTTTTTCAAATTTTTTAAACCCCACAATTTATTCAAACATGATTTAAACCTCCAAATTTACACTTTATTTTGGTTTAAAGCTATAAATTTACACTAAAAATTTTGTTTAAAAAATATTTTAATCTCTTAAGTTTTGTTTGATTTTTAACTTTACCCTCTTTACTTGATGTAAATAAAAATTTGAAAATGAGGAGACTATGAAGTTGACGAGTTTATATCAAAGTTCAATTGCCGAGTTTGTATTTAACTCAGATTCACCTCAACTCGGCCCCAACTCGGGATGATTTGGTCCCAAAAATTTTCCATTTAAATATAAGCACTAATAAAAATTAATTAATAATAAATTGTCAACTTCATAGTCTCCTCATTTCCAAATTTTTATTTAAATCAAGTAAAGAGGGTAAAATTAAAAAGTAAACAAAACTTAAGAAATCTAATTTAGTGTAAATTTAAAGCTTTAAACCAAAATAAAGTGTAAATTTGGAAGTTTAAATCATTTTTAGATAAACTATAGGGTTTAAACCATTTGAAAAAAACTTTAAGGTTTAAATCAAAATAAAATACAAACTTTAAGGTTTAAACCAAAACAAATTGTAACTTTGAGGTTTAAACCATTCAAAAATAAACTTTGAGGTTTAAACCAAAAAGTATATCAAAGTTTAGGGTTTTTTTCATTATTAACCCTATATATATATATATATATAATCAGGATCAAATAAAAAGAGTTTTAAGGTAAAAAGGGTAAGGTGAAACTAGAAGGCGACACGTGTCGTTTTAATTAAAAAAATTAAAAAGGATATAATTGGTATTTTTATTTCTTTATCTCTCCTAATTATCCCCACTAACCCACCCACGTTCCTTTATTCTGTAAACCCTAAAAGCTCTATCGCCCCATTTGAAGCCACCGTAACAGAATAATCTGTTTGCCCCGTCGATGAAATCTGCTTGCAAGCCACCGCCGATTGTACTTCGAGACCACCGCCGCAACCTCCGATGTATGGGAAATCTGCTTGCAGCCACCGTCAAAGAATAAACCCTAAAAGCCCTCTCCCCGATTGTATTTCCAGGGATGTTCGATTTCCGATTTCGAGGGATGTTCGCTTTCCGATGATGGGCAGTGGAAACTGTTTGATTTCCAATTGTATTTCGAGACCACTCGTCGACAATGGGTGCGTTAGATTATATCTGCTTATTTCTTAGCCGACCTCATCCTTCACGAAAACCCTAATCGCCTTCAGTTTCCGCCGCCCATCACAGACGGTGCACATATCTGCCACTCCCTTCTCCGGCCACGGCTCTCTTCTCCGGCCCTCACATACGGTGCATCAAGTTGATGGATATAATCTGTGCATCTTCATATTCCCCTGCAGAAATCATCGCCGCACATCATCCTAAAAGTTTCTTCACCACCACCACAAAAATCATCTTAATATCACCGGAGTGGAGCGTTGGAGACTGTGGGGTCGGGACCTGTGGTATGCCGTTACTTGTTGATCCCTGAATTCGTTTGTTGTGCATCTTGATTTTCTTTGAGATTCTATAACGTCAAAGTGTATGTGCATCAGATTTCATTGTTTATTAGAGAAAGATTTGTGAAATCAGTTTTTTTACTTCATTCAAATTTGTACATCAATTTCTGAAATTATTGTCCATATCAATTTTTTTTAAATGACATTTTGTTCAAGTAGATTTGAGTATTTGATCTGTATGAAAATTGGTTTTTTTCTCTATCTGTGAATTGTGTTCATCATGTACTTTTAAATATGAATGGTGATTGTGAATCAAGTTCTGTGTTATTTGTTGGGTAAAACTGTCGATACAGAATCTCTGATTGTTCATACAGAGTGTATCAGTTTGTGCTGGAGAAAACATTTCTCCATTTTAAAATTTGTGCCCTAAATATTAGGGGACGTGAATTCTAAATGGTCAATTATGCCCTTTTGGTTTATTTTGTTATAATTAATAAAAAAACAAAAAGCCATTTTTTTAGAATCAGATGGATGGCTGAGAATTCTCCTTACTCTTTTTACTTTAATTTTTTTTTTACAGGATCCTGACCCTATATATATATATAGGAGAGGGTTCAAACGAGAACTGCGATAACCAATCTCAGCCGTTCCTTGGATATGGGAAGTTCATGGATGGAGAGCATGGAGGGGATCAAGTGTGGCAGGGTGCATGTGAGGAATTCATGGGTGGGCAATGACATTAAAGGAGAGGGAATTGGACGGCTCAGATTGGTTCTCGCAGTTCTCGTACGAAAAACAGTTCTTGTTTGAACTTTTGCCTATATATATATATATATATATATATATATATATATATATATATATATATATATATATATAGGAAAAAGTTTATGCGAGAACTGCGAGAACCAATATGAGCCGTCTAATTTCCCCTCTTTCAATGTCATTGCCGCCCCATGAATTCCTCACATGCACCCTGCCACACTCTATCCCTCCACGCTCACCATCCATGAAACTTCCCATGTAACACCCGCGTTTAGGGCCTAGTTGTTTCGTGGTGGTGGTAAGTTATTTAATTGATTATATTAGTATATTTGATTGTTAATAATTATTTGCTATTTATTTATATATTTATTTGATGTTTGCTTGGTATTTAATTTGGACCGCGAGGTAAAAGGTAAAAATATTAGTTTAATATTTTTATATGATATTGGTACCATATGATTCGTTTTTATACGAGGGTCCCGAATATTACCTCGTTGCATGTTTTTGACTTGAGTAGGACCGCTTTATTTAGGTTTCTGTATCTCAGATATCAGTGTTTGCACTGTGTAGTGTAATATGTTCAGTCTTGACCTATATATATATAGCTTTTGGATTGTTTGTTCTCATTGTTGGCTGCATAAGAAAAGAGAGAAAGAACCTTTTGCTCACACATACATACTTGAGTCTGTGAATCTGTTTTCGAGTTCTAAAGCGAGAGTTAACGGTTGGTTTTCGAGCAAGAGGTGTGTTGTGTTGTTTATGTCGGGTTTTGATTAGGAAGTTCTTGAATGTTGTGTTTTGGCCGTGCGAAGTGGAGTCCACTACGTGCGTAGTGACTCCATTACATGCGAAGTGAATGTTGAAGAAGATGATGTCGATGGGTTTTGGTCGCACGAAGTGTGTTCCACTACGTGCGTACCAGTGCCCATTGCGTGCAAAGTGGGTTAGCCACTTTGTTAGTTTGAAGTTCAATACGTGCGAAGTGGAGTACACTACGTGCGTAGTGACTCCATTACGTGCGTAGTGATACATACGTTAATTCTGTAATCTTATTGCTTGTAGCCAATGAGAGTTGTCGTTTTTGTAGATTGGAATGTAATCCCAATTACTGACTAAGTTATGATGTGTTTCAGGAAACGAGAAGGCTCAGTGACATTAGAATACTGAGTGTGGTGTTGGAGAACACAGGTGAGTGGACTTTAATGCACCAGTGGTTTTGGTTGTAACTGTTATGGTTACTTGAATTTTATATGATTAATCATGCGATAGACTGTTTAATCTAATATGATTGTTTGATTGGCTATGTGATGATTGTTGAAATTGTGTCCAAGATATGAGTATCAAGGCATGAAATTGTGCTCATGATGTTTGTGGCAGAGGTCAGCTAAGCGTGGTTTTGGGCTGGGTCAGTTGCTTCTGGTTAGGCAGTTTTAGATCCTCTGTCGCATTTGTTGTAGCAGAGGGGGTTTAACTGTGCCAGTTAGCAGATGGCTATCGGTAGATCATTGCTATGGCCAGCATTGATCGTAGGCTCGGCAGAGCCGCCGGTCCTTTGATATTTGAGATAAACTGTTCTTGTGATCTGTGTGGTTATGCTTTAATTGCTTGTGGCTTGATTTTCATTCACTTAGCTTTGTGCTAATTTCCCACCTTAACTATCTGTTTCAGGTTTTGAGGGCACGGTAGGTTGCAGCTTTTGTGTACAGGGAAAGTTTGACCGTAGCTCTGATATATTGGGTTTTAGAATGATGAGCCATATGTTATTAAATGTTTTGTAACACTAAAGGAAGTACTGTATGTTTGTACATTGTTGGTTTAACTTTTAATGTTAATTCCTTTTTAGTTTTATAATGTATTACTTCCGCTGTGATTTAAAAAAAAAAAAAAATATGGCTTGTATTTTTGCAGTGTTACATCCCATATCCAAGGAACGGCCGAGATTGGTTCTCGCGGTTCTCGCATGAACCCTCCCCTATATATTTATATATAACAACGTTTTTTCAATCAGCCTTTAAGGTCTTTATAAAACCAATAGCATCGTTACGATTTGTACTTATATTCAAAAGTGACGTTTTCCATTTATTATAAAAACAAGAGTTAGATAATTTTTTATTGTATTTTACATATAAATAAAGGGTAAACAATTTTTGAACAATAGAAATTAACTAAACAGTTAGTTTAATAAATCAAAATCAGTAAAAACGTATTCAAACCCTTACAACCTTCTAAATCATTTCATTCAGTAAATATTACATCAGTTTTGTTATGATTTTAACAGACTAACTATGAATCAAAGTGTGAAAACGAGCGTTTTGAGTCGATCCAATTCGATCCTTTTTAATTCTTCTATAATCTATTTTACTTAATTATTTGTATAATCTCTGTAGAGATGCTATAATTAAACTAATAGAATATATATATATATATATATATATATTAAAGAAAGGTTTAAATAAAAACTGTTTTTATATGAGAATTGTGATTGACTAATCTTTAACCTTGTATCATGTTAATTTAAAGTAGGGGAATGAAAGAATGAAAGGTTTAAAAGGAAAAGATAGAAGAGTTGATGAAAAGAGGAGGGGGGGGGGGGGGGGGGGGGGGGGGGGGGGGGGGCATGTGGAGGGGTAATGGGATGGTGGGAGCCACAAATGAATGAAATGAAATGAAATGAAGAAAAGGAAAGCAAATTGAGGTTTGATGGAATCTCAAGTGATGGAGATTGGGCACTCCCTTTACTAGACATGTATCATGACCTTTGTATCATGCATTGTCTCTCCCATTTACAGCATTTTGGGCCACCACCCTTTCACACACACATACATACACATATTATACAACCACTATATATGTTCATCCTGGCCCTCAATTCATTTAATTTAAATGAGACTTGTAAATCCATGTTTCGCTATAACCGATTGGTATATCCTTGGTATACTGACGTGGAATGTAAATGATTAAGATCTTAGAATGATTTAGTAATCTGGATAATTTAAATATTTTGTATAGAATTAGTTCTGAATATGTGAAATTGTTTGATAAAGATTATGAATAAACAATATAAATGATAAAAATTACCATTTTAACTTTTAAGCGTGAAGCCTTGTGTATATTTGGAAATGTCAAAATGTTGCGGTGTTCAATGATAAAAGCTTCTCATCAACTTATGTGATGGTTGAAGTATAAGTAATGTTGTATACTTGGATTTGATGTAGAATCAAAAGTAAATTTATTAGTTCGAGTATGTGGTGTTGCAATTCAATTATATTCTTTTAATTGCTTGTATATCATCTAGCATCTTCCTACTAATTCTAATAAACGATTATGTTCTTTAAGCAAGGATGAAAGTCACGCAGAACTTTTTTACCTAGAGATCTATTTCTTGTTAAAAAAACCTAACACAAATAATATTATAGACAAATTAAGTAATTATTATTTTTTTCAAATATGCGATACAGTAGTATTATTATTATAATTTGTACATGTTATTAGATATATAATTAAGAAGGTCGTGTTATTCACATGCAATAATCTATTGTTTCTGATTATAAGTGTGCTCAATAAAAAAAGTTAAAATTAATTAAAAGTTAAAAATAATAAAACTAAGACAAATCTAAAAAGCAAAAGATTATATCTTCGTTATTTTATATATAAAAATCTTTCTTTAAAATTTATTCAATTAACTTAGGTCATCCATGTGAAGAAAGCTTTTACATTTTTTTTCAAAATAATTTTTTTAAAAGGTAAGATAAAACTATTTAATTAATTATGAATAAAATACCACCTCTAAACATGAGGAAATAAGATACAAAGATGGGGTCTTTAAAGGTAAAACAACACCAAAAGAGATGGCATTTTACACCACCCAAGTAAGCCTCCCAAACAATTACCGCTAACACTCTAATGGGGTTAGATATCCAACACGGTTAGGATATTCCTTTTGAGTTGTTTTAAAACGTACTATAACCTAGACAATTGTTACGTTTCAAAGAAAAGATCTTCTTGCAACTACAAAACCCTCAAATACTTTGTTAAGAAAAACTAGCAAAACCTCGAATATAGTGTTCAGAAGTACTAGCGTCTCTAATTTTATATAACCTAATTAATTGTTGGGAAAAATAGAAAGAATTTTTTTTAGACTGATGGACTTTGTATACAAAATATTATGTTTACAAACTGCCCATTAGAAATTAAATTGCGAAATTAAGTTGATGTAATTTCAATGAATCTGTATTAAGCATGGTCATTCATAAACAGACTTTGTCTAGAGGTATCAAGATGTGTTTAAGGTGTCTTTTCTTAAGATTATAAGTTCAAATCCTTCTAAAAACATATATATAGATTAGAATATGTGTATTTATCTTTAAAAAATAATAAAATAAAATCATCCATGACTTCTTCTCCATCAATAATTTCGTAACATTTATTACCACTCAACATCGTGTAATCAATTGGTTTCTTTTCTTTTACTTGAATCCTTGTATAACTTTTTGAGTTAATTACATTTTTTGTCCCTGTGGTTTGTTCAAAATTACGGAGTTGGTCCTGGGTCGTAATTTTTACGGGTTTGGTCCCTCCCGACCCGGTTTTCTTACGTTTTTGGTCCCTGTCCAATTTGAAATGACTAAAATACCCTTATCCCTATTACTTTTTTCTTTTCTTTATTTATTAATCATTTAAAAAATAGATTATATCCAGAAATATATTTAAAAAATCATTTATCTCTCCACACACTCTCTCTACCTTATCTCTACACACTCTCTCTATACCTTATCTCTACACTCTCTCTCTATACCTTATCTCTATCTCTCTCTCTCTCCGGTTCATTATCACCAGAATTCATCATCGCCAAAAACCACCTCCACCGCCATTCCATCTTCACCACCCAGGCACCCACCACCGCCATCTCCACCACCCACGACCCCCACCACCTCTCTCTCTCTATAATCTGCCTTCTCTCTCTCCCTCTATATCCCCATCTTTCTTCGTAGGATCAGACACCACCACCACCATCGTTATACTCAAAACCCACCATCGGCATCTTCATCTTAACCACCACCGCCCACCGCTACCACCTCCTCCTTCATCTTCAAGCCCTAATTTGAAATTAAAGCAACGGCTGCAAGCCCTAATTGAAAGAAACCCACCAAGTCTGATTAACCAAAAACAAGATTTAATCCTAAATCCATGGCATACAGGGTGTTCATTGACTAGGGTTTTCGATTTTTCTTGTCCAGCGACTAGGGTTTGGAAATTGATTTCTAGATCTGTAACTACATCTTGATTAATTGTTCAATTTGGTTCTGAATATTGTTTGGTGGTGGCAACATTAGCAGAGAGGGAGGAGACGGCGGTGGTGGTGGTTTTGTCAGATTTGGAGGCTGTGGCGGTCAGAGTTAGCAACATCACTGGTGACGGGAGATGGTGGTGGTTTGGGTTTTGTCACGAAAGTTATATCACGGTGGTGGTCGGAGTTAGCAACTTTAAAATTAGGGTTTTTATTTCTTGAAGATGAAGATGAAGATGAGAGAAACCAAAGCCACCGTCATCTAGCAAAACAGGCCAGTACCACCGCCATCGATTTAGGTTTTTTTACTGATGGTTGTTTTCTTGAAGATGATGGGAGTTGGTGGTGGTGGTGGGGGTTGAAAATGAAGGTGGCTGTGATATGGTGAAAATGAAGGTTTCAGTGATAGGGGTTGAAGATGGTAGTAATTATGGTGGGTGAAGATGAAGGTGGGGGTGAAGAAGAAGGTGGTGGGTGAAGATGAAGGTGACGCTGGTGGTGGGTGAATATGAAGGTGGCGGTGTTGGGTGGCGGTTGTTGTAGAAGGAGACGGTGGCGGTGGTGTTGTCTGAGGCGACGGAGAGAGAGGGGGGAGGAGGGAGAGAGGAAACCTAATCTAAATAAATATTTCTTTAATTAAAAAATATAATATTAAATAATATTTAAAACCTGATTAAAAATCAAGGAAAATGGAAAATTAAAAGGATAAGGGCACTTTGGTCATTTCAATTTAGCCAGGGACCAAAACCGTAAGAAAACCTGGTCGGAAGGGACCAAACCCGTAAAAATTGTGACCCAGGGACCAATTCCGTAATTTTAGGTAAACCAAAGGGACCAAAAATGTAATTAACTCTAACTTTTTTAATGCAGCATCATTTCAAACCTCACATCAATAATTTTGATGTTATGATTTTTGCAGCTAAAACGTACACATAAAAGTAAATTTACATGTATTAGCGAAGCATGATTTCTAAATTTTGATTTGTCATATAAGATTTGAACTATTTCATAATGATACCGTGATATATGTCTGAAAACTTTTAAAAGAAACCCACACTTAATCATAGCTTGGTACAAAAATTTTGGATAATCAGAAATGTAGCAAATAATCATAAAAAAAGTGTTAAGTCACGTACATTAAAGCATAGATCAATTTTCTTAAATCTCTTTTATATGATGGATTGATCGAATGATTGATATAAGATTTGTGCTAATAAATTTTGTAACTTTTATGATGATAAAAATGGTAAAAGTAAAAATTTAAAGAAGGAGAAGTAGAAGACTTGGGAATCTTGTAAGTTGTAACTCCTCTGCAATCAGAAGGTAAAATCAGGATCTAGGAGCATTTAAACTAGTCTATAACAAAATAAATACAATGTATAAACTTATTTGTATCTTCTTCATGTGTTCTTGAGTGGGTTTCTTGTGGGTGTATCTAAAAGGTATATATATATTACCAAAAGGTGGATCTAAAAAGATTAATTAATATCCACACATACCACTATAAATGTTATGTGCCCTTGATTATAGTTGCATAGCATAGCACAACTCTCAATTGTCATAAAACAATCTTGGAAATCACACTGGTAAGCTAATAGGTTGAAAAGATTTAAAAATCTATTTGAAGTAATTTACCCCCTCCCAAATCTTAGTTCTTACATTTTGAAAAAAAATGCCATCAATCATCATATAAAATTGTGGAAATGATTTGGCATAAACTGATTTATGACCTTCAAATCATCATATAAAATCTATACCATCTACCATTATACTTAGGGCTGTAAACGAACATAAACAAGCGAACATGAACCGTTTATATTCAAACATCATGAACCGTTCGTGAAATCGTTTAGTGGGAAATTCGTTTATATCCAAGCAAGCGAACATGAACAAGATTATCCGTTCGTTAATTAAACGAATGGACATGAACAAAGCTCTCGTCCGTTCATTTATGTTTGTGAACGATTGGTTATGCGTCCTTTTATGTTCGTTTATATTATATGTGTGTGTGTGTGTGTGTGTGTGTATATATATATATATATACAATCTCAGCCGTTCCTTGGATATGGGAAATTTCATGGATGGTGAGCATGGAGGGATAGAGTGTGGCAGGGTGCATGTGAGGAATTCATGGGTGGACAATGACATTGAAGGAGGGGGAATTGGACGGCTCAGATTGGTTCTCGCGCTAACAACGGTTTTCGCATGAATTTTTGTCTATATATATATATTATGTGTGTGTTTATTTATTTGTTTTTAATAATGTTGAACAAACAAAAATGTACGAGACTAATCAATCTTTTAAACAATCGAACACAAGAGCATGTTCGTTAATCGTTCATGTTCCTGTAGTTATTCAGCTAAAGTTAAACGAATAAACATGAATACAGAAGTTCATTCATTTATCCATTCAAGTTCGTTTATTATTCACCTATAAATTGAACAACAAACATTAACAAATCTCATTCGTATTCGTTCGATTCATTTACATCAATATATATATCTATCAATATATATAGCAGAATTCACCATTTCAAATCTTGAACCCTGTAAATATTTTTTATTTGGACCTTTCTAGAGATAGTAGGCATGCAAAAAGTGAGCCTTTTCAGCTATCAATATTAAAGTTTACTGTATTGTAAAACCAAAGTCGGCTTTACTATCAAACCAAAGAAAGAAATGTCTTTTATGATGGTAACATGTGTTTTTAGTAATTGAAATGCAAACATTATTTAGGTACAATAAATTAAATGTGACAAGTGTATTTGATTGGCACGTTTTATTTAAGACAGATCCGGCGTATATTTACACAACAAATATTTACATATACCACAAAATAAACGTCTTTTTGACAATAATGCCCTTAAATACATAGATAAAAAAGTATTTTTATCAACTTTTTAAAATAAAAAATGTCATAATTATTGTTTGCTAATCATTATTGAGTGTAAATTATTGACATTTGTTATCCATTAATTGTTTTTTCCAATCGCATCTCTTGACTTTGACTAGGTTGTAAACTAACTAAACGAACATGACTTGTTCATGTTTGTTAGTTTAACTTTAGCCGAATAAATAAACGAACACGAATAGATAAATGAACATGAGCGATAAAAGAATGGGCTTTTGTGTTCGACTATTTAAAAATTGGTTAGTTTGTGTACATTTTTATTTATTCAAATAAATGATAAACGACGCAACACACACTATAATGCAAATCCAACATTATTAAACACAAATAAACACTATATATAAACACACAACACACATTTATACATATAAAAACAAACATATACGAAATGTTAACCAAAGATTCACGAACATAAATGAAACATCTCATTCTCATATGAACGTTCTGCCACACGATTTCACAAACAGCTTATGAACGTTCGATTCATTAAAAGTCTTAATTTTATCGAATGTCTTGATCTAATAAATATAAAAAAAAGTATAAAGATTTAATAACGAAATATAAGACATCTCATATTTTTTTGTGTAGTTGCATGTCAGGGTCGGCGATTTGTACGATCTAACGGTTAAGAAACCCAAAAAAATGTAATAAAAATAAAAACTTATGATAAAAATAATATGCTAGGCTTTGGGTTTAAAACAGGCCTGTTCCTGAATTTGAACTGGGCCGATTGGTTACGTACTTACGTGACTCGGAAATCTGTTGGATATGAAGAAGCAAGAGTCGCATTAATATGTTTCTTTACCCCATTGTGCTTCAGAGTTTTTCGGTCAGATGTTGCTTCTGCGTATATATTGTGTGTATCAATGAGCAACTATGACTGCTTTGGTTTGTATTGACAGCATAGTGGACCACAGATTACATACAGGTTGCCATGGCGATGATCATATCAGGGGACATACATAGAGCAGGGTCATGGCTGTGAGGGAGATATACATTCTTCGATTCTCTAGCGGTTGGACAGCTTTGTTATGGTCTTTTTCGTTCTACGCTGCGTTATTGTTTGGTGAGCCTGGTGCTATACAGTTGCCTATACCATCATAATGTCTAAGGTGGGTTGAGGTCTGATGTTTGAACTTGGTGTGGTTTTAGTTCCTTCATGAGGATGACGAAATGTTCGTGAGAAAATAATTAGAGTAAGGAGTTGTTTAACAGTATGCGGTGTTTGTGTTATCTATGTGATTTGTGATGTATTTTGGTTGAGCTCGTTGTATGTGGTTGTACCCAGAACAACTATTGATGAATGATATAATATTTTGATTGTTCAAAAAAAAAAAAAACCTTTTCCTAAAAAAAAAAAGAGTCGCATTAATATGTGACTGTGTGAGCCCGCACACTTATTATTTTATTTTACAATATAATATATCCATTTTGAATCATGCAACGTATACATGTTTTTAACTAATTTCTAAAAAATTAGTTATCATATTCGTTACAAGAACATTATTATTATATATTGGTTTCCGCATATTATATATAATAACAATTATTAAAAAGACTTTTCAATTACATGTTATATTAAAAGCTATCAGTTTATGAACAATGTTATCTGACAAAATGACAATAAGTAAAAGGAGATGCAAAGGAAAGGTTATGTGTTCAAAATTTACCTTCTAGCATGTTTTGATTATTTTTTTATAAATTTTATGAACTAAATTTTTTATTTTCGGCATTATTATTATTTAAAGGATCACTTTTATGTGTTTTTTGTTTTCCTTTTATAACTTTCAACACATAATGTTGAGACAAATATCAATGTATGGTTTTTGTCATCCTATGTTTATCCGACAAACTTTATCCTATTATGAAATTTATCTGAACATCCTAAGACCATCAACATCCATCACATGGTTTCACATACTTTTTGTCTGTCATATTAGCGTCACATCATTCCCCCATTTCATCACACAAACCCCTGCATCCATCACATCTCATCACATCTCATCACATCACATCAGCGCCGTTGTCTTTTATTTCTTTTGTTGCCGCTTACTATTGAAAATTTGAAATATTATTATTATTTTATTCAATAAATTAATTTTATGGCTTTTTATAATTTTGAGCTATAAGAAACGAACTCGAGCTTTAGCTTAAGAGCGAGCCCAACACGAACCGATCTCCGGAATATGTAACAATACAAGCTCAAGTGAAAGAAACGAGGCTCGAAGGAGCAAGATCTTTGAGTTCAAGCTTTGTAAACTGTCAAGTTTACATTTGAGTCGGCTCGGCTTACAACGTCAGCATCACAAGTCAAGATGAAGCAAAATCAAACAAGATCGCTGCTCCCATGATCGCATCACATGTACATTCTAACCAGCAGACTTCAGTCTACCACCTCTTCCTTCTTCCTTCTGCTTAACAACACTCACTAGAGTGACTGCTATTTATAAAGAAGATTTAAATTCACTACTGATTTCGAGTTTGAATCGGAGTTCTTGTCTCAAATTCACACCAAATTTAAT
Organism: Pulicaria dysenterica; assembly: GCA_947179395.2. Taxonomy (NCBI): domain Eukaryota; kingdom Viridiplantae; phylum Streptophyta; class Magnoliopsida; order Asterales; family Asteraceae; genus Pulicaria; species Pulicaria dysenterica. Next base: position 84,339,787 of record OX359288.1, read on the forward strand.
AAGCTTGTGAGTGCCAGATTGATTCGATGTTGGTCCAACAAGATAGCTTAACCCCTGATTCCAAAACCCAGAATCTCAAATCACCATCACTGCCAAAAACCATTCGCCCGAATCGATTTTCCCCATCTAAATCACTCGATTTCTCCACCTGGTTTTCCCAAAACCTATACAAAATCGTCACAATCGCCGTCCTGATCGCCACCGTAGCTGCGGTATTCTTCCTCCGCAACGCCGGTGACTCAGCCACTTTCATCTGCTTCCGATCAGAAATCCAAAAAACCCAAACCATCCATTTCCCCCAAATCGATTACGATACAATCGTACCCATTACCGATAACACCACCCCTTATTCTAGATTCAGATCAGATAAATGGATTATCGTCTCGGTGTCGGATTACCCGTCGGAGTCACTTAAGAAGCTGTTGAAGATCAAATGGTGGCAAGTTCTTGCCGTTGGGAATTCAAAAACTCCTAGCGATTGGAATCTTAAAGGTACAATCTTTTTGTCTCTTGAAGAACAAGCGAAATTAGGGTTTCGTGTGGTTGATTACTTGCCTTATAATTCATATGTTAGAAAAACTGTGGGCTATTTGTTTGCCATCCAACATGGTGCTAAGAAAATATTTGATTTTGACGATAGAGGTGAACTGATTGATGATAATATAAGCAAGCATTTCGACATTGAGTTAGAAGGTGAAAATGCTAAAAAAGAGATTATATTACAGTATAATCATGATAATCCAAATCGAACCGTTGTAAATCCTTATATTCATTTTGGTCAAAGATCTGTTTGGCCTAGGGGATTGCCATTAGAGAATGTAGGTGAAATTGAGCACGAAGAACACTACAATGAAGTATTTAGTGGGAATCAGTATATTCAACAAGGGATTTCCAATGGCTTACCCGATGTTGATTCAGTTTTCTACTTTACAAGGAAGCAAAATCTAGTACCGTTTGATATTAGATTCGATCAACACGCTCCAAAAGTTGCATTTCCTCAAGGAATAATGGCACCAGTGAATTCTTTTAACACCATGTTCCATTATTCATCATTTTGGGGATTAATGCTTCCAGTTTCTGTTAGTTCAATGGCTTCTGATATATTAAGGGGTTACTGGGCACAACGCCTTTTATGGGAAGTTGGTGGTTATGTTGTAGTTTATCCTCCCACAGTTCATAGATATGATACAATTGAAGCATACCCATTTGCAGAAGAGAAAGATCTTCATGTAAACGTGGGTAATTTGGTAAATTTCTTGGTTTCCTGGAAATCTGATAAGCATAGATTGTTTGAAAAGATACTGGAATTGAGTTACTCCATGGCTAAAGAAGGGTTTTGGAGTGAAAAGGATGTGAAGTTTACAGCTGCATGGATTCAAGATTTGATCTCTGTAGGTTATTTGCAGCCGCGTTTAATGTCACTTGAATTGCATAGGCGAAAAAGCATAATTAGTCATGGAGATAGAAAGGATTATGTTCCTCAGAAGTTACCGTCTGTTTATCTTGGTGTTGAGGAAACAAGTACTGTGAATTATGAAATAGGGAATTTGGTTCGATGGAGAAAGAATTTTGGGAATGTTGTTCTTATAATGTTTTCTAACGGACCCATTGAACAAACTGCTCTGGAATGGAGATTGCTCTATGGAAGGATATTTAAATCTGTAATCATATTAGCAGAAAAGAAAAATATTGAGCTTGTTGTTGAAGAAGGTCATTTTGATCATCTATACAAGTAAGCGATATCACACTTACCCACTTTTTTTTTCTTTTTCTTTGAACACTTAATTCATGCAAGTATGAAGATTGAACTCATAGTTAGAATGCTAATCTATTATGTTTAGAGAGTATATATCCCATATGGCAATCCTAGGGCTGTAAACGGACACGAACGGGGCTTATTTGTATTCGTTCGCCTAACTTTAGTTGAACAAATAAACGAACATGAATGGATAAACGAACAAAATTTTGTGTTCATGTTCATTCATTTAACTTTAGCCGAACAATTAAACGAACATGAATGATAAACTAATGAGCTTTTGTATTCAACTGTTCAAAAGGGGTTGGTTAGTTCATGTACATTTTTGTTCGTTGTGAGTTATGAATGATAAAAGAACGTAAACGAAGGAAACACACTATAATGCAAATTCAACATAATTAAACACAAATAAACAATATATATAAACACACGCACACACACATATGTATGTATATTATATATATAAACGGACATTAACAAACAGATACATGAACGTTGACAAACATAAATGAACGAACAAGAGCTATATTCGTGTTCGTTCATATATTAAACAAACAAACATAAGATACATGAACGTTGACAAACATAAATGAACGAACAAGAGCTATATTCGTGTTCGTTCATATATTAAACAAACAAACATAAACAAACTTCCCACCACACGATTTCACGAACAGTTCATAAACATTCGGTTTGTTTACAACCCTAGGCAATCCTATTCGTTAGTCAAGCTAATTGTTTACAAGGGTATTTCAGATAATTGTTTAGTCAAGCTCTTCTCATAAAACATGCTTGATTCCTTACATGTTTTTACTATGAACCCTTGATTCATGCAAACCTTTACTTTTTTGAATGCCACTCTTTTGGCTAGTATTGATTTTCAAAGAGTCGGCTAATCCGTATGGCAATTTGATTCGTTAAGGTTATGTTAGATGATTTGATGTGCTTTTGGCTAAATGGGACTATGACTATGTATAATCTCATGTTCTAACTATCATTCCATTAATGGCTAACTACAAATATGTTGAAACTTCTCTTTTACTCACATATTCAATCATTTTATTTTAATCTTTATTTTATATATTTGTATGGCAGGCAGCTTCCAAGGCTCTTTGATAGATTTGAAAACGCAGAAGGATTTTTAATTTTACAAGATGATACGATACTAAATTACTGGAATTTAGTTCAAGCCGACAAGACCAAGCTCTGGATAACAAACAAGGTATGTTCGACTTTAGACTTGGTTGGTCTAAGTGTATGACTTCAAGTTAAATTTATTAGAGTATATGACAAGAATGGCAAATAAGTAATTTGGCAAATAAGTAATTTAACTTGATTCTTTTAAAGCAAGATTTCTGTAGGACCGGCTGGGGGGTTCTAAACTAAGACACCCTAATGCTAGGACTGATCTAGGATGAGAAATAGCGCGGAATTCTATTTCCCAAACCTCCTAAGGATTCTAAGATCTGCTTAGGTGTCCGGCACACAGTAACACACAGAGTAGAAGCAAGAACACACACTAAGAACTCACACAGAGATGCTTAAGGCTGCCCTTGGTTTTCGTATTTATCACTTAGATTTCGGTTTTCGAGGGCTAGTTTGCGTTAATCGAGGCTTAAGGTCGTAAAGGTTGAGTTTCGTGGCTAACCCTTTCGAATATGCGAATTAAGCACTATTTATAGGCCCAGACTAGTCACTACGTGCGAAGTGCCAGTCACTACGCACGTAGTGACCTCAATTCGCACGAAGTTGTATTGTTATTTAATCCATGTTGACCAGCATCCTCACCACGTGCGAAGTGGTACTCACTACGCACGTAGTGAGGTCATTTCGTGCGTGGTGAACCTGATCACCAAAGTGGTGATTTTTCCACGCAGACTTAAACTTCCAAACTCACACCAACACATGGTTAAGTACTTGTAAGCTTAAGGTAACCACATAGACTCACTAAAAACATATAAACATGCAAACCATTAATCAAAACACATTTAATTAACACCACATGAATATACTTTATTGATACGAACTAGGGATTCACAAACATGCACCAACAATTTCTTCTTTAAAAGTGACTAAAAATTAACATTTCTCCTTCCATGCTAATTCTTGGGTAAGAAACATAACTTCCAAAATGTCGGGAATCATGTACCCAATAATAATCTTGAGATCCCTCTTTGTGTAGGTATCAAGATCTTGGAGCGATGTTCCATTTGATGGCAACAAAGATTTTTATGGAAAACAAGCAGAAATGGTGAAGAAAGTCGTGAGCTCAATGCCTGCTCATTTGCAGGTGAGTTACAAGGACCATACAAAGAACCATGACTCGAGCCTCACAATTTGCACCTCAGAGGTGTTCTACATCCCTCGCAGGCTTGTCGCCGACTTCATTGACTTGGTCAACCTTGTTGGAGACCTTGATATTCATCAAAAAGTTGCTATTCCTATGTTCTTTATAGCAATGGATTCCCCTCAGAATTTTGATCCTGTTTTCGACAAAATGGTTTATAAACGAAAATTGCCAAAAAATATTACTACGAGTTCTTATTCTCCTGAAGTGCCAGCGGTTCATCCGTTGCGGGTTTCCAACGAGCAAGAGTTTATAAAGCTTATTAGAGTAATGGCAGCAGGTGATCCTCTTTTAATGGAGTTGGTTTGAAGATAACTATAACATTGGACTGCATTATTTGTATCATTTTTTAAATAGATTATAGTGCTTTTTTTTTTATAGATTTACTGGTGAATCGTTGACAATTTGTGCATCTTTAATCATTATACAGTGAAAAAGGTGGAAATGCTAAACTCTATACATTAGTTTTAGAATGAAATTACATCAATGTGCATTACATCAATGCTAAACTTCTATTTCTTCCCACAATAAGCATTACAATTCAGTTAGATCGGTTTTATAATTTTGTTTCGTTATTGTACATACGTCATTACAATAAACACATTCTATGTGTAATTAAAAAGTGTAACTTTCCATTTTACTAAACAGTATGTGTAATTAAAGAGTGTAACTTTCCATTTTACTAAGAGTATGTGTAATTAAAGAGTGTAAACTGTAGGGACACATATATGATAATATAAAACACGATTATACAATTTTGTTATAAATTAAGTTTGATCTGAAAAACCAAACCATATGAACTGAGCCTAAATACAAGCATAAGCAAACACATTGACATCGATCCAACCCAACGCTTAACACTGTACAGATCAATAGGAAGCTAGCCCATGCTCAAATCTCACACGAGCCAAGCCATGGTTAGCAAGCCGTAAACAGGAGCCTATGTGTATTTTTGGTGGTCAAACAAGTGCGGTCTCAACTCAAGTCAACCAAAATACACAACTCAAACAAAATAAATAACATGTCCAGGGGATCAATCGCAAAAAAGGCCAACTGATGTTCCGTAAGCTGAATTAAGGCATGTAATAATGATAAATGGAGTTCAACATGTTTTAAAAAAGCATAGTTGATCCATAAAAGTGTATAACCTAAACCACATTCCAAAATTTGAAGGCCATCCTTCTACAGAGCTAATAGAGACCCCCAATCTTTAGCAATGAACAAGCTTCCTTGCATGACGTACAAGTCATTATAGCACATTTGCTACAGATTTTGGTAATTAAATCTCTGAGAAAGAGATCACCCCTTTTTTTGTGAAGCTAATCCACCTCCATATCAGAAATGGCTTCATTCAGGATTGTTTGAAGCTCTCTCACTCTTTGTCTTGACAATGCAATACAATCCTGCAGCCATAACCATATAAGAAATACCCCATGGGAATGCAAATTATAGAGAACGTTTGGTATATAAAGTAGGAATGATATCCCTATAATTATGTTTTCTTTAAACTCACCAAAGGGCAAGGGGGGTGGGTTTCGAATCTCATACCCATTCATTCCCTTTCTAGTATACTATCAACCCCAAACCCGAAGTGATTCCTATGGGCTTCTTTTGAATAGGTGGGGATAGAGGTGGCTTGTTTTAATCCATTAATATGAAACAGGTGAAATCCTATTGTATATTATTGATAATCAATCAAATTGGTAAGATAGAATATGCATATATGTATGTATGTATATATATAATAGAATACTATGGATTTTGCCCCATTTACTTACTAGTAGGTTGTGATTCAGGTATTGTTTATCTTGAAATGGGTCAAACAGGTGGCATCAACTTAAAAGAAAACTGGGTCAATCAGATTGAAAGTGCCAAAAAGATTATTGCATAAACCTCTAAAATCATTTATTAGAAATATATTACTACTACTATTATTATTATTGTTAAGATAATGTAACTTTATAAATCAGATTTGACACGATACTTATTTATAGAACAATAAAAAAACTTTCCGAATAAATGTGTTGCAGGTCAAACTGACTTATAAAACTGGATGAGTTACCCAGCCTGCCAGACCCACCTATTTTGCCTCCTGACAAAAGTATATTATTATTTCTATTGTGGTGTTTTTATGATCATACTTGATACATTAATTATTTATAAAAAAAAGGGGGAACAAAAGGTGTTGGGCAAACCAACCCAGCACAGATCACCCCGTTGTAACCTGCACTTAAAAGAAGACCTTTTTCGACCTCAACCCATATGACCCGTTATCCAGCCCGCCAACCCACTTGTTTTCCATACATTTTCAAAACATAAGGATGATGTTCAGAAAGTAATATTGTAGACTGACCTGGATCACGCGTTCAAAGGCAAGAGCTGGACCTCCTGGCTTGTAAAGAGACACCAATTGATATGATGAATCTAAGACAATGGTTATTAGTGTTTCCATGATGGATTCTTCCTCAGCCGTTGGGTCAGCCAAGATGTAATTCTTGTGAATTATGCATGTTAACCCAAACGGAATGCTCCTTAATTTAAGCTTCCTTTTCTCCTCATTCACTGGTTTGTTTTTTAGCTTATCTCCATTTTCCTTGGAAACCACCACGATTCTTCCTTCATCGTTCAATGAAACAACCGGAATTTGCACTGCAAAAACATTAATGTATGCAATTTCATGTCATTAATCATTTAAATATGTTAATTGTTCATTAGAATTTGTTACAGTAGGCCTATGCTTGCTTACAGTGTAATATAACGTCTAGAATAGTTTTATTTATGCTGTGGTTTTCAGGAATTGCATAATAGTCGTTGGTTAATGATTCCATCTAATTCAAAGAAAATTTTGAAAAAGTAATTTTGTAAAATATTGCAATTGTACGACCCTCTTGGGAGTTGGGCCTGAGAACATATTATGCACTTCAGTGTAGAAAAGTGGTGCTATTAACCTCAAAATTGATTTTTACAATGAATACAGCCTATGTATTTGAACTCGTGAATCTTAATTATGTAAAATTTACAATAATCTTCTAAACCTATCAACTTGTGAAACTAGTTCAGCTTAAAAATGTAGTCTTGCATATTTCAAAACATGATAAACAATGTTCTGACTTCTGGTTATGTTTATCATTCAGAATAATCATTTTTAGTTGGTAACTGAACATGTTAACTTGGTCAACTACCTAATAAGATAAATGTCAGACCATACACGAGTTAACAAGTTGTAAAATGTATAAAACACCACTTACAATGTGAGAAAGCGGCAACTGCAGCAAGTAGTGCAGCATCAAATAGGGCACCATCAGCATCCAAACAGTATATATCCTGGAGAATCAACATCATATAATATGTCAAAAATAAAATAAAAATCTCCATCGTAAGCACATGGCAAGACGTAAATAGTCAAAATCAGAAACAAAATATTCCATGGTGATCACAGTCCTATTCTTATATGATCAATGAGAACTGCTGGATAGAGGAACTTATGATTCGAAACAATAGAAAGAAAACATGAAGATAGAGAGGAGCAGTTTAATTACTTATACAAATCAGTGTTATGGAATCATATATAAGTTTAAGGACTAAAGTGGAATTAATAGAAAATGGTACCAGGTATGCCATCCAAGCAGCTTTGCCACTGACTAATGACAATTCTTTTAGATCAATCATCCCAGAACTGCAAGAAATAAATTCAACTAAGACCTTCAACCATGTACTCTGCCATGCATCTAACTATCTACTTTAACGTTATTTAATGATATTATTGACTTTCTTACTTACAACTAATAAAAATTTAAACATAATAAAGCTCGTGGAGAGCTCAGATAAGATTAATAAAAAACTTATTTCGTCATTATTTTTAAATTGTAAGAGTAAATTAATTGAGAAAACTTTTATCTTGTTAACATCAATGTTATTAAAGATTACATAAATAAAGAACGGAAATTGCAATTTTCCATTTCGAAAGAAAAAACACGCCCTAATGATGGAATGAAAAGCAACCATATTAAAGTAACATTTCCTCAGGAATGAATCATTCGATTCCTCTTGGACATATAAAACAGATACTTTTCACTTAATGGAATGGACAATTCCATTTTCTTCTTTGATTCCATCATAAAAAGCATTACTTTATTTTTCTAGTGAAGAGAAAGTTACAAACCTTTATTAGTTATATGAAACAAAGACTATGCTTTTACATAGTTAACAGCATGCACAAACATCATAATGATCATTAATAATAGACGAGAGAAACCAACATATAAGAAAGTCGGCGTGGTGTGCTTTCGAGAAGTAGGAACTCTCATAAGACCTGTTCAAGGACCAATTTCCAAGAAAATAATATGATACACCCTAATCTCTATTTATAATAAAATCAATTCCTTTTTATAATTAAAATGATAACAGAATCTGGGTCATATCAGATTAAAAGGAATGAATGAGGTAGTCAGATAAAGAACCCAAACATATGCACATGATTATAGTGGTAATATCATTGAAGGATGAGTGAACAAGGAAAAATAGAACTAACAAAATCTGATGAAGACTCCTTTTTGGTTCTACACTTTTGTTATTCTTTTTCCTGTTCTTTTATTTATTGAAGTGGTGATTGCTATACAAAAAAAGCAACTCCTCTAAATTGCAATGTGACGTGACACATTAACATGGCACTGAATTTAACAAATCACAACACAGTAACTGATACAGGTTAACATTAAACATATATTTTTATATACATTACTTACAACTTTGTTACTGTACTTGAATTACTTTCATCACATTCAGCGTTCTTCATACGTGGTGATAAAGTGATAATAAAAGGAAGAATTCATCACGAGTTAACCTGCTTCTACCTCATAGACTATGCAGTCCAATTCAGATCTCATAAGTTCAATAATTCATATATAGCAGTTTCAAATCATATGAGTTCTTGCTTGTGGAAATGAAGATCAGATAACCCACCTGATGATAGTGTCAGATAACTGCTTGGACACAACAGGTGCAGCCTCAGCGGGCCTGCCAGGTCTAACAATCGGGGAACAAATTGCAGGCATGTGAAAGTCTATGGCTGGCAAACGAAATAATAAAACAATAAAATAGAATAGAAACAATATATATTGTGAAAAAAAAAAAGCAGAACGTCATAACATATGATATACATAAAGCATTGTAGTCAAACCTAAACAGCCTTCATCTGGAGCTTCCTTTGCAGGCGTCATGACTTCCATTTTGATGGCAGCTAACATAGTCTGCAAGAACAACACAAAAGAAGGTACTTCAGTAAATCTCCATTTTCCCCTTTAAAACCTCACGACTAGAAGAACACAACAAAGACCAATATAAAACAACCATATTAAGGGGGTGTTTGGATTTGAAATAATCAGTTTTAATCTTTGAATAGACATATTCTGCTCTGATTATTTAGGGGTCGTAAAGTCAGGTTTTAGATGATCGGTTTCATACTAGCCACGACAAAATCTTATCATCAGAGTAAAATTAAATTGACCTAATTACCAGTTCTTTTAACCAAAGCTGAGAGTTCTTTACAATTTACTTGCATCTGGTAAAAATAAAAGGAAAAAATCTCTGTTTTTTCAAGAGAACATCCCTTTTGGTCGATGTATGTGTAAATTTCTCTTAAACACACATACAGCTGATTATCCAAGTATTTTAACATCAAACAGCAAAAACTGAAGCACTTAAGCACATCTAAACACTGTATTCTACGGTTCATTTTATTACAATTGGTTATCGGGTTCTGATTATTTAATAGTTCATTATCTATCCAGAATGCACAATCCCCCCCCCCTTCTCTTCCCCCAAAAGGCCAGTAATGCCCTTCTTTGAGTTGATTTATGTGTGCAAAAATAAACTCTAAAAAGATTTATTATAAAGAATTACAGTGCAGCCTATCTTTGCTAAAGCTGATCCATCTGCAGATGCCACTGCCCCTAAAGTACACAAGCAAAATCGAAGAATTAATACAGCATGGGGAAGAATCATATAGTAATACACTAATACATATAAACCGAATAAATACATCCGAAATTAGACAATATAGACTAACCTAGAGCCAATGAAGTTTCTCTAGCTTTACCAAGTGACCTGGCATCGGGTCGTACAGACTCAAGCAAATGGCGTTCGTGAAACCTTAACGGGAAAAGTCTTCTGAAAGCATCAACCTCCATCTCTGATGACAAATCAGTCGCACCATTGGCAGAATCCCCCATTTCTTCTCTTTCCTAATCAAAAAACACATAAAGAAACAAGAAAATCGATTAATTGACGTATGAAACTAATAGCGCACATGTAATGAAAACCCTAAAACAGAAATTACAAGAGAAACAACAGCAATTTCACAACAATGAAATACAAAAACGAGCAGATAATTTCGAGGAATTAAGGGAACAGGAAGAAATAGATCAACTAGATACTTAGACAAGAAAAAAGTGGCAGAATCAAACCTAACAACGATCAATCTGTTGAACAAAAGGTGAAACCTTGGCCTGTTGAATGGGAGCAGAACAAAAGGTGTGTGTATATGTGTGAGTGTGTCAGCCGAAGCCGATGTTTAAAATAGGGCGGGTTCATGGGAGTGGCCCAACAAGTAATTCGGGTCAAGTCGTGTGTTGGCTCTTCGAATTTGGTTTTGGGTGTTATTCACTAGTAAGTAGTTAGGGGTGAGCATGGTACCGGTACCGGTTTTACCGAATACCGAATTTGATTTAAAGATGGTACCGAATACCGTACCGAATTATTCATATACGGTATCGGTACCGGTACCGAGTACATATTTTAACTATTTAGTTCGGTACTAGTCCCGAATACCGAAAATACCGAGTCCCGAATACCGATTTAGCGGTATTCGGTACCGGTACCGGTTCCGGTACGGTTCGGATATTTCCGGTACACATGCTCACCCCTATAAGTAGTAACTATGGTTCTAAAAGGCTTGCTTTGGTTTTATCATGGTTCCATCAACGTGTTATAATGACATGGTCTAAGGCTTATGTATTAGGCTTGACGTACGCAAAACCCAGTTTTAACATGTATTCAAGCGTAATAAATTTTGTTTTTTAGACATGTTAAAGATAGTAAGGGTATGTATGGTTGGATGGAAAGAAATGTAATAGACAAATAAATGAAATAGTTCATTACCATTTCATCCGCATGTTTGGTTGCCTTCTCGGAATTGAATGAAATATTAATGTAGTATGTTTAGTAAAGAGGAATAGACATTAATGTAATAAAATAAACAATGACCAAAATGTCATGTATTAATAAAATAGCTATAACTTAAATTAAATGATTTCATATATAAAAATTTATTTTAAATACACTTTACACGTCTTAAAAATATTGATAAATATCAAAACTATGAGACTATCATCAATACTACATTTAAAAAATGACAATTTTTTTTATTAAAATGATCTTTACATACGACATTTTAAGAAAAGATAAAATATTTTTTATTTATATATTTTTATTGAAAATGCTACTTTCTTTATCAAATTTTCATATTTTATATACACATTTCTAAATGTATTTTACTTTTAACTAATTAATAATTTAATAAAAGTATGTAAATCAATAACTTATTATATAGACAGATTAACATAAAAAAATAAAAAAACTTAGTTAAAAACATTATAGAAAATATCTTTTTTAATAAATTTTATAAATATTTAGAAAATATTTATTAATGTTAGTAAAAGAAATGTTAAAAAATTAGATTAAATAATAAAGTCCATAAGGAAAAAACACATTTCCCCTATTGAATGAAATGGAAGGAATCATGTTACTTGTGTAATGGGTCATTTCATTCTTTTGTGATAAACAAACATGTTTTTTTAATTACACAGGAATGAGTTATTCCATTCATTTTCTCATTCCTTCATACCAAACACTGACTAAGTCACATGAGTTGTATAATTATTCAATTATAGATATAACTGAATATATCGAAAATAAAGGAAAAATTGATGAAATACGTCAAAAACCCATAATTATGTGTTTTTCATGTTTGTTTGTAATTTTATGTACATAGTAATATATATAAAAGAAATTGTCGTCTCAAATCATGTCTTGTGAAATGTCATGACCTCATCATTGTGTCCAAGACTTAAGGCTTAACTATAAGACCACGACAAGTCTCACATTATTTTAGAACCTTGGTAATAACTTACCACTATTTCGCTTTAAATTTAGAATTACAATTTTTTCAAGTTTTTTATATCATACATATATAATCTCACAAACATACAAAAGAAAAAAAAAGAATGTTTGCTTCATCAGACTTGTTGGTGTTCACGAATAATGGAAGGAGCATCGTAGATCACCCATAGATATGAGATCATGTAGGGATGTAAATAAGTAGAATCATATACTTATGGAGTCAGGATCGTTATGTTCGAGCTCAGTTTCTTTAGAGCTTGTAATATTAAGCCTGATCTCGGCTCGTTTAAGATTTATAAAGTTCGGGTCTGACTCGTTTAAGCTAGATTCTTTTACGCCGATATTTTTTTGATATCTTTGTTAACATGGTATATATAAATATTAAGAATTAAACATATTAAATATAAATTATATTATATATTGAGCTCGTTTAGGCTTGCAAGCTTAAACGAGTCCACTATTTGAAGTTCGAGCGCTGCTCGTTTATCAAATGAGCTTTAATTTAGGTTCAGGCGTGAGTTAAAGCTCGTTAAAACTCGACTTGTTTCGAAGATTTTATACAAACACACTAATTTTGCTACCAATATTGAAACACATTTGACCCAAAAACTAAAAAAACTGAAAACATTTTAGCCAACAAACACATATTTAATCATTAAACGTAAGTCGTACTCTAGCATTCTAACACAAATGAAACACTACTTTTATATCAAAGAGATTTAAATACTCATCAAACCTAAATTCAAATCGCCAATACTCATGTTCAAATATATCCAAATCCCCACACAAATCAAGGTAGAAATCATATCATGCAAACTTTGAAGATCAAAAACCCACAAGATAGGCTTGTATTCTTGTAGATTAACAAGAAAAGTAATCAAATCTTCATAAAATTTAAAAAATACCTTGTAAATGAAAGTTTAAAGATCAGACGAGAATTGACTTAGTACAAACTATGGATTCCTATAAATATCAAAATCAGACCAGAATTCTAAAATTGATGTTGATTATGGGTGTGTTTGGTAACGGGTTTATAGGAAGTTATAGGGGCTTATGATTCTAGTTTTCATAATCTGCAACACTCTAAACTCGTTTGGATGTTAAAACCCTGAGGGGATCAATAAAAGAATAATCCACCCCTAAAATAAAAGTCTTTTCAAATAGCTTATGACTTGAGCTTGAAATAATTAATTAATCAACCCCAGCCTCAACCCTAGCTAGTTTCGCCAAGCACATCTGTAATGGTGATGGATAGCAACGATGTTGGTGCCCTCACCAACTATTTAAAAAAAGACACGAGGATCCAATCAATTTGTTGATAGTCGTGGTTCCAAACTAATGTCGTCGTCGTTGATGGTGTTAGATTGTGTTTGTGATGCTTGAAATATCTAAGATCTATTATCACAGCCAAATATGTTTGATAAACACGTGGAGAGAAAAAGAGAGATAGTAAATACAAAACATTGACAGGAAAAGTAAATACAAATACAATTAACCAAAGAGAGATAGTAAACACAAACACAATTAACGAAAGAGAGAAATAGTAAACACAAACACATTTAATACACAAATGTATCAAAACTTTTTTTAATTTAAAATCCAAACAACATAGAGGTCTAGAGAGTGTGTGAGAGAGAAGATCCGGAACCCGTTCAAAAAACACACTAAACCATATAGATTTGCTCTTTGATCCATTATAGCGATCTTAATCACCATACATAACTTAAACCCATATATATCTATATAGAAAGAAAACGGAGATGAGTGGTCGAGAGAGTGTGAGTGAGAAATGGTAGTGGAGACTCAAGTGGTAATAAGTGTAGACAGAAATTGAACATGTAGAGGGGAGAAAGATATATTAGAGTTTGACTGTGCGCCAACAGACCGGAAAAATTTAGCGGAGGCAATATAGACGAAAAATCTATAAAATTTATTGAATGTTATATTGTCTCCAACTCTTGATTGAGCTAGCATAAACAATATTCTTTGTTAAAATGTTAGTATTTATAGAACTAGCGGTATTTAAAATTATCATCGGATAAAAGGAAAAAATAGGTGTTATTGTAGCATTTAATCTTATGTGCTATTACACTTACATAACTTTTTAATAAGCAAATACCAAAATAATATAATCATCAGGTATAAATGTAGTAACACTTAACTTAGTTGCTACTAACGGTATATATTAAGGGAGGTGATTTGCACACAACAACTTTTAGTAATCCACAACAATTATATGTTAAGAGACAATTATACCCTTCTCCTAATTTTCAAATTTACCCCCTCCATTAAAACTTTTTCCTCCCAATATCTTATACCCCACCAAATTAAACACTTTTTATACCTGTTACAAATTCCACCACCACCAAATTAAACACTTTTTACTTATATAACAAAACCCACATATTTTTATCATAATTTTATGTCTCTTTTTTTAAACCCAATACCATTACCACAATAGAACAAGTCCATACAAAAAACCAAACAAACCCCATGGCACCTAATTAAGCCATCACTGGACGAGAACAACAATAACAAAGAAACATTCTAAAAAATACAAGAAGCAAAATAAAAGGAGCAGCTCATATTATATCATCCAGGAGCTGCTAAAAATTACCAGCCGATTACATCAAAATAGTAGGAGCAGCTCATATTACATCAACCAAAACTGCAGAAATATTCTAAATACCATGCAAAACAGTAAACTAGTTTTCTCAAATTACACACCAAAACAATCATATAAAACCACTTGAAAAGTTTCAAAGTATCTCGAGAGAATTTTTTGAAAATCACCTAAACTCAATCATGTTGCTCCAATGATATAAAATCATCTGAAAAGTCTGGACATGCATTTAAATCAATTAAGTTGTTTTCTCCATCCACGTTGTTGTTTCTTTGAAGCACACAAGTAGAACTTGTAGAATTGTGTGTTTGTGATGATTCCACCAGCTCAAATTTTGAAGGATACCGTGTCGTGGAAGTTGTTGCTCTTTTCTTTTTTGATTTTGGAGGCCTTCCTTTTGGTCTTTGAATCACGGGCTCAAAAACGGCATTAGTTGGGTTCACAAGTTTACTAATCATTGAAAGAGCATGTTGTTTCTTGTTTAAGGGCCACACTTGGTACATTGAACGCAATTCATTAAGTAACTCATCAAGTCTATCGGTGCCTTCAAGATGAAACTCATCTTGTGAAGTTACAGATAGCGTGTCAATCCTCCAATATGGATGGATTAGATCCAAAGAAAGTGTCGTTCCTTGCCAATATTTTATCTTGTGCGCACATGGAAGACCCATCGTCGCCGTAAAGTGACCGGTGCAAGGAGCCATAATACCTGAAAAAGACCAAATAATTAATAAAGATAATAGAAAATAAAGATTAAACTTAAATAATGATATTTGCAAGTATTACCATCTTTTATTTTTCCATACTGCTTATATATTTCCTTCAACGCAAAATGAGACACATTAGACTGAAGAGCTCTAAAAAATGGCATATTACAATTGTGAGGAATTTGAATTCTCTCACTTGAGAGTTTTACTTTAATCTCATTAAATTCATGTTCAATTGCAAGACACATTTTCTCTTTCACTTCTTGAAAATCTCCCGTAGAAACTTGCAAATATAGTTTGAGCTTGGCATGAGCACCTTCAGCTCTTGATGAAGATCGATTACCAAAATGCAAGTGCTTATCGCTCCAAGCGCTAACAAAATTTTCTTTCCAAGGCAACCATATGTTCTTTATGTATTCAAGGGCATCTTTCTTTTCTTTATAAGAAAGCTCAAATTCACCCCAATTTTCCTCAAAAAGAGCTTCTGTAGTCGAATATACAACATTATTCCAACCTGACATAAAAATATCAAATTCCTCGGCACGTCCAAAATACTTCTTGCAATTTGTCAAAACATTCTTTTCGATATGCCAAACACACAATAGATTTGTTGTGGTAGGAAATACATGTTTTATACCATTCATTAACGCCAATTCCCTATCCGACATAATCACACTTGGTGGATTACTTTTTCCAATTGTTTCCCTAAACGCACTTAATGCCCAAATATAATTTTCTTCATCTTCTCTTTCTAGAAAAGCAAACCCGGAATAAAAGGAGGTATTGAAACATGAAACACCAATGATATCAAGAAGTGGCATATTATATTTATTAGTTTTGTAGGTGCAATCCATCACAAATATATTGGTGAAAACTTTGGCCAACTTAATCGACAAAGGGTGTGCAATGAACAAACAAGTTATACACCCTTCCGAATTATGTGAAATATCATATATAAAACCACCCTTCTCAAGCTCCTCAAACAAGGCATTGATCATGGACCAATTTCCTAAATTGTCCTTACGGATTTTTTTCTTCAAGTTGTATATAGTTCTAGAGGTTGCCGGTAGATTTGGGTTTTGTTGACGCAAGGATGAAAGAATTTGTCTTGGGGGTATTCCAGCCTTAGTCATTTCTTTGACACTATCTATGCTCTCCGGTGGTAACTTACGGAACGATGGATGCCCCGAGATGTCCGTAGAAGGCTCATGGTTATGTGTCAACTCTTTTACCTTAAATATCCATCCACCATCACTTCTCTTTTGGCCTACAATTTCGAAGGGGCAGTCGATCAAGCGAGATCCGGTGCTTTTTTTTCGATTACTTGAAATGTGTCGTGTATCTCGATAGGAACCACCCCGGTCACATTGCAAAATCACATGTTTGTCTTTTCTTGAACCACGAATAGATAAAGCATATCCTTTAGAATAATAAAACTCTCGAACACTCTTTAATAGATCATCACATGAGTCAAATTTCGAGCTAGATAAATAATCTTCTTCACTTTGAATCAACAATGTTGAATCAGTTGAGGTCATCTGTTCAATCATTTGGACAAGATTCTCAATTTACAAGCTATATTAGTTCAATAAAATATATAAAGAAGAAAAATAGAATAAAAAACAATTTTAAGAAACAAAACAAATTGGCCTAATTGTGTACTACTCAAGATTAAAGAAGATTATAGGCTACATTACAAATGGGCCTAATTGTGTACTACATTCAAGAAACAGAATCAAAGAAAATGCTAGTAATGATAGGCAACACCAACAGAAACGATAGTTAGAATCATATGAAACAAGAATAAAGGAACTTTCAAGAATAAAGCACTGATATATGTACTGCTACTCAAGAATAAAGTTGAATAGGAAAATACTAACTAAACAAAACAAATCGATAATTGCATATGAAACATAACCAAACCGTGGGTTAATGAACGGCAGTGGAAGCAAACAGGAACGGCGCTGAAAGCAAGCGGTAACGAACGGCGGTGGCGGAAGCAAGCACGAACGGTGGTGGCGGAAGCAGGCACGAACGACGGTGGAAGCAAGAAGGAACGGCGTGATTTTGGCTTCGATTGCGTCGGAACTTTGCATAAGCCGTTCCGTTTCTTACGGGGAATTGACATACGAAGGGCTGGGGGGAAGGGTTTTAATGCAGGGGGTAAATTTGAAAATTAGAGGGAGGGTATAATTGTCTCTTAACATATAATTGTTGTGGATTACTAAAACTTGTTGGGTGTAAATCACCAACCATATATTAATGGCCCTAAATAAAACGAAAATAATAAAATAAAATAAAAACTTATAATAAATGATCGCCATGATAAATTACACAACACAGCCTTTTTTAAACGTATTTTCATTAAGAGGGACCGTTACGTATTATAATTGTAACTGTTTATTCATGTCGTTAAAAACCCGGGAGCTTCATCTTCAATTCGCGGCATCAAGACCTTTTCCTTCTTGCTTACAAAAGAACCCGCCAGAAACGGAACATCAAGATTCAATCACTGATCAACAAATGGCAAATGCAGATTCAACTGAAACTAATTAATGGAAGCAAAAACAGAGGGAATTCGAAAACGAAAACATAGCACCACCATTCGTTTTTTCCCTTAATTTCAACATATTTCTTCATTCATCTCCAAAATCGAATACCCTTCTAGATCTTCATTTCCGCTTTCGTTTTCATCTACTTCTTTATCAGAATTGGTTTTCTGAGCCACCAATTATAGGGTTCCAACTCCAGGTATGTTTTTTTTTTTATAAAATAATTTATTGGGTATCTCGTTTTGTAATCGCATTGCAAGTTTATGTTGTTATTGCTTTTATCTTGTCGAGATTATTAATAATATGATCGTAACCTGCATTAATAAATCTATATCATTTCAAGATTATTTGTTAGTATGAATCAATTTTGTGATCACATAAAGTGAATTGGGGGTGCTAGGATGTGTGATTAGTGCTCTAAGAATTATGGAAGAGACAAAAATAAGCCAATTTTTTTGGCTTATTTTCTTATTCTAAGTCTGTAGATCATAAATTAAGCCGAAAAACAAGTTTTAAGGATAGAAGTGATTATGATTTTCTGATTTAATCACCTTCCAATTCATTGGTAAAACAACTTACTATCTCACCCTTTGAGTCATAATAGTTACCTTCAAAATGCATATCTAAAGACCACTTATTCTTATGTGTTTGTTTGGCTGCAAACAAGCTGAAAATCGAGTTGTATTTCATTCAGTTCTCAGGTTTTCATGATGTTTCTTCTAACATGTGTTTGCTTTTTATATTTGCAGTGACTTAGATACAGAAGTTGCATAGTGGGAATTTTTGAATGTATTTTCCTCTATCATAATTTAAAGCTTTTAAAAGCCGAGTTTCAACACGATGGCTACTGCAAAAGCTCTTGAACCTGCATTCCAAGGAGTTGGTTCAAAACCGTATCCTTATCAATATTATCAGTTTGGTTTGGAAATTTTTGAAAAACAAAAGGATGCCCTTACTCTAAAGTTTTGCTACATCTAGAACAGTGAAATGAAAAATATGCTTGTTAATCTACAGAACATTTTCCTTTTTTAGCAATTTGTCATTATATGCAGATATATTTCATTTGCATTTGTTGTTGGATATTACTTAACACTTTATAGAGGGCTTGAAATATGGAGAATTGAAAACTTCAAACCCGCGCCTTTGCCAAAATCTGATTATGGTAAATTCTACTCCGGCGATTCATATGTTGTCTTGAAGGTGCTTATGGTTTTTCACTACTATTCTTTCTTATCATGTAATATTTTCTCAACAAAATAATTTTATTGCTAACAATTTATGTATTTGCAGACTTCTGGTAGGGGAGGAGCAGGTGCTTTCGTGTATGACATACACTTTTGGTTGGGCAAAGATACTAGCCAGGTAATCAAATATGTTTTTGGGAGGAAAAACTGACTAAATCATTTTATCTTACTCTGTTTAATTATACTAAAAGAGATATGGATAAATATTTATGTAATTAGCAAATCATTAATGCATTTTCACAAATGGTGTTAACCATGATATGAAATTAGGATGAAGCTGGAACAGCAGCAATAAAAACAGTGGAGCTTGATGCGATTCTTGGTGGGCGTGCAGTGCAGCATAGAGAACTTCAAAACCATGAAAGTGATAAATTCTTGTCGTATTTCAAACCGTGTATCGTACCACTTGAGGGTGGTGTAATATCTGGATTCAAGCATCCTGAAGAAGAAGAGTTTGAAACAAGGTTGTATACATGCAAAGGAAAACGAGTTGTTCATTTGAAGCAGGTTCCACATACTTCCATAAATACATTGATAAATAGTTATTAATGTATGTTATTTTGTATATTAAAGATTTGTTTTTGTTTCTTTCTTCTACAAGGTCCCCTTTTCTCGATCGGTTCTGAATCATGATGATGTGTTTATCTTGGACACTAAAGATAAGATCTTTCAGTTTAATGGAGCAAATTCAAATCTTCAAGAAAGGGCTAAAGCATTGGAGGTCATTCAAACGTTGAAGGATAAATATCATGAGGGGACGTGCAATGTTGCTATTGTTGGTAGGGCATACAAATATACAACATGATTAGAGAAAAAATAATATCCTAAAGTATAAGTCGTGCCAAGGCTAAGAATCATATACTATCAACAAATTACATGAAAAAATCAAAGATAAAAATATCCTAAACTATAATTTGGGATCTTTATCTAGCAGTATACATTGTTTTCAATTTCTCATTGATTGTTCTCTGACTTTTCTTGTTTATAACACATTTTAGATGATGGAAAACTCCAAGCGGAGGGCGATTCGGGTGAATTTTGGGTTATCTTTGGTGGGTTTGCTCCTATTGGCAAAAAGGTTATGAGTGATGATGATATAATTCCTGACAAGACTCCTGGAAAACTTTATAGGTATGAATCTTTTTTTGGTTCAGACTTTCTAAGCAGGATTTGATCTGTTATAACTGCAACAACACTTCATATATATATATATATATATATATATATATATATATATATATATATTGTTGCAAAAGCTATATTTTGTTAGAAAAACTCCATTGCTCCATGATATTTCTTTCTTTATCATGATAATTTAGTAAATTACAAAATTTCCCCTTCTTGTTATATTCAAGTTATGGATATCACCCAGAAGTTTCAATCTGAACGATTTGAGTCCAAAATATTTTATTTTGCATCATCAAGATTTAATTTTTGACATTTTTATTTAAACTAATATGTTAAGTGTCATATTCTGCATGGCATATGATGAGTAGTTTTGTCATTTCAATGTTGAAATTTGTAGGAAAACTTCCCTTGGCTTCATGGTAACTTTTGTATCATTATGATATTCAATTGCCTTTTCTTCTTTGCAGCATTGCTGGAGGGCAGGTTCAAGATCAAATTGATGAATTCACAAAATCGACACTGGAAAATGACAAATGTTATCTAATGGACTGTGGTGCAGAAGTGTTCCTTTGGGTTGGTCGATCAACACAGGTGGACGATAGAAAAGCTGCCACGAAGGCTGCTGAGGTAAAACAATGTTTTTTTATTTCACTTTCTTTTTTTTATCCATTACTAATTTGCACCGTTAACCGTTTACAGGAATTTCTCACAAGTAATAATAGGCCAAAAGCCACCCTTCTAACCCAATTAATTCAAGGTTATGAAACAAATTCTTTTAAGTCTAACTTTGACTCATGGCCATCATCAACTGCACCTGCTGCTGAGAATAGAGGAAAAGTTGCTGAAAATAGAGGAAAAGTGTCAGGTAATACTTATTAATGAATCGATTTGGGTTATGTTTTATATAAGCACATCAAATCAATAAGTTTAGCTGAAAGGTTAGGGGAACAGTCAATTGGGTTTTGCCCGGAATTTGAATGAAATGCCTACAACCTCCTGAATAGTTAGTTTTGTTAAACGATTTATTGTAATAATTGGGAAAATTGCGAGAAATTGCAATGTTCTATTTTATTTTTTTATATACATATATATGTGCAAAGTACTTTCTTTCTAGTTTCAACCACTAATGCAACATGCTTGTCATTTTCTAAAAAAAGTATGCAATCTGTAAGCATTTAGTGCAACATACTTGCAATTTTCAACCATTTAATGTAACTAATTGCATACTTCAGTAGGAAAATGGTATGTTGCCTTTAATGGTTGAAAAAAGTATGTTATATATATATATATATATATAGTTTCATGCAATAACATTGTTTTTTAAATATAAACACCACATTTAATTCTTCGAAGATTCAACCCCCTTTCTTTTTAATTAAAAAATGACCTGTTGTTTTCTATTGAAGCTTTATTGAAGCAACAACAAGGTGTTGGTCAAAAAGGGAAAGATAAAGGTGCACCCGCAGCTGAGGAAGTTGTTCCTCCTTTGCTTGAAGGAAATGGAAAACTTGAGGTTTAAATTACAAATTATTTCTGTACTCATCGTTTATTTGTTCTTTTTGCACTTCTCTAAAAATATATTGGGCTTTAGGTATGGTCTATTGATGGTGGTGCTAAGAACCCCGTAGCCAGTGAGGACATTGGTAAATTCTACAGTGGAGATTGCTACATTGTTCTTTATAGTTACCATTCTAGAGAAAAAAAGGAAGATTTTTATCTATGCTATTGGATTGGAAAGGACAGCACTGAGGTAAAAAGACCTCCAAAAAAAACTATTATATCAGCTAAAATTATTAATTGATTGCATTTTAATCCTATTGTATTAACAGGAGGACCAAAATACAGCTGCTAAGTTGACTACATCTATGTTCAACTCACTCAAAGCGAGACCTGTTCAGGTAACATACCATAATCATTTTTTTATTTTTCTTTTATGAGGAAAAATGGACTAGTCAGACAGGTTGTGTAACTGTCAAAATGGTTTCAGATTAAAACAATTCACTTTATGTTACTGTCATGTTGGGAAAACACTTTTGTACATAATTTCTAATCCTTTTGAAAAAAATTTATTTTTGAACAAATTTTCTTTTTTGATAAAATACACTTTGGGAGTGTTTCGACCATTTTGACATGTTTGCTTTTAAGCTTTCTTTTCTATTTGAGACAAAACATTACCCAAACTCACTGATTAATAGGTGAGCTGGTTTTCTTTCCCTAATTTGTATGTGTATGGTATCATTTTCTTTAGGGCCGTATCTATCAAGAGAAAGAACCACCACAGTTTATTGCTATTTTTCAGCCTATGATAGTTTTCAAGGTACTCGTAACATTCTATGATTTAATCATAGCTTGTATATCTGTTATTGAAATTGAGAATAAATGATGTTATGAGTTTTGTTTTATTAGGGTGGATTGAGCTCCGGTTATAAAAGCTCCATTGCAGAAAAAGGAGTGGATGATGAAACCTACAGTCCGGATAGTACTTCTATTATTCGAATATTGGGAACTTCAGTTCACAATAATAAAGCAACTCAAGTAGATCCGGTACTTATTTTATTACAAAACGATACCATTATTTAAAGTCACATAATCACTTGAAAAATACTATTAACATGTAAGTTCATGGGGACTTTTTAATGTAATAATCATGGTGTATTTTAGGTGCCAGCGTCTTTAAATTCATATGAATGTTTCGTCATACATTCCGGTTCCCATTTATACATCTGGCAAGGAACCCAGAGTACTTATGAGCAGCAGCAATGGGCTGCCAAAATTGCTGAATTTTTAAAGGTACATGCTTGTGGGAACATACCTTCTCATTGTACATGCTTTTTTTATAACAACAATCCAATACTTTTTGATTAATTTTGTTTTTCTTTTTTAAAATTCAGCCCGGGATAACAGCCAAGTTTCAGAAAGAAGGAGCAGAAAGCTCGACCTTTTGGCTTGGTCTTGGAGGGAAAGATAGTTTCACAAGCAACCGTGTATCACTTGAGACTATTAGAGATCCTCACTTGTTTGCATTCTCACTTTATAAAGGTTGCACAAGCTTAAATTTTTTAATTTTCATGTTTTATTTGTTTATTTAACATTTTAACCCCTCTAACTATATTTTACTTTTTGTTACAATTTTTGCTGCTTTATTGATTTCCAGGAAAATTTGAGGTGGGTTTGGAGTTTCTATAATATATTTGTTTGTTTCAGTTATTTAGTTGTTTCAAGAATGTCTGAATCAAGATTGTTTTTTCTGTTTATTATAGATTGAAGAAGTTTACAACTTTGATCAAGATGACTTGTTGCCAGAGGATATCTTGATATTAGACACACGTGCTGAGGTTTTTGTTTGGGTTGGTCAAGCAGTTGACCCGAAGGAGAAGAAAAATGCTCTTGACCTTGGCCAGGTATTCATTTAGTGATCATTGTTATGTCACACTTTTTAGAGGTGGCAACATGGGCGGGTTGAGGAATAAGTTAAAATGAGTAATATTTCTACGGAGCAAAACGGGTCAGGGTCACTGACCCGGAACACTTTTAGTCCAAAGATTTTAGTTTTGTTCAGAAGAAACGGATCAAGGCCAGGTTGACCCGAGTAGTCTAAATTTCTTTTACCAAATAATTGGTATGTTATATATGATTATAAGGATTATAGTACTTCAACTTTCTGAATAAAATGATTATAAGCAATTTTTTCCATAAAAACTTCACTTCTTTTTCTTACTTTACCATTTTGATTTCAGAAATATATAGATTGGGCCGGAGCTCTTGACGGATTATCCCCACGTGTGCCATTATACAAGGTTACAGACGGCAATGAACCTTCCTTTTTCACAACATATTTCTCGTGGGAACCTTCAAAAACATTAGTATGTCCTCTCTTTACATATGATTATCCATCAAACATTTTAATTGCTAACTAAATCATGATTATAATTATCATTGTTTTATTTATCTTTATCTTAATGCAATTAGATTCATGGGAATGCATTCCAAAAGAAGATTACTATACTGTTTGGGGCAGGCCATGCTGAGGTAAACGACTTTAACAAAAAAAAACTGATGTTTTATTTATTTTCCTGCAATGATATATTGTACTGACTTTTGGTGTTAAAAATAATTATAGGGCCATGGAGGTCAAGGTGGTGGAGCAACTCAAAGGGCCTCTGCCATGGCGGCATTAAACTCGGCATTTAATTCATCTGGTGGCGGTGGTAAAGGCCCGGGTTCACCAAAAGGACCAAGTGGTGGTTCACAGAGACGGGCTGCGGTTGCTGCATTATCTAATGTTCTTACTGATGCCAAAATCGATGAACCGTCTCCTGGTGGCTCACCTGGTATTCGAAACTATGATACTATGGCTGTATTAATATACATTATCATAACAATAAATAGTAAGCAGGTTGAGCTAGAATAACGGTTTAATTAATAAACTTTTACATTTTAAACGCTTGAAAAAGAACATTTCATGGTATACACTGATGCACATACAACCTATATATTCACAATTCTGTTTATTTTTTGGAGTTTGATAGCACATACAAGAGTCTGTAAATTATATAAACATGTGATCTAATTGTCATGCAGAGAAGCCTGAAGAAGCTCCTGAAGAAAGTGCGGAAGCTTCTGAAGAGCCCTCTGAGCCTGCTCCAGAAGAAGACGATCCAGAAGCAAAAGTAGCTATTGAGGAGGACGAAAATGGTATTTTATCAAGTAAATCCACTTTCAGCTATGAGCAAGTGCGGGTCAAGTCAGAGAACCCTGTTCCTGGAATCGATCTTAAAAGGAGAGAGGTTAGTTTTCTCAAACAAAAAATGCTTGAAATTGTATAATTAGCTCGGCATTATACCAGAAAAAATGGGCAAATCGCGCCATTGGGTAACAGGTTAAAATGGGTCAGGTCCAGTTGGCCTAGAACACCTTTTCATTTACATAACGGGTCGAAGTTTTAACTTTTATAAGTAAATGGATCGAAATTCCATATCTAATTCTACATAATAATAATTATTACTTTCTTTGATCTTTCAGGCTTATCTTTCTGTTGAAGAATTTGAGTCTGTGCTTGGGATGACAAAAGAGGAATTCTATCAGTTGCCAAAATGGAAGCAAGATTTGACCAAGAAAAAGGTTGATCTCTTTTAGAAATCTAATCAAAGACCTCAAACCAAGTAATAAACACAACACCACACTACCCTTTTTAACATATCAAATAACGTACACTCGCCTTTCTCTACGTTGCTTTTTTTGCAGTTTTACCGATCATTTGCCTAATTATATAGGCATTTTCTTGATCGTTTATGATATGATTATAGCAATTAGTATTGGTTTTTTTGTTCCTTTTTTTTTTTTTTTGTTATTTCATGCTTAAGTAAAGAGTAATTATATTGCCTCCTTCAAGATTTCATAGACTTCAGAATCGGCTTGTTCTGTTGTCTTTTTTGTTTATAAGAAGGTAGCGCGATCTGTATTCGAATTCTATTTACATATAATGGATAAAGATTCATTGATTGTCATAATCACTCTTTATTCAGTGTTTTTTTTAATCTTGTTTAGGTGTTCTAGGTGATACCATGTTAATGATTACATTGATGAATTACTGATACAAATTTTCATATGACAAAAGGGGTTTTTTCTTTTTGGATTATGCTGTGTTTCTAAAATTACGTTTTCAAAAGCATATTTCCCACAAGCGTGAGACGTGCTTCTTCAAAATTGTGTTTACTGAATTACTGATAGGAAAAAAAGTGGTAATTTTGTTGGCAAAACACATTCCCAAATATTATGTAGTATAATAATAATACGAAGTTATGGACTAACAGCCTAATATTTGGATGTTAAGTTTGACTTTTTTTTTTGAAAGACCAACTAATAATAATATATATGATATAATGTACAGATTTTACATTACCAAATCCTCCATCAGGAATGGAAGAAACAAACCTCCAACTAGTTGTTACTGTAATAATTGAAGCTACATTTGTTTCATTTACTACTATAACAACCAGCAATCCTTATCATCTATTAAGAGGCAAAGCCATTACTAGTGACGAGAAAGAGACAAACTTGGACTCGTTAACCACAAACACCAGTTTAATTTTGTTCCTTTCTTCACTCTAGCATTAAATCATTGAAAACTTAGTACTTGGATCTCGAAGATTAATTCACCCAAATTATTTTCCCCCTCAAAGATGATCAAGTTTCTGCTTTTCCAAATCAAGTAAGTAACTATTCTAACCACCACCGACCAAATTACGTACCCCTCTTTCTTTAGTATACCCTTGGCAAACTGATGCGTAGCGCAAGTAAGTTAAAACCTAGTTTAAGGTAAATTTGTAATTTGTAATTGCAAACGTATTCAGTTTCTAAACTTATTTTGACATAAAACATGTCTTAGGGATCACTACAACATCTTTTAACACCAACAATTCAGTTTACACTTTCAAAATCAAAGGTTAATCTCTAAACATTCATTTGCCTCAGGATTCAAAATACCAAATATTGATCATTTATTAATTAATTTCGGTTTATAGACATATTAAGATGTTAGAAACAAATTGCAAACTCATATCTTGACTCCAATATGTGTTATATACACTAAGTGAGCCTCAACACTAACTTTGAACTCAAGAACACAAATAAACATAGAAGAAAACTCGATCACTTGAGTCTATTTCTTGATTAAGGTTTGGTAGACGGAAGATCAGAATACTTGTTTATGCTTCATTTCTTGTTCGTGATTTCTTCTTGGCAAATGATCTTGAGGTGAAGTGTGTGTGACTAAGATAAGTCTCTGACTTAATTATCTCCTCCGTGAACCAACTTTGGGTCGGTTGTATTAGAAATACGGATATTTGCTTCCCGATCGAACTTACAACTTATCCGTAAGGTAATAATAATTTCTAACCATGAATCCATGATATATTTGAAATCATTATATAAAACCATATAATACTCTATAATTTTATTCTTTTCCATTATCATTCCGGACATCATATTTAAACGACAATAGCTCATAATATAATTTTAAACTTGGAATATTATTTATTTTTCAATAATACAACACTACAAACACAAAGTATAACTAGATCCAATTCGGAGTGTTATATATTTCATTTTTCAACTATAATTATTTTATAATTTAGTTATTATTTTATGTACTGGGTGAATATTTTCTATCTGCCTTTGTTCCCGAGCAGTTACGGATTATCCAAGACGCGATAACATGCAATCCCGAACACCCTTATCTAAAGCACTAAAGTTAAGTAAATGTAGTCGTTTGATATAAAAAATAATATTAATGTAATAATACGTGTGAATTATATAGTATTATATTTTAACGGATTGAATATATAGTAGGTTAATAATATTATTTATTATTTATTTATTTATCTTTACTAGAAGATTGCAATCTAATAAAATAAAGAAAAAGAAGCATGCTTTTAACTTTTTATCCTTAAAAGAAGGTAAAGAAAGCGTTCAAAAACAGTCAAAAATAATAATAATTAAAGTGGCCATCTGTAAATATGTAATTAATCAACTTCGGCGTTCTTACGGTTACGGTGTTGACTAATTTCATTATCTTTCATATTTGATTAAACAAATAAAAAAACTCAGTTATAATTTATATTAAAAATTATAATAAATTAATATGATATGTAGGGTGTAGTTGTGGCGGTTCTATGTATAATTCGAACTTAATCCGTTAATTATGGTTTTAGATTTTCAAACCCAATAGTTTCGATTTCTATCGGTTACCGTTTGATGAATTCTAGTCACTAACAGTTAGGTTTCGGTTTTAAAACCATACCCACATCGTTTTCAACATACATACATAATTTAGCGCAGCAACCTAGCTTCATTTTTCTAGCATTATATATAAACTTTAGCAACAATAATTCAATGTGTAATAGCATATTTCAACACTAAATAGTAAATACTATCTTTAAACTTCAGCTCAAATATACACAAAATAGACATATTTTGTATCATATAATCATAATATAAAAGACGATCTGAAAAAGGGTAAGGATCAAAGGGAATGTAAAGTTATTGACCTTATTACATAGACATAGACCTTACAATATTTAATGGTCTTTTTTTCACTTCTATTTAATAATTCTAAAATTATATATATAACATTAATTTTTAGTGGTCATTTTCCTAATGGGGCAATTTGATTAAAATGAAAACCGAATCAAGCCCGTAGGTAATTAAAATTCGGACCTTCGATTTTGAGGTAGTTTTGGTTTTATTGGTTCGTTTTTGTCGATTTTAATGAATTGGTTTTGGTTTTCCAGTTTCTATGCTCACCCCTAGTGACATGTTTGGAAGAAATTGATCCAAATTATAACACTCATTTTCTAAGTTTGATAGGGGGAAATGGGTTTCTTATCCTGCTGATGTTTTTGTATAAAGGTTGGCACTTTTTCATGTATGTATTATTGTACTATTTTCTAAGTCTCAAGCTTTGAGGCTTTCTTGCTATTAATATATTTGGTTCTCTTGATGAGGTGATGTCTTACCGAAGCTCCCTTCTACTGAACCTCTTTTTGCTGTTCAAAAAAAAAATTTATAGCACTCTTACTGCCTTACCATTTTTGTCCATAGACAAGAAATACACTGTTTAAGACATTGCAAATAATACAAGGTTTAATTAGTTAAAATGCCATTTTTAGTCTCATTAAGCGATTTGTGCTCCTAGTTAAACTCTTTAGACTACCGGTATTGGTGTCATGAGCCTGCGTGGAGCATATCTAAGGGGTGGCTATCGTGTCTTGTTCAGGTTTACGGATTGACGAGTCGGTGGAACGAACACGACTTGTATGATTATTCGTGTCAAGGTGTACGACATGAATACGTATAAGTTGAAACATGATATGACCCGCATAAACCATTTAAACATACGGGTTGGCGGGTCATAAATGGGTTGGCATGTCTAGTTTACTAACTTTGTCCCTTGTTTGTCAAAATACAATAATTTAAATGCAAAATACTAAATAAAGTTCAGCTCTATCGAGATAGTTTAATCAAAATACAAAAACTTGATGACTCTAAGAAACAATTAAGCTACTAACGATGAAACATTGATAATTCAATGATGTCTATTATCGGTAGTTTAAAACGGCGAGGGACCAAAAGCGAAGCGATAAGGTTGTTTATAATTAGGTTTACAAATATTAAGGAATTAGATAAAAGCGCAATAAAGAACGTGAAATTCATAAGGATAAATAAATAAATAAAAATATCAATAAAATTATAAAAATATACGGGTTGACGATCGAATCGTGAACCCGCTAGTCAACCTGAACATGACTTGTTGATTTATACCTTTTGACGGCTTGATCCAAAAACAACCAATATCAATTTATGCTCAACTCAAACATGTTTATTACATATCGGATTCATGTCATGTCAATAATTATCACCTTTATCTAACACGAACCCCATTGCAGGAACACCACCCTCCCTTTTTTCCTCGCCCTCTATCAAAGCCCTGCTCGGCAGGAACTTCCTATCTTTGCGAGGAAGAAAGAGAGAAAACTAGAGGGAGTAATGGATGTATGATTTGGCAACTGTACTACTAGTATTAATTAATTAAAGATGAAGAAGAAAAACCATACTGTCACGTACATATCGTATACACATACACACTTCAATTAGAAGTTTAATATAATATTAAACATTATATAATATATATATATAAGTTTTTAGTGAAGGGTGGCAAGGCTGGTCCCATTATGATTACCATTAACATTCCATCAACAAATTAATTAATTCTACCCATGATTTCTTTAACATGGCCTACATGATTGGTATCTAATTCATTGATATGATATAATCATACATCCTTTTATATTAATATTTATATTTAATTTCATAAAATCATGTATGATTCATCATTGTCACATTCTGGTCTTCATATCTACAATAATTTACATCAAGTGTCTTCAATCTTCATCACATGATCCACTCAAATTCTCTACCTCCTCCCTAACTTATCACAAGCTTTGGATAATTATAAATTATTATATATATATATATATATATATATATATGTGTGTGTCCTTTCTCTATAAAGATATAATTATCTATATCTATTCTGTCGAGCTTGGGTATTTTTTCAAAAAGTATTTATTAAAAATTTATAAAAAGCAGTTGTAGTCTGATTAAAATTACTCAGTCTGGTGAACCCGCGTTTCAACACATGCATTTCATTGGACTTCAGCAATAAAAGCGACAGCTACATCTGACAACGCCCAACGAACATCGTTTTATGACCAAAAACCTTAACGTGGAAGATTATCACTTAAATTTTACAGAAAGAACAAAAAATGCTAGATACAAATTAATGTATAAATTCAATTGCAGAATGTACAAGTAACTTAAGCAGCATTGTGCAAGATCAATCGTAAAATGAAAAAAGTACCTTACGCTAAAAAACTTGTACTCTGGTCAACAGTCCGCGTAGACCGACGAGTCTATTGAGAATGAACAAATATGCTTCGTAATTAACTCACCAATATCTAAATTGTTATTTCCACGCCGTGATACAACTGTCTGATTTGCTAATGCCACTCCACTGATTGAACTCGGGTCCGCTATTGACTCAGTCGATGATACAAAGCGTATGCTTTTCTGAAGGAACTCGTTCGCCGCGAGTTGACTCAAGAGGGCTGACTCAGTCACCGAATTCCTTTTGTTGTGGTGTTGACGAGACGTTGACCGGACTATCTCCGTCAGCATTGCGGCGGATAACCGCCGCACGCCACGTTCTCCACCTAGTATCAGTGACGGGTTGATAGTTTTCCGGTCGGACTTGTTGGTTTTCCGGTGAGATTTTGTCGGTGGTGTAGATAAGAGGACGATTGACTCGGGCGTGTGGTTTTTGACTCGGGCGAGTGGGTCTCCGAGTAGTAGAATCTCGTTAACGTCGACTAGCATTACTTTCTTGAACTTCCGGCGAACCCGACCCAGAACCATCGGGTAAGCAGCCCACCGTCTCAAATTCATTGGTACATGGGGTAAAAACCCGGATAACGAGTTCTCCGGGTCAAGCTCGTCAATCCCAAAACCAACCACCGACCCGTAAATTGCCCGAGTCAACTCAGTCTCACCACCACCATCACCCAAACTCGAATTATTGCTCTTAATCCTCCGACCCCAAATGGGTTCTCCTTTATCCGGACCTTTTCCGTTTTTCACGAACCGGGTCGGGTCAAAACTGGCCGGAAAGTCGACGACTTGACTCCCGTTTCCGAATTCTTCTTTGTACCAGTGAACGAGTTTAAAGAAAACATCATTCTCTTCACGAATCATATCATCGAAAGAATCCACCGTCGAAATCGAATTAAAGATGAACAAAAGGTCCGCTGTTGAAGCTAAACCGGACCGGTGAAAGGTTCTCAAGAACAATTTGAGTTCTTTCGTTGTTACGAGGTCGGAAACGTGACAGATTACGAGCTCATTCATGGCGGTTGTGCCACGTGTATAAAGAGTACCTAGCCCCTGTAACGCGGGTGAATTCGATCTTGATTTCGTGTGAAAATTCAAATTAGGTGGGTTTTGAGCGAGGAATCGGCGGTATTGATGGAGGTTATGGTGAGATGAGATGAAATCGTTGTTGGGTTCGAAAGATGAGAGTGTGAAGAGAAGCAAAGTGAGGAAGATTAACAGAGCACAAATGGAGATTGTGGATTGAGCTCTGGTGAAAATATGGTTTGAATTTGTGCGTTTGAGGATCGAATTAATTGTTGGAGATTTGAATGGGGATAGTGATGATGGTGTTGAAGGATTGAATTGGTGTTCTTCAGGGAAGAAAACCAAGAAGATACCCATTCCCTGACCTCCTTCCGGCACCACCGTCCACCGCCACCGTTACCGTTGCTGTCGGTGTTTAGTTGAATTGTGCTTCCTTTTCTCTGAAGATGAAGTAGGCTTCTGTTATCTTTTGTTGTACAAGAAGTGGATTCTGTTTGTGTGTTTGCAGTTGTCTATGTGTGTGCAAGTTTCTTTTTCTGTCGTTGTCTTCTCTTCAAGAAAATTTGTGCTTCAACTTAAATGCTTACAAAATATTTATAATTTTTTATTCACATACTTCATAATGACTGTGAGAAACGACTATTTTCTAAGCTCTAATGAATTCATACCAAATAAATTCAAAAATTTTAAAAAAATTAGAAATTTATATATCTTTTTTGCTAAATCTTATATAATATTTTACTTACCAAACATAAATAAGTGTTAAAAATATAAAAAAATATAACTTTATTAATAGATTTCACATATTATTAGATAAAACAGTTTAATAGAAAATCTAGTTATAAATCTTTCTCATTTACTAGATTACTCATTACTATATGGTTTCTAATTGGAAAAAGAAAAAGAGGACCTTGTTAAAAAAGAAAAGTAGAAGAGATGAAAAGTAGCAAAGTTTCTTGCTTAAAATGTTCATTTTTTTTCTCTTAAATAAGGATAATAGTTTTTTTTTAACTTTTTCTTTTTGGAAGGCAATTTTCCTTATAGAGAGTTATCCAATTTTAACATTAATTTACATTGAATTTAATATAAAGTCATAAATTTTTTCTTTGATGTTAACACTAAACTTGATGTGATTAAAAAATATGCTTAAATTACACTAAAATTAGTGTAACAACAATTTTTAACAAAAACTTGAAAATCAGTTACTTTGCTTTTTCTAATCCTTGTCATCTTTGAAGTATTTACATAATTCAAAAAATTTGTAGAGTAGAAAATTATTCCTATACATAAATGATTATAATTTTCTCATTAATCAGTATATTAAAGTATTTATGTAAGAAATCTATTTTCATATTGATTTGATTACATTTTTTATCTTCCAGAAAAGTGCATGACTTATTTTTTAAAGACCTAGAAGTAAATTTTATTATAAAACATAGTAAAATATCTATCAATGAGTGGGTACACTTCATACAAATATACAATGTTAATTTGATATTTTGATGCACTTTCATGAAACGATTTCAACTTTCTACCTTTCAAAAAATTGTAAATACCTTATTGAAATTAAATTAAGAATTAACTCCTAAACCTCTAACTTTTATGCTATTTTTTAATAGCAAAACATTTTTGTTAGGAAAATTGCAAAAGTAAATATCAAATTTCTTTTAAAGTTACAACTTGAATGAAACGCAATGACTACTTTCGTTGGCATCGATATAAATAAATATAAAAAAAATTGATTATCAAATCGTATGCTTGAATTATTCAACGGGTAAATTGGGGTTTGAAGCAAAGCTTTTTAGTTTTCCCATATTATTATTTCTTATATTTTAAGGGTTGCTTTAAACCATAGTATCGATTTAACATTAATAAATCATAAATTTTGTATTTAAGAAAAAGGTATCGTTTTTTATTGTAATTTCGTGGGTAAAATTTATGTTTATATAAGTTCAATCGAATAGAATCGTTATTTGATTAGATTATGTAATCAAAATAAGGCTGTAACCATTTTTAAGACGATTATCTTATAATAGACTTTGTATATGTTTTCCATAATAGTACCATGCAACTGTTTTACAACTTTTGTATAAAACAACTTCAAGATTTAAAGAACATGATACTTAAAGAATTTAATACCATTTATAGAACCTAGGAAGTAGGAAGCAAGATTTATGAGAAAGATAATTATACTACCATGACTCACACATTAAATTTAGTCATGTGATATAATATGTAATATACTTTTAGCGATATAATATATCTCAAAAATTAAGCGTTGTGAGAAAACTGACAGACCATTTGGTGTATCATTAAAAACACTTGTTAATTACTAGTATTTATTATTATTGGTTTCAATCTCCATGCCTTTTGCATTGAATATGAGAAAAGATTAAAAAAGAAGAATTGTTTATTTAGTAAAGCCAAAAGTAGGAGGGTTTGAATATGAGAAAAGATTAAAAAAGAAGAATTGTTTATTTGGTAAAGCCAAAAGTAGGAGGGGTGAAAGCCAATAGTGTGTTAAAGTGGAGGGGCTTAAAAGAAAATATGGGCACAAATGGGTGGAGGTTGCGTGGGCCGTGGGGTGTCCAGTGTCGTGTGTTTGTTTGCTGTCAATGCCCAATAATATAGGGGTGGCGGTGGAAGCTAAAATGTACAAATGAATATGCAGGATGTACAATTTGCATTGCATTTTGCTGTTTAATCCACCTTTTTAATCTCTGTAAAATAAAAAATAATTTTTTTTTACAAAATGTAGATAAGTTGGTTAATGCCGAACTTTTTTACATAAAGTGAAGTTGACTTGAGTCAAAGAAAAAGCTATAAGAAAAGGTGTTGATGAACCTAACCCATTAACAAACTATATATAAAATAATTAATGTCCCTACTATGAATGTCAAATCTTGCTACAAAATCACGGATCTATTGATGAAATATTCATGAGAGATTCTTCAAACCGTACTCAGAATTAGAACTTGTTACTCTCATAAATAAAAAGAAGATCAAATGTTAAAAGGATGATTTTTAAGGACAAAATAGAGGAAAGAAGATTAGTTGATTTTTAAGGTAAACTCACAAATCCACTAAACCTATTTATAAATTTATTTTATTGTTCACAGCCGAACTTGAATCCACAATCTCTTAGAAGGGGACACTACTCCACAACCACCAAATGACTTAACCACCAAATATCACTGGACCACAAGTCATTTGGTAAAGCCAAGTGTTTATAAAATTAGCATACTGTAAATGGGTAATGGTTATAAAACTATAAATAAATATATGTTGTTTAGTTCGTTTTAAAGAGTCTTATTTTTTCAACTTTAAATCAGCAACCAGTATATGGTCTCAATCATTTCAATTACATATGCTTGGATTAATGTTTCGTTATTCTAGGACATAATCCCTTATGGGATCGTGTCTTAGTTATAGTGTAATCTTTACTTCCACCATTAGTCAAGACTCAAGAATAATAGGCTTTGCAATGGTAGAGAGACTATACGCCCGTATGTTCAGTTACGTAATTCAACATTATCATATGTTATAAAATAGCAACAACATAAATACGTAATGCCGAATCTTGCCCATCTTAAATCAATTACAAACCTAGCTAATTAGCTTTAGACGTAAGCTAACGTGTTTCGTGTTATATCTTGAACACATACAATAAATATTAAGCATATCTTGTGACACGTTAGACGGGGTATTAGATATCGCGTTACAATGCATGAAAAACTAATTATGGTGGTGTAATTGTATGAAATAAAGTGTCGACATACAATTAATGAAAACAATTGCAAATAGAAGAGCAAGCAAGACGATGGAATGCTTCAAAAGCGGATGTGAATACTAATGGTGATCATGACACAATTGACATTGATGAAATGGAAGATGAAGATTCTATAGGGAATTTGAATTCATCTCGTACTTTCGTTCAAATGGATAGATTTGCAAATATGAGCAACCCTCAAGATTTTTCAAATAAGGAAAGGGGCAAACAAGATCTTTCTAATATTGTAGGAAAAAAAACATTTCGCGAGAAAGAATACATTTGTAGGTAGGCTTATGAGTGTGATTTCATTTCATGAATTTAAAAAAGATAGCTTCAAGATGCTACTAAAAGCGGTATGAGATAGGATAGGAGACACTTGTCTTAAAAAAAGATTGAGAAGGCAAAAAACTTGTTCAAAGGATATGAAGAAGATTATAAGTTGAAGTGATGCTCCACTATGACAGATGCTTGGTCCGTTAGAAAAAGAAGCTTCATGAATATATATATATATATATATATAGGGTTAGGATCAATAGAAACCCCCTCTTAAAAAAAACCCCAAAGTCTCAACCTCAGCCACTCATTTAAAAGGGCAAGATGAGAATTGCATAATTTCCATAGAAAACTCACGATTTCTTCCGGCCATCTCAAAACCCCCATTTTTTTTTTATTTTTTTTACCCCTTCAATCTTTAAATGACCATAACTATTTCAATTTTTTGAATTTGAGCAAAAAAATTATACTAATATAATCATTTTTTAATCCTCTTTCAAACGAGACCACTCTTCCTATATTTTTGAAATTTTTTTTACGAAAATGATAAATTTGTCATTTTCATCATTCTCGTGTCCCCCCGTATATATCACTTAAACAGCAGGTCCCGAAAATGATGAAAATGACGAAAATTATCATTTTCGTCACCTGCTGTGCTGTAACGTGATATAGAAGGGCACGAAAATGATGAAAATGACGAAATTTATCATTTTCGGCTGCCCCTTATATATCACGTAACAGCAGGTGACGAAAATGATGAATTTTCGTCATTTTCATCATTTTCGTGTCCCCCTTATATATCACTTAAACAGCAGGTCCCGAAAATTATGAAAAATGACGAAATTTATCATTTTCGTGCCCCTTATATATCATGTAACAGCAGGTGACGAAAATGATAAACTTCATAATTTTCATCATTTTCGTGTCCCCTTATATATCACTTAAACAGTAGGTCCCGAAAATGATGAAAATAACGAAATTTATCATTTTCATTCCCCTTGTATATCATGTAACAGCAGGTGACGAAAATGATAAATTTCGTCATTTTCATCATTTTCGTGTCCCCCCTTATATATAACTTAAACAGCAGGTCCCGAAAATGATGAAAATGACGAAATTTATCATTTTCGGCTGCCCCTTCTATATAATGTAACAGCAGGTGACGAAAATGATAAATTTCGTCATTTTCATCATTTCCGTGTCCCCTTATATATCACTTAAACAGCAGGTCCCGAAAATGATAAAAATTTCAGCATTTTAATCATTTTCGTGTCCCCTTATATATCATGTAACAGCAGATGACGAAAATGTTGAAAATGAGGAAATTTATCATTTTCGGGACCTGCTGTTAGGTGATATAACAACAGGTGACGAAAATGATGAATTTCGTCATTTTTGTCGAATTTTTTTTTTCCAGAAATATAGGAAGAGTGGTCTCGTTTGAAAGATGATTAAAAAATAAGAAGATTGGTATAATTTTATTGCTCAAATTCAAAAAATTGAAATAATTATAGTCATTTAAAGATATAAGGGGTAAAAAAAATTTTAAAAAAATGAGGGGGGCTTTACCCATAATACCATTCCTTCTAAAATTAAACCTTATAATTGTTTACTTAATTACAATAATGTCATTATAGATCTTGACCATTGATTTGATCGATCTAACGGCTAGGATTGGGACTTTGTTTAAGGGGGGTCTTTGTTGATCCAATTTATATATATATATATATATATATATATATATATATATATATATATATATATATATATATATATAGGTTAAGGTTCAAACGAGAACTGTTTTTTCGTACGAGAACTGCGAGAACCAATCTCGGCCGTTCCTTGGATATGGAAAGTTCATGGATGGAGAGCGTGGAGGGGATCAAGTGTGGCATGGTGCATGTGAGGAATTCATGGGTGGGCAATGACATTAATGGAGTGGGAATTTGACGGCTCAGATTGGTTCTCGCAGTTCTCGTACGAAAAACAGTTCTCGTTTGAACTTTTGCCTATATATATATATACTAGCATGATACCCGCGCAATGCGGCGACGATTGATATTTTATACTCGATGACATATGTATATGGTATTCTCGCATTGCGGTATCATATGTATATGACATTTTATTTCCCTTTTATTTATCAAACTCTTTTATTTTTTTTAAATAACTTTTGAAAAACAATAAAATAAGAAAAAAATCTCTACTTTATAAAATGATATGATGAACATATCATGACTTTAAGAATTGTGTTGATATAATGTGTTTGAAGATAATTTGGTAATTAATTATGATTTTGCTTTAATATTGCATATTATTTGTTGTAACTTTAAGTAATTCGGCTCATTATGGTGATATATTTAATTTCATGACCTTAAAAGTGTTTCTTTGGCTATGATGTGCTTTGTGTGATAAATTTCCATATTACTTTGCAACCAACATATACTTCATCTTTATTTTATTGACTTTCCATATTAATTAGTTAATCACTTTTTAGCTTATAGCCATGCCGTTGCCCATTTTACAATAGCTGCTTCTTTCCATATTAATTATTATATAGTTACTTCTTTCCATATTAATTAGTTTATAACAACGTGACAAGTAAGAAAATGATAGGTTAGTAATTTCAACTTACTTAATTTTAAGAGATTAAGCATTTTGTTTAAATGCTTTATAATATAGTATATATATATATATATATATATATATATATATATATATATATAATTATATATGTGTGTGTGTGTGAATTCAAAGTTAGAGACCGTTTTATTGTCATCCAAAGAACGTTTCGATGACACTCACACAAGTGAGCACATATTTGAATATGTTAATAGTCATATTGAAGAAGTTGGTCCCAAAAATTTAGTTCAAGTTGTAACCGACAATGCCTCTAATAATATGGGTGCAACGACGCTCTTTAGTTGAAAGAGCAGAAATATTTATAGACATCATGTGCTACATATATCATTAATGTTATGCTTAAAGTTATTATAACTTGTTTTTTCTTTTATTATTTATTGTTAGTTATATAAGTAATTTATTTCATTTATTGCATTAACACATTTATTATATCTCAAGCTATTGATGGGCTACTAGGCTACCAACGGTCATAAGGTATAAAAGAATTCTTGATCATGTAAAGAAACTCACTATACTTATTTATGTTCATCATAAAACATCGACTTTGATGAAACAATTTGTAAAGAAAAGAAATATTTTGAGACCGAGAGTCACTATATTTGCTTACACCTTTCTTACATTACAAAGTTTGGCTAATCTATGTTAGTTTAGTGATGAGTGAGAGAAGTGTAAGTTTTCCAAGAGGGCGAAAGGGAAATCTGCTTATGCAATGGTTCTAAGTCCCTTATTTTGGACTAGTATGACTTTATGTTTGAAAGTTTTTGACCTTTAGTCAAAGTCTTGTGAATGATCGATGCGGATTGCAAGCCTTTTATAGGTTTTGTATATGGTGAGCTTTAAAAGGTAAAAAAGGAAATCATTGATACTCTGGACAATAACAAGCGTATGAGCCCATTATAGAAAATCCTTAAAGTAAAGATGAAAGGAAAGCTTGACACGAGTCTACATATGACGGCCTACCTTTTAAACCAATTTTTATCTTTACAATAATTTGGAGGTCCACAATGATCTTGATGCCAATAGTGCGGTTGATAATGTTATTGAGACTTCATGTCTGAAAGTTTATTAACTTTCAAAATCAAATCATGAGGTTGAGATGCCAACATACAAAGGGAAGCTTGGAAAATTTGATCGAGTAGCTACGATCAGAGGACGTGAGACGAATTATGAGAAATACGATCCGGGTAATACATTTAATATTTCATTTATATATTTTATACATTTCCAACTTTATCAATTTCAAATTGTAGAAAATTAGTGGAGTGTTAGGGGTAGCTTAACTCGTCATTTGATAAAAGGTGTTATAAGAATATATTCTTTAACCATTAGTTCATTGGGACATGAAAGAAACTGGAGCACGTTTCAAGGAGTTAGTATCTTTTACTTGAAATATTACGTAAAATATTAAATACATATAATATATTTACTTTGTAGGTGCATACAAAAAAGAAAAATAGATTAGAAGCAACAGAATTGAATAATCTTTTCTTTGTTCAATTTAATACAAACTTGATAGAGAAAAAAAAGGAAGGCGATAGATGTTAAAATACTTCTAGCAAACGATGCTAATGAGGCTCAAAATTGAATTGTTGAAGGTGATATAGATGAAGTTGACCTGGGACTATCTTGACATACGGTTGCTGAAGCCACTAGTGCGGATGAATATTTAAGACCTTAAAGAAGCGCTAGATCGAGAGAACTTTTTAGTGAAGAATTCAAGTCAGATAATAACGATGAAGAAATGGAAGTTGAACAAGTTAGACGGAGTCCAAAATCATTGAACAAAATAGAGAAGACGATGAGTGACAACGAAGTAGAT
Source organism: Pulicaria dysenterica (assembly GCA_947179395.2). Lineage (NCBI taxonomy): Eukaryota > Viridiplantae > Streptophyta > Magnoliopsida > Asterales > Asteraceae > Pulicaria > Pulicaria dysenterica. The sequence goes on from OX359288.1 coordinate 84,380,301, forward strand.
AAAATTTGTGTATGTACTAATATTTGAGTATGTATAAACATGTAGCATGTATAATTTTAAAATTTATATATCAAAATTCCAATCCGAGCACTCCTAGTCTAGACCGAGTACTTGTTACTCCCCACCTACCGCCTAACTCTAGACAAGTGAGTTCTACGACATTGAATGAAATAACAATCAACAATGCAGTAATTTAGCGTTTTACCCTTTCAAGCAAAGATAACGTTTATAGTGGGCTTTTTAGCCCATGGTGCTCTAGCCCAGTATGTGAGGTGAATGAAAATACAGACTTTTAAGATGCAAAGCTTGAAGGCCCTTTTTATGGCAAAAGTTACCACCATCTCCTACCTCTTTTGAATACCTCTTGTTGTCTTTTACAACACCACCCTTGATCCAAAACTTCATGTGTGAAGCAAAGCCCCTCATGTTGCTACAACATTTTACGTTGCCTGTTTTCTTTAACAATTTATTCATAGAAACCTTATATCATTGACAAGATAGCCATCCTCACCCACGAGACTCCATTTTCAGCATAAGATCAAGAGCTTCATTGTCTGCTATAAAACAACATCAAAGAAGGGATTTAATCAAGATACTGCAGATTTTAGAGTGTTAATCAACGATCACATGCTGAGGGGATGTCAAATTAATGTTATATTCCTTCAAATAGCAAGTAGCATTGAACCTTCATTTATTTTACTCCACCAACAAAATCCAATTAGCCAAATTGTATACATGTCAATCAAAATCTTGCAACTTTAAAACCATTGTAGGCAATAACCTATTTCACCAATTAAGAGACACCTTCATTGCATTTCAGGGGGCTTTTTTCATCTCGTTTCAGTACAGGTTATTTTCATTCCTTACAAGTCAAACATGTAAAATCAACATTAGGTGAATAAGAAATAGGTTAAATACATTGGAAGTCATTCTAATGCATAAAACCTATTAAATTGTTTTATTCAAAAAGTTGGATTCTTATTAAAACAATATAGCTTCTGTAATGATATTTGACACACTTATTGTTTATAAACAAACTAAAAACTGTGGAAAAAAGGTGTTTCTGGTAGTATCTAAACTCCAATGGGCCAAACAGGTGAGAATGTGATATCATAAATTGGCTTAAAAGGTTCCAATGTTCTAACAACAGTCACCCAAATAGTATTTTTATTTTACCGAGGCATTTGTCAGGAAGCAGTCTCTCTCTCTACGAATAGAATTATGATTATCTACATCTTACTTCCTCCATACCCACTAGATCGGATCGGGTATTGTTGTTATTGTTGTATTTTATTGAGGCGTTAAACCTCCAAACTAACTTTAATCAATATATTATACTTTTTTCAAAATAATATATCTTTTCATCATATTTAACACAATATTTATTTTCTGAGAACTGGTCTCATAAAAAGTGTTTTAGCGTCAACAGACCCAAACCCATTTTCAAACGGTACCAAGAAATCACCCATATTGACCAATAACCCAACCCCTGTGACCCGACCAATTTTCCAACTCTAATGTCTAAGCAAACTCGCTAAAATACATAATGCATAGAAGTATCTAAGGATTGAAACTAGTTACCAGTCATCTTTGATGTGTAGAAACTCATTATCATCATTTGAAAGACTTCCTGGTTGATCTGGACCTTGTACAAATTTTTGCATAGCCTCAGATTCCCTACAAGTTCATCAGATCTGTGTCGAATTCATAAATTGACAGACATAGCTATCAAATGTGGGATTTAAACCACTTATTATTAACCACTTTCCACTGAAATCAATGAGTTTTGGTGTATTCAACAGAAGTGTTTACCAATTACAAAAATCACTAATTTAAATTACTTTCCCCGGTGAAAGTAGACTGTGATAATGGTGTCTAGCTCTATAAGAAACTAAATCGAACTATTATATAAAACTACACAAAGATTTATGATTCAAACATGAAAACTCTCTAAATGAACCGCAAAACTCCTCTCTTTTTAGACTAAAAGTAACACGTCATGTACCTTGGTTGACTTTTACAACAACACCCATGATCCAACACTTTGTGTGTGAAGCAAAGCATCCTCATTTACTTAAGAAATTTTGCATTTCTTCTTTTCTTCGAGCTCTTAAAAGAAACCTTGTACCTTCATCAAGATAGCCATTTAAATCATACCCACAAGACTCCATTTTCTCCATAAGATCAAAAACATCATCATATGCTATAAAACGAGATTGGAGAAGGGATTTAATCAAATTATTGCAAATTCTTGGTTTCAAGATGAAACCTTTTTCCAAGGCGTAAAGAAAAACTTCAACCGCCAAATTCAATTTCCCTTCTCTACAAAGAGTACTAATTAACATCACACAACTTGGAGGTGTTAAATTAATTTGATATTCCTTCAAAATAGAAAGTAACAATAAAGCTTCCTTCGTTTTCCGCCCTTGACAGAATCCAATTAGCCAAATTGTGTACGGTGCTGAATCCAAATCTTGCAACTTTATATCCATATCAAGTAATAACCTCACAGACCTCTCTATTTCACCTTTTTGGAGACAATCTTCGACCAATTTTATTATCTTTTCATCTCGTTTCGGGAGGCTTTTTAAATACCTCAACCAAAGACTGAAAGCTGCAAACGTCTTCTTCTTTCTACAAGACCATTTCATGAGCATTTTATAAACTGCTGGTGTCGGTTTACATCCATTTCCCACCATTTCTTCTAGAAGCCTAAATGCATCATCTTCTCTCCCAACACTTTGAAGCCCGTTAATGAGTGTTCCATAAGTTACCGAATCAGGTGAATTTCCTTTTAGTTGGAGCTCCTTAAAGAGCTTGAAAGCGCCATCTAATCTTCCTGCTTTGCACAAACCATTAATCAAGATATTATAAGTTGTAACAGTTGGAAGGATTACAGTGTCGGCAAGCTGTGAGAGAAGTTTGTATGCTTTGAGGGTTGATCCTGATTGACATAATTTTGTCACTAATGTTTGCAAACTGCTACTATCAACAACTCTATCTGAACCTTGAGTTAAACGAAGAAATAAAGAGGGATTTCTTCCGATTTCCATTTTGTAAAACAAAAGGTGGGCTTTTTGAAGTTCACCCGCTTTACAAAGCCCGTCAATAAGAGAATTGAATGTAACAACTGAAGGCACGCATCCACATTTTTCCATCTCATCAAATATGTTTTGTGCCTCACCAACTAAACCATATCTACACATACCAGATATAAGAATAGTGTAAGTAGAAGCATCAGGAAACTCATTAACACCTGAGATTTCAAGTTTTAGTGAGCGGGCTTCATCCAAGAAACCCTTGTCACAAAACCCTTTTATCAAGGTATTATAGGCTTGGGTGTCAGGTACTAAATTCTTATCAGTCATTTCTTTTACCAACTTAAATGCATCATCTACTCTACCCTCATCACATAACCCTCGAATCATGATCGTGTACAATATGACATCAGGTGTGATGTCAGCTTCTATGATTTTCTGAAACATATCATGAGCTTCTTTAAACCTTTTAGTTCTAAACAACCCGTCAATTAAAGAACTGTATCCAGTTAAATCAAGATCAAAACCGTCGGTTTTTAAATTTGCTATAAGAACAAAAGCTTCCTCCATTCTACCCAACTTACAGACCCCATTAATCAAAGCATTATACATAATAGAATCAGGATTATTACCACTACTTCTCATGTTCTCAAACAACCGGTAGGCATCATCAATTCTCTTAGCTTGACATAATCCTGAAAGCACTACAGTATAAGTGATCTTACTAGGCTCAATGCCTCTCTCTGTCATTTCATCAAACAGTTCAAGTGCATCTGAAATCTTTGCACTTTTGCACAACCCATCGATCAAAATACTATAAGTTGCACAATTCAAATGACAGTTCAACTTCAACATCAGATTATACACGGCTAAAGCTAACAAAACCATGCCTTTATTCACTAATATATGAAGAACCAAATTGTAAGTAAATAAATTAGGTTCGCAATCGAATTCTTTCATTTTACCAAACGATTCCACTGCTTTCTCAGCATTCTTCATCTCCCAATAAGCACCAATTAGAACCGCAAAAGCATCAGACGGAATTCGTAACCCGTTGCTTTTAATCTCTTCAAGAGCTTTCCAATAAGCATCGAACAAATCCAGATTATTTGATACCAGCATATCAATCATCAAATTATGAGAACCCCAGCTACGAAACTGCTTTCTTTTTGCAGCCCACACAAAAAAGCGAAAACAAAGATATGGATTTTGCTGTTCTTGGAGTACGGATGTGATGATTTCAGGGGAAAGAAACGGGACTACTTGTTCGAGTGCTGGTTCCATCGGATCCACTGAATGCACAATGTTTAAAACTTCGCTCGAGATTGCGTTTACGCGAGACAATGACGAGAAGTAACGGAATCTGGATTTGTAAATAAGAAAGGAAATCTTCTTCATTGATTGATAACGGCGTTGACGATGTTGAACTCTTGGCTATCCTTTTCGTAGGTAGTGCCACCATTGTCGTCTCATTAGGGTTTCGATTCAAGATTTCACATACGTGATTTTAGGTCCCGAGTGCGTGCTATTTTTTAAGGGAATCGTTGATCGAGGAGATAAAAAAAATGGATGTTTTCCAGAATTATATACGCGGTGGCGGTGGCGGTGGCGGTGGCGGCGGCAGGAGGCATAGCATCGACGGTGATAACAAATCACAGCTTCTGAATTTTTGGCTCTTTCATTTACTCATTTAGTCCCTTAATTTGATATGATAGTCATATACGTGTTCGACCCGCATATCTTCATCGTATAAAGATGACTTCACTAAACAATATTTTTTTTAAGATCACACATCTATGATCATACTTATAGCATTTGTGTTAAGCATTTGAGTTTTAAAAAATTCTCATTTTCCTTATTATTTATCATGGCTATTTACTACTTTAAGGGTTTTGTTTATGGAATTGAAATCTTAAATACTCCAAAATTTATGGGATTTTAAATTTTAATTAGTATTCATTGTTTGGTTCATGTAAAAGACAATAGGATTTTTAGGGCAAAGATGTTGAGAGGTCAACTTGCCTTCATAATTTGACAGTCTCGGAGATGGGGAAGGCGGAGACGGAAAAGGACAACAACGGAGACGAGGAAATGCGACAACGAATACGGGAAAGGGCGACAACGGCGGGAGATTGGGAAGGGTGACGATTGTTGAGTAATGTCCCACTGAAGAGTGATTTTGTAGTAAAATTTATAAGGATCTTGTGCTACTCCTCTCATAACCAATTGGTTTTGAGTTTGAATCACACAAACTTACAACGATAACATAAGAGTGCAAGGAGTGAGAGTAGGTGGGTTGTAGGATGAGGTGACCATTTGGGTGGTGGATGTGGGGCCACGTCATGAAGGTGTGGTGTGGTAATGTGGACTACGGTGTATGGTGGGTTGATGGTGGACCCAATCAAGTTTATAACCTTTTCTTTTTTCTTTTTTAATGTTTGATTGATTAATGGGTATTAAGTGGATTATAAAAATTGACGTGATAGAAGTGGTGGAAAAAAATTAATGTGATGAATGTGATAAAATGTTACCACTCCTATCACTATAAAATAACTAATTAAGTAAAAACATACTCTACATTAACTACCTCGCTTATATAGTTAAGGTTAAGAAAATATTTGCATTACACAATGACAAACTATATTAGTATATGAATATTGTAGCAAATACATGGTTTACATGATAATTATAATCGACTAAACACAAGAATCTTTTTGCTTAATCATGTTATGACGGTCGTTAAAAGAACAATGGCTATGAGGTCAATTATTATATAATATAGATTTGTGAAAATGTTTTCACTTTTTGTTCTTCGATCGTATCAAACTTTCTTAAAATCCTAAATTTCATACAGTGCTCAAAACATAAAATCAGTATTCATTCATATGGTATATTGGCGAGAGTTTAATGTGAAAAAAGCTTTGAAGCAAGTGAACCAATTAGACCCCACGAAATGAAAATACAACAAGTGATGTAGACATGGAGTTTTAGACAAGTCCACATGACATAAATGTCATTTTTTACTAAAGATACAAAGCAACATACAACCACTTTTGGGCTTTCTCCATATTATTAGTTGCTTATGGTGGTTGTTGTTTTTCCTGTTAAGTTGCGATTGGTATTGCTTACGTGTTTTAATTGATTGATTTACAAGTGCATTAGTAGAGTTGATGCGTCTTTGTTGTGTAATTGTAGTGAGTTAGATATAAGATGTTGAAGATGCAAACTCCTTCGAGCGTTTATTGATTTATAAGTATTATTGTTGAGTTTTTAGAGAACACATTTTTGAATTGACTAAGTTGTTGATGTTAGACATACTAGTTAATAGTGTGTGTATCTTTTTATGTATTAATTATTCAAGGGTGTATAATGTAATTTGTTTATAAAAACAATATGTCTATCCACCTTATTTGGTGTGATGAAAGTTACTCTTGCTATCAAGAACCATTTAATCCCACCCTAATTCTCCTCCCCTCCCCTTCCATTCATCTTATTTCTCCTACACGTCTTTCCTTCTTCTCCTTCTCACTCATGGCAGCCTCCTCTCCAGATGCTTCCCTTCCCATGAGTACTATTCTCCACCTAATTACCAATAGATTATCTTCCTCTAATTACCTGTTATGGAAGAATCAAATTATTCCTTTACTCACATATCAAAACCTTTTGGGGCATGTTGATGGCACTCTTCCCCAACTTGTTTATGAAACTCTTGTTGATGATAAACCACCGTTGAATCCAAATTACACAACATTGTTGCAAGCCGATCACCGGGCTATTATCCTTCTTCAAGTATCACTAACGGAGGAAGCCTTTTCTGAAATCGTCGGTCTTTCCACTGCTCGGCAGATTTGGGTTGCACGTGACGTGAAAACGCATACAACAACTCCTCTGTTGAGTGGATTCAATCCTTACGAGATCAAATTCGTCAACTTTCCAAAGGATCGTCTACCGTTGCTGGTTTTGGAGGGAAATTCAAATCGGTTTGTGATCAATTGGCGGTTGTTGGACATCATGTCGATGAATCAGACAAGGTACATTGATTCTTATATGGTCTTGGTTTACCATTTGAAACATTTTCCACTGCAATTTGAGCCTCACGATCACCCGCGACCTTTACGTGATCTTTTTGCTCAAGCTGAAGCACGTGAATTGTTTTTACGTTCCTTACATGGAACCGTGGCTTTCTCGGTCCACACCAGCCAACATGCTCCATTTCGTGGCCGTGGTGGTCGATCGTTTAGGGGTAGGTGTGGTCGCCGCCGTTGTCGTCCACAATGCCAATTGTGTCGACATCGTCTATCTTTGTTTGCTACTCATAATCCTAGATCTAACGAGGACTTAGCTAAGGCATTTCATGCCCAATGCAATGTTACAGGCTTACAGCAGATAGTCTTGATTGGTTCGTTGACTCAGGTGCTTCTGATCATATGGACTCATCCACGGGATCTGTTACAAAACTGGTAGCTTATGAAGGTACCTCTAAAGTCATTTTTGGTGATGGTAATGTTCTTCCCATATCTCATATTGGTCAATCTTCGAATCATAACCTTCAGTTACGTGATGTTCTTGTGGTTCCAAAGCTTTCCAAGAATTTATTATCTATTAGTAAACTAACGGTTGACAATAGCGTGGATATTTTGTTTTCCCAACCTTATTTTTATAGTCGGGATCGAGTAACGAGACAACTTCTAGCAAAGGGCTAGTGTGAACAAGGTTTATACATTCTCTCGCATACACCTCAAGCAAATTCGGCTGTTACAAGTTCTACATTAAAAGCATCATATGAACTCTGGCATTCCCGCTTGGGTCATGTTTCTTTTGATACAATTTCGCTATTAAATAAATTGGGTTATGTTTTGGTGACTTCTTTATTACCATCGCCTATTGTATATTCGTCTTATCATCTTGCTAAGACGCATCGAATACCTTTTAAACTTAATGAGAAACATGCTTTACATGTTTTGGATACAATTCATTGCGATTTATGGGAGTATAAATGTTAAGTTGTGTTGTCATTGAGTTGCTAGAGAACATAATCTTGAGTTGACTAGGTTGTTGAAATCATAAACTCATTTGGGAGTATAGTTGTTGAGGTGTGTTATTATTTGATAAATTGATAGCTAAAGAACACACTCATTGAGGTAGTAAAAAATTTAAAGTAATTTATATTAAGTTGTTGAAGTGAATTATCAAACAAGAGTAAGTGGTTGAGTTGTCAAATTATACGACTTAAAGTGAAAGTAGATTTTAGGTTGAAAAAGTTGGTAAACTATTGATAACAAAGGTTTATATACTAAGTTATTTTAGATGGCTAGAGTTGTGATGAGGTTGGTGTTGTTATAATGCTATAATGGACTTGACTTAATGAACTATTTATTGTAATGTTGTGTTATACTTATTTTTTTAAAGTAAATTAGTATCACCACATATAAACCTTACAAATGAAAGATAATCCATGGACAAGCTCTAAATGCGCTAAAAAAGAAACCGACTACAACAACACACCCTATATACTTACTGTTGTAAAATAGTCCTAAGAAACAAAATCAAAGTAGTTTCAATGACTAAAACACAACACCACAAAGACATCAATGAAACTTGGAGATATTAGCATCACTGGCCGAATGGATTAGAAACACCTTTCAGGCTTCAGCACTGTAACACCGGGTTTCACGAGCTTAAAATTAGCGGAAATTAAAACTTTTAAAACTTAATTTACACAAAAGGTTTGCAGCGGAACAAACCACTGATTACATATTAAGTAATGTTTATCAACTTGGCGATCAAGAACAACGAATCAAGCCAAGTCTCAAAAATCGAGCCAGTGTTACCAACTACGTATGGACCATCGTCACACAGTATCAGAGTTAACAAACAAGTGTTCCAAAAGATATATACAATAACACTACCCAAAGTACCCCACCTCGCCAGACCATCTGACCACTTACCTACGAAAAGGGAAATATCACGAAACATTAACTACACTAGCTAGTGAGTACAGATATCACACAAGCACCAATAAGCATGCTATCACGTCACGATAAGGCACACAAAGCTAAGCTATCACATAGCGGTGTGCCGACATGTTAGCGGGATCATATCTTGCGAGGTAGCTAGCCTGGCTCAACGATCCAAGCTGGGGAATCAATCACAACCAACCGCGTCGGTGGGGGAGCGAAGAGCAGCCCACCATCATGTTTGAGCCACTAGGACTCCGTTCGGATCTGATCATAGACCAAGATCCTCACTGTATGTCGAGGAACGGCGGCCTGTAGAACCTTTAACCCGGAAAACTCCATCGAGTACCGTTGATCCCGAAAAACACTCAAGGATCCAGCCGCGTTAGCAAACTGACCTCAACCCCTGCGTTTGTCCGGACAGGAATCACAAACACGGATGACCCATAGGGTCCACAGTACACATGCGTATTACATATCACAATTTATATCACTTGGTATCACATATATCACTATATCACGTCACACCTCGCGCGTTCACATATATACACATGACACATAGCAATAGACAACCGATAACCCTACTTACTGAGTCTCATGGGAAACCGGTACTCACCTCGAGATTACAGGAGGCAGAAATGAAATCGGGAATCCCAGGAACCCTCAGAGTCGTCCGATTCACCTAACACATTAGGTTCAGGCTTGGTTATCACATACACATAGCACACATAGGTTAAAACATAAGTTACACAAGCTGTCTAGACTGGACCCCGCTTGCGATCACAAGCACTATCCTTGCGGTCGCAAGGGACTTTCCAGAACAGCCATGCGATCGCAAAGGTACCCCATGCGATCGCAAAGGTTCTTTTCCCCCAAACCCATGCTTCTGATCGCAAGAGATGCCCCTTTTGATCGCAAACATGATTCTAGGGTTGGTTAAGATCGCAAGTTATGTACCTACGGTCGCAAACCTCATTTCCTTCGCTCGTAAGCGGTAAACACCACAAAATAGACCCTTACGGTCGCATGTACCATTACATACGGTCGCATGGACTACAACCAAGGCTTACGATCGCAAGGACCCTGCCTTGCGATCGCATGGATCACAAACACCCCTTTCGATCGCAAGCACCATGCCATGCGATCACAAAGACTTCTATTACAGCAGACCCGTGACCCTGTTTCACGACAGCTCTGTAAATCACGTTTTTAACACCCAAAACTCGATTGAAACCAGATTCAATCGTTTATACACTTGATACAACATCTCTAGGACCTTATGAACACATTTGACACAATTATAAACCACAAACACACAATTAACACCATTAAATTGGTGTTTCTTGACCACAAACTCAAAACTAGGTTTCTTGATAAAAACCACTTACAAATCAGAAGAACCACAACAAGTAGAACTCGTTTTTAATTCTGGAATCACTTGAAAATAACTTGCTCCTTGATTGCTCTTCAAAAACTCCAAGATTGTGTGTGTGTGTGTGTGTTCGTATGTAAGTGTGTGTGTTTGTGTGTGTTTTGCTTTGACCCAGGGGATAAGGCACACATAAGCCGACCTTGGGGTTTTATTATTAAACACGAGGTATTTTGTTCCCTTTTCCAACTTACAACTTAACACACGACATCCTGTTTTAACCAACGGAGATATCTACGGAATAATTACGCAAAACCGTATAACACAGTATCACTTTTAGACACGTTTAACACTTTTCACGTAACCACGTTAATTAACACAAGACACGTTAGTCACATATAACACTTTAATTTAAATCACTTAAAGTCACTGTACAAACACGAAAGCACAAGGTACAAGTCACTACTGCTAGACCCTTTTTCAGGGTGTTACAACCACCTTAATATTACTAAGCTACAAGCCCTTTGATTCTTAATATTTATATGTGGTATTCAGATTTAGTCTTCTAACCTTTATAATAGCGAAGGAAACCTAAATTGGTTATTCGAATATTAAGAGTACCTTCTCTTAAATGAATACGTTAAAATACATGTCTTTGTATTTTACCCCAATAATAAAATTTATTTTCTTTGTATTTTTCCTTAATTCTAAAGAATTAAAATTTCAATGATAAGCAAATAATACATGTGTTTTCCCTTGATTCTTACATAGCCATGAGGATAGATGGATGATGGATCCCTCCAAGTGGAAAAAATAAATAAATAAATAAATAAACAAAAACACACACACTATTTGTGTGTTGTGTGTGTTTATTTGTTCTTTCTTTGGGTTGGGTTGGTTAGGGGATATTGTATGGTCCGAAACCAATGGCTACAACTGCTCAGATTGCCAACGGTGTCGGAATCGGAATCGCTATCGGAAATACTCGTCGGCCGACTTCCACTGCTCCGTCTAATCCTTCTTTAACTCCAAACAGCATCTTACTCGGATTGACTCGCCGACGCGCTACCACTCTTCGTTATGACTCCGTTGTTAACATCGGTGGCCGATTCTGCAGTTACTCTAGTTCGCCGCCGCCGAGTTCGTTACGAGTTTCAGCTTCGTCCGCCGACCAGCCTACCTCTTCAGGTCCATCTCTTTTGTTGAACTATATATACTTGTGTCTATATTTGTAGCATGCTCTAGAGTAGGGTTCATCAATAGAGCTACATTCTGAAATTACAATTTGAATTTAGTACTTGTATGTATACGCTTAAGTGAATTTTATAGCTAATTATGGTAGTAGTTGTTATTGTTTAGTGACACGACATAAGCAAATTTTGATGATGCCTGTGATTGCTTATTCAAACTTCTTATCTAATTATTTAGTGAGAAATGAACAATTTTGAATATGCAGGTTAAGAGTTGCTTATTCGAATTTGCTTATAAACACCCCCTTATCCTAGAAAAAGTTGGAATTCATGTTGATTTTTCATTAGGTTTAGGGGATGTTTGTTAAAACATAATAATTAAGCACTGAATGATTCTATGGTTGAATAATTCAAATGCTCTGTATGAAATTGCCTTTGAATGTGACATGTTGTTTGATAAAGGTTTTAGACTTTTGGATGAACAATCTGAATGATGCATGATACCATTATAACCTTAACACTGATTCATTATATTCTAAGATAAGATATGATTGTTTAACAAGGCAACGTGTGAAAGAAGGGTTATTAGGGTAAAATATTTGGTGCTTAATGATTTTAAAGTATTTTCAGATGGAATGGTTTAGCAGTGTTCTTCAGTTTTATTCAGCACGATCATCATTCAGAGGCGACGATCAAACATGTTGAATGCTGAACGATTTAACATTTAGAGCTGAATAAACAATTTCCTATTTTTGTGAAAGTGTTTATGGTAATATGGACTATTTGTCCATTTTTACGATCCAAATAAATTGTTGCTATTGAATTGGGTCTACAATTTTCCTCTATTTTCTTTTCAAATTTCTATGAACCTATATGTTTGAGTAAATTGTTGCAATGCAATTTTAATGGCGGATGAAATGGAAGTTCTAGTAATGGTATCCTTTTGCTTTTGGGCAAAGGAGGAAGTATGGTAAGCTTGTGAGTTTTTTGGCCATTCAACACCAAAATGGACTATGCAGCTCTTACTAGGGAAAACTGTTTTTTTCTTCTTCTTTTGACCACGAGGTACGTGTTAGATGTGAATGACTAACATCTCTAACCATTGTATGTGGGACATATTAAGAAACCATTGTACTTTCAAAAGTGCAATATCGTTATACCTGAAACCGTTGAGTAAAGTTTGACAGAATTTAATGAATATGATGGTTATGTTTGCAATTTTTGGAAAAGACAATAGTTTATGTACATTCTAGCTACCTTATTGGTATTGTGTTCACATTTTTTAATGTATAATAATTTTTCAACAAATTGAGTCTAAGTATAATAAATGGAAAATTGTTCTTCCCTCGTTTGAGATTACCTCATAAAATATACCAATATGAGAGATGTATGTTATTGTGAGGGATAAATTTCAAATTTGAGGATGTTGGTCTCTATTTGACTAAATGATTGTGTGGGAATCTTATTTTAGGACCTTTTGTTCATGTATTGGGCATTAAATGTGGATTAGGGGACTCAGATGTTGAATTATAAACTTTGAAAAACAATGATTTTTAGATTAGCTAATATTTTTAGGAGAACAACAGTCACACTAGTACAAGAGAATAAACAATTGTGCTGCAAAAAACTAGTGCCCAGTTATGAAACAATCTTACTTTGCTTTCTCAGGGCCCAGATTACATGATGAATTTGTCATTAAATATGGGCATCGCATCTATAGTTTGGAATTAATTTGTTAAGTTTAGTATGTGACTATGTGTTAACCAACAACTATGCCCAATCCCACTGGTGAGTGGGCAGTGGAGTAAGGGGGAGGTTAGAGGTAAGACGTGGATGGTCATAACTCTACGTGAGAGTATAAGGGCTGCTTCTTTAAAAACCTTTGGCTTATTGTGTCTCCTTTGAAGTTGAATTTTATGAAAGTAAGAAAGACTACTAATGACTAACAAGATCTGTAAACTGATGATCCAGATGATTATAGTTAATCCAGATGATTATAGTATTTGGATTCGGGTTTATATTTGCATTCCTAGAAGCTTTACTTTGCTCTATTCTTCATGCAACTAAATCTTTGTTTTAGCAGGGCAAGGTGTTGAGAATTTGGTAATTATAGGGTCGGGCCCAGCAGGGTACACAGCTGCAATTTATGCAGCCCGTGCCAATTTGAAGCCTGTTGTGTTTGAGGGATATCAAGTTGGCGGTGTTCCTGGGGGACAATTAATGACCACCACTGAAGTGGAGAACTTTCCAGGTTTTCCAGAGGGAATTACTGGTCCAGACTTGATGGATCGGTGAGTTTAATTTTAAATGAATTAGAGGTGGCAATTTCGACACATTTTCTTAATAATGGGTCAGTTCAAAACCTTTTCTTAATCTCTATGTCGTTAAACAGGTATAATTAAGAAAAGTTACCTTAAAAGGAAATGGGTTGAACGGTCAAAAGTCGGCCAAAGTGTCTTATCTAAGCATAAGACCCTTTAAATGTTCAATAAAGTAGATTGTGTTGAAAGTATATAATGTTGTTTAAATATTTGGTTTGAAATGAAAATTCTTCGACGGAGGTGTATCAGGTCAACAAAACCTATCCCGACTTGTACAGTAAATTACATGTTTTCCTCATTATGAACAAGTCCATTTTCCCACCTCTAGAATTAATATAGTTATTTGCTGGTTAGGTTAAGTTGTCAACCTTGTTCAGCTGTTTGCATTTTACTCTTACTTCTATTTGTAAAGTTTTTACCGACTAAAAAGAAGCTAAACTTCCTAATGCTCCAATTAATAGGATGCGGCGTCAAGCTGAGCGTTGGGGAGCAGAACTATATCAAGAAGATGTAGAATTTATTGATGTGAATAACCGTCCTTTTACCGTCCACAGTACCGACCGTAAGGTGACGCCTAATATTATTAGCGTGTGAATCTTCAACTTTATAAGCTAGTGAATATAAAATGGAAATTGAAAGAATAGTTTTTAATTTTTATTTTAAATCTTTAGGTGAAATGCCATAGTATTATAGTAGCTACTGGAGCAACTGCCAATAGACTGAATTTACCTCGTGAAGAGGAGTTTTGGAGTAGGGGAATTAGTGCATGTGCAATTTGTGATGGAGCTTCACCACTTTTCAAGGGTCAAGTTCTTGCGGTTGTTGGAGGTGGTGATACAGCTACCGAGGAAGCAATATATTTGACTAAATATGCTCGACATGTTCATTTACTCGTACGCAGAGACCAAATGAGGGCATCGAAAGCTATGCAGGATAGGTTAGTCATAATTCCATTTCATTTTTGTTTAAGGAGTTTAGCTGAATATTTGAATTTTGCTAAGTTATTATATATGTTGTTGGGCAATGTGTCTTTCAGGGTTGGGTTGTAACGGGCCATTGCTTCCAATGGGTTTAAATAGGGCAGGGTCATTTTTTCAGTTTTTTGTTCTTATCTTAATTGTTTGCAAGTATTTAATGTGTTTATGGTAATTACATACACTATATTATTACAATAACAATCCAAGTTTCTGAATAAAATGATTAAGGAGGTTTTATGCATTAGAAATAGACTTTGGATGACTTGCATCTGGTTCAACCCAATTGACTTGTTCCCCTTTAATACTTTTTTAATTTGCGACTCATTTGACCCTTTGAGATGTAGTACAACCGAAATTAACCCAGTCACAAGTAAATGGGGTTGCTACCTATAGTGTTCTGTGCCTCTGTCTCTCACTCATTATGCTGATTAAATTTTTATTTGCAGTATTCTCGTTATTATATATGTTGTTTCTTGATATGCATTTATGTTTCAACGAAATAATATTTATTCTGTATTTAATGGTGTGACTAGGGTTATTTACAAGAATCTCTCAAGCTTTCTTGCTTGAATAAAGTCTCAGGCCTGATTTAGATCATTATCTAATATTATTTTATTGGAAAATAGTGTATAGAGGTCTTAATGTGATTATTGCCTAAAAGAGAAAACAAACTTTAGCCTGCCTTTTCTGTTTAAGGCAACCATCTTTATTTTCTCCCATAAAAACCCTCAAACTGTTGAAATTTCCGATTTTAAGGTAACCCCTACAGGTTACAAGGTCTAAATGATGACATATTGGTGGTAAGTTTGACGGTGTTGACTTTTCTCATTACATGGTGCCCTAGAAAATTACCTGCTAACAAGGTTGAAAATTACGGTAAATTGAAAGTTGGTTCCTTTTTATGGGTGTTCTAAGAGATGGTTACCAAAAACAGAAATCATAACCAAGATGCTCTTTCGGGAAGGCCTAAATTTTCATTTTGTTTTTGAATATGTTAAATTATAACAACTTCAATTCAATTTTTGTCTCGCAAGAGATGAAGAACTTTCCAATTCACACTGATTGCTTACCATTTAGGTCAAAAACCAAATTCTTAAGAATTTATGTATTTTAGTTTCAACTCCCTGAATGTTTGTTTAACAGGTTGATTCTGGCGAATGTTTCAGAGTTCTCGATAATCCGAATATCACAGTGCACTACAACACAGAGACAGTGGACGTTGTGAGCAACACAAAGGGACAGATGTCTGGTGTTTTAGTCAAGAAACTTGATACCGGGGAGGAATCGGTGCTGGAAGCTAAAGGTTTATTCTATGGAATTGGTCATTCCCCAAACAGCCAGTTATTAGAAGGTCAAATTGATCTCGATAGCGCGGGTTATATTTTGGTCAAAGAAGGATCTGCAGAGACTTCTAAGGAGGGTGTCTTTGCTGCTGGAGATGTTCAGGTAATACCAAACCTGTAAATTTTCCTTTTATATGTATTACCTTTTTTGTTTCTTAGGTGTAACATATGCGGAGTTCACCAAAACATTGTACCGTTTTCATGGAAACGATATATTTAAACTATTTAGGCATGTTTCCCAGCAAGCTTTTTTTAATATTTTAGCAGCTGAAAGTATTTATTTCAAAAGAAAAGTTCCAAAAGGAAAAGCTACTCGAAGGGGCTTTTGAGGTGCAAAATTACACAAATACCCTTGATGACATTTTCTATTAGTTTTCTTACAATTAAAGTTTTCTTTATCGTGTTCTTTTATGTCATTTTACTTTTTTCGGCTATAGCTTCAACTACTTGGTCAAACACATCTAGACACATTAATGCTTCATCTACTAGCTGCTTTTGCGAAATATGCCCTTTAATGGCCACCCAAGTATGTATTATCTATACCAATTCTGGTCGAAAATCTGCTGATGAAAATGCCCCTTTTTTTAAAATGTCTTTTCAAGATTTTCGAGTGCATATTCGTCATCTGGGAAGTTTGGCCGCAAATGGTATAATAAATAAAACCAAAACCAAATACATACTTGGGTGGCCTATGAAGCAGCTTCAATATATTGGTGATCTTAACTAAAAAATTGAACGCTTGGGTGGCCTCCACATGTCTGTCCTTTTTTAATTTGAAAATGTTTAGTTCGATAACTGTGTAATTGTAAGCATATTTATGGTTTCTTACATTTTCTAATTTCGGTCTCTGGGTAGGATCATGAGTGGAGGCAAGCTATAACTGCAGCTGGATCAGGATGCATTGCTGCTCTGTCAGTGGAGAGATATCTTGTCGGCAATAATCTCCTTATTGAATTTCATCAGGTATTTTACCAAGTCAATTGTAGTATCTAGAGGTGGCAATCTCGACTACCCGTTTACATATAAATGGGTCAATCTAGGGTTTTGCTCTTTTTTAAAGGGTCAATTCAAAAAATTCAGCTACAATGGCAAACTATTCAGTGTAAATTAAAATGCATACACCCCCCTAAATGGTTTGATCTAAGATTTAGATTACTATTTTAATAATAACTTTTTTGAGAAGTAGACCAAAAAGGGCTTGCACGTCAACTCACCCTACCCACCCATTTTTAAGCCATACAAAAGAACTATCCATGTCAACCCAAACTCGTTTTAACCCATTGATCTGGCCAGCTCTATCTTACTCCTCTTTTTAACCCCTCTAGTATATAATGTGATCCCATTGTAACAATTGTCCCTTAAAACGGCTCTCTTTAGTAATTTTTCTAAATGCGGTTAGTAGATATAATGAACATAGTAGTGATCAAAATTGAAAACCCAATCTTCAGTTTCTTTTTCATTTTTCTATTTTCATAGCCCCATACTGAAGAAGTTAAGAAGGAGCTCACACCAAGAGACGTGCAAGAAGGATTCGACATTACTCTTACTAAGCACAGAGGCCAGGTATAGGAAATATATCCCTGCAACAAGATATCTTGTACATGTTATTTCAATTAATTTCGTTCCTGAATTATTACTATTTTTTTCTGTTGCAGTATGCATTGCGTAAATTGTACCATGAAAGTCCTAGACTCATTTGCGTATTATATACATCACCAACTTGTGGTCCTTGTCGGACATTAAAGCCGATTCTGGGCAAGGTAATTTTACTCATCTTGGTATCGACACATTTTATAAAGCAGTACACAGTTACACAACCATATTAATATGGATGTCTTTCTATCTCTTTATATGTTGACTTTTGATAAACTGATCTGATGGGGACTAATATTGTGAATTCTGATAAATGGCAGGTGATAGACGAGTATGATCAGAATGTCCATTTTGTTGAGATTGATATCGAAGAAGATCCTGAGGTTGCTGAAGCAGCAAATATTATGGGTACACCATGTGTCCAATTCTTTAAGAACAAAGAAATGATCAGGTTTGTAGTTTTCTTTTGTACTTGTTTTTACAGGTTTTTGCTATACTTCTTACCATGTTGCTTAATCTGTCTTCGGAATAACATATTATTATACTTATTCAACTTTTATACTCTTAGAACACCATTAGTAAAGATGGCATAATGGGTGGTTGGGGCGGGAATGGGTCCAAACAGGCTGGTTTGACTTGAGACAATTTCTGTCCACATACTTTGACTTTTTTTTGGGTAATGATTAGTGCCTCAAATATGATTACAAAGCTATATTATTTCAATAATTATCTAATTCTTTTGATAAAAGGATTTAGCGAAGATTCATTCAAACACGTGAAATTACACGGGGAGCTATCAACCATATTGACCCGATTTCTTTCAAGCTAATCTTTTATATTAATTTCATGTGTGTGAATTTCAGAGATAAAATATAACCTGAAACAGGCTATTTATTTCACAAGTAAATGGGTCAAAATGCACATACGTAGCATGTATTATATTTTCATCTTAATTTGTCGTAATTATTTTTAACAGGAATGTTTATCTGCTAATTGCTTTTAGAACATCCCGTAACACAATTTTTTACTCATTTACAATTATGAATGACTATGCAGGACCGTATCAGGGGTCAAAATGAAGAAAGAATACAGAGAATTTATTGAAGCAAACAAATGAGTTTTTCTTTAAGTATCCTTCTACAAGTACTGCTTCACTAGCTCATGTTGTCATTTTGTGATTCAATTTTTGACATTCCAAATTGGCTAGTTAAATACTTCCATGTAATCTTAACTACTTATACTCATTAACTACATCGCAGTATAGATGCCGAGCCTTTTAATGCAGTATCACATTATTTTACAATGCAAATCCCAAAAAACCTAGCGTTCTTATTGTTTTAAAGTCATGATATTCGATCAACGCACCTCTGGTCTAGTGATATTATGTGTTAGAAGGTTATGATCATCAACAACAATAAGCCAATACCAATTACATGAGTGAGTACAGGGAGATAAGATATAAACAGTCATATTTATGGTAGAGAAATTGTTTTCCAAACATGTCCGACAAATGTGTTAGAAAGTATTTGCCATAAAAAAACAGCATATGTATTTGCCACTAATATCTTCGCTCATCGTTAAAGATCACATGACTTTTTTTCTTGTAATCATTTGTGGGCTATCATTGGTCCCTTTCAAAAAAAAATTCACATGTTTGACTAATTAATTATAAAAAATAGTTAATTAAAAAAATTTTTTTGAACGGCGAAAAGGCACACGAGGAGCATGCATCGGCTCGGCCATCACATGCCCTCGAGCGCCTGGAAAATATTACTAAAAGCTAGCCAGAAGCTAGCAGGAGTACACTACGACAAAAAGAAACAAATTACAACAGCCCAACGATACTAACAATCTAAAATGACATAAACATCAACAAAATTACACCAGAAATCTGCCCTGTTCAAGAGTGAAAACACGAATCAGGTGATATAACCCAGCAGCTCCAGTCGAGGACAGCCACCTTCCTGCTCATCCTATGCTTGAGCCAAAAAAAAGAGTGCGCCTGAACTTGGTTATACACTAGCTGCTCGGTGCATTTTATAGACGAGAAGGTGACTCCGTTTCTATATTTCCACAGCAGCCAAAGGAAGGAGTATAGAACTCCAGTAAACGCTTTTGCAATGTTTGCTTCAAGACCCGACTTAAATCCCCAGTTTAGAAAGCTAACTACATCATCGAATGTCGTGGGATTGATCTTCCACCAAGAACCGATGGAGTCGATCACTTTCCTGCTGAAGGGGCATTGCAGAAATAGGTGGTTCTCGGTTTCCTCTACGTCCCCGCAAAGAGGGCAAAAACACGATAATAGTTAATTAAATACAATTTAGATTTAGGACAGTGATCATTATTGGCTCATTTTGATGGTTAATGATATACGACAGATCATGAAACAAGATTCTGCATTCAAAATGTTGGCGACCCAAAGGTGCAAGATTCCCCAACATGTGCACATTGTGTACAACCAATCATGCGCATGGTACAACCATACAGTTCCACTACTTTTAAAACGCATAGCCAGCAAGCGTAACTTACAATTAATGATATATAATATTAAAGACCTTGTAGCCTAACGGTATAAAGTGTAAGAAGGTGTTTTCTTGACTTATGATTATAGACTTAAGTCCCGTTATGAAAAAAAGTTGTAAATAAAAGAAGTAAATTAGGGTGGGTTCTGCTGTTCAAAAAATAATAATCATATATAATGTACAAGTAACGGAAAATATACAGTGTAAGTATGTAAAAAAAGAATAAAGATTTTTTTTTCAATATAAAACCAAAGAATGTAGGATTCTATCCTCTTTTGCTATAATATCTCATAAACCCTAAATTTCTACAACAATTTCCTAATCTATATGTTGAATATATCTACATTGTCTCCAATTTCATCATCAAGAATTTTGTTTTCACCATGACCTAATCGCTCAGGCTTGGGTTCGAGTCCAAGCTCATTCTTGGGCTCGAGCCTGAGCCCGGTTCCTCTTTGCCATGGTATATAAATGTGAACGAACCAAATGCTTCCTAAACCTTGCGAGGTTTAGCTTCACCTTTTGCCGGTCAAGATAAATTTTCTTAGTGAACTCCCATCCTCGATCATTTACGCTATCAGGGTCAGTCAATACAACATCATTGTTTTCGTATTCATTGTACAACGAGCTCTCTTGTGGAAGAATCTCATAACCAATATACCGCAAACCGAGCTTCTTTGCAGGGCCGCCATAATACGTCTCGGCGGCCCAAGTTGTACCCAAAGGTACAACTTGAATGAACACGGTTCCGGGCTTCATGAACAGGAAGTGAGTCATTGCCGCCCCATGGACCCCGATCATGACGTCACTCGAGTTCAATGACCTATAGATCTTTGCCAACTCGGTGGTTTTGTCGGGCCATAGAATCTCCACCCTGAACCCGATCTTTTCCGCCATTCGGGCCAGTAAATCTTGGTTCGTTATGGCCCGTGAACCGCTTCTTGATATGATCACAAGCTTCGGCTTCTCGGGTTCTAAGATTTCTTTCGGCTCTTCTTGAATCAAATCCTGAATTCGGGGCAGATACGCTTTGTCTAAAACATCATGAAAATCTTGGATAGTTTTGTTGTTCGTCATCAATGTTGAATTGATTGCAAGTTCATCGTGGATTCTTAAACCGACTATAGCTTCAGAAAAGCAATGAGTTCGGTTATCACCATTGAAATCAATCGGATCATAATCGGATAACCGAGAAATGACATCACCATACTTCATAATCCACCAATCATGATATTCAAGAATCACAAACACAACTTTCTTGTTGAATTTCTGAGATGTGATGTAAAGTGGGATTAATCCATCGTTGAATTCATGATAGACGTTGCCGGTAAAGCCGCCGGTGGAGAAGAAAACCGCCGGAACATCATGATTCACATCACATTTATGGTGGTTTTTGATTGTTGAAGCGTTGGATTTCTTGGATATGAGAGTTAGTTCGTCAATGGTGGCCATGGTGGTTGGCTCCCATTTCCGTGTGTAGGGTTTAATCTTTTCTTGCCGGAGTTCTTCTCCGGCGACATCTCCGGCGGTGTAAAGGAAAACAGAGAATGAAGAAGAGTTTGTTCTTATGTCCCCTTTCATTATACATATGTCCGATCGAATACTGCTTCTATCACAACAGATAGTTCCTGTAAATCAAAACCCATTGAATTTAGTCCATAAAGTTTGTTAATCTATAGTTCAAAATCAAATTTAAACTCAAACCAACATCAAGATTCAAGAAAACTCCATAAACTATAAAACACCCAAATAGAGATTTGAATAAAACAGAGGATGAACTTACCATTTGAAACAGATGAACAAAGGGGAGCTTTTGAATCAGAAAGGGTTTCATCTTCACCTTCATATGAATCTATAAAAGCAAAATCAAGATAAAGATAGACGATCATTAGAAACTAGAAAGCAAATAAAGCAAGAAACTTTAGCTCAAAAGGAAGAGCTAAAACAGAGGATATACATATACATATATACATGTAGAGGGAGAAAGTGATCTTACATAGGAGAGAGAAAGTTGATGCAGGGTATGAGAGAAGGGAAGGAAGAAGAAGCAAGCAACAAGACAGAAGAGAGCAAAAGGTGAGAAAAAAGAGAAGCTTGGGTCTTGATCTTTTGATGCTAACACAACCATTTTCATCATCTACATGAATCACCATCATATTTGCACCTTTTCTTAGCTGCATATGCCTTGGATGATCCACCATTTTTTTTTCTTTAAGCTTCCAAATCAAGAATCACTAGCACAAAGAACAGGAATATGTATAATAGAGCTTAATTTTTGAGGTTTTAAGGGGAAATATTCTTTGGGGGTTCTATGTTGCTTCCTAGAACTGATAATCTGTAAAGATGATGGCGATTGGAGGTGGTCAAAATCAAGGTTTGGTAATTGGGTGGTTTTTTGGACGGTCAACTATGCGCGTGATGTTTATATAATAAGAACATGAAAACTTTCAAGTAGACCCTTTGATCTTTTACAAGTACAATTTAAAGACCTTGTGCTATCAAAGATTATAACTAGACCTAACATCTTAAATGTCAGTCGCGACGTTGTGTCTTATTCGGTATTTTTGTAAAGTTTTTTGTTAACTGAATGGTGTTGATGAGGTTTTAGTGATTGTTTTGATATTTTAAGACTAAAGTTTAAAATAAAAGATAATTTATATGAAATCATCTAAATTAAATTGTTATTCTTAATGTAAACTGAATAATTTTAAATATATAATTCGAATATTAAACTAATCCACTTTAAAAAAAGATTTCTCATTAAATCTTGGTAGCATCAAATAGTTATTGGTGGTATCCATTAATCCGATTGGTAGCACTGGCTCAGAAGGTCAAAAAAATTTACTACGCATACAAAATTAACTGGTGACTCATGTCATAGTCGGACCCTTGATAGGTCCGCCCCTCTTAAATGTTACTTTCCAGTGATATAGTTTCACTTGTAAGGCAATCACAATGTGTTCATACTAAGAACACTGATTGGATCCTTGTAGAACTTAGACCTCCTGGTTCTTGACTATTTTGGTTAACATCTTAATATTTTTTTTATAAAGCTATATTATATATAGTTTAATCTAAGAAGTAAGATGCTTGTGAAATTGAGTATTTTAAAAATGCATTAAGCATACACAACGTGATATTTTGATCAAAGTTACAAATTACTAGAGACAAGTTATCTATGCTTGTGAATTGTGTCATATAATATTAGTTTTAGGAAAAATGATATGTATTGTTGTAATACTTAAGTTAGGTGTTGTCACACACCTATTTAATGATAATAATTTTGTTATTTTAGTATTTACTCGTTAGAATGTATGTGCGTGTGACATCTAACTTAGATGCTAATAACATATATCATCTGTCTTTAGCTTTATTTGCTACATTTTATGTGATCCAGAAAAAAAGATGTAGTATAATATAAATATCTCACTCTTATAACAAGAATAGTTATTGTTACATTGCAAGATTAATGATGCTCAAGAAATAATTTTACTAGTTAAAATAAGAAAATGAATAAACAAGCAATGATTCATTGTAGACTACAAATTTTAGTCTTTTTATATGGTTTTACTTTCATCCGTAAATATTATCAATCGACTATGATTCAATTAATAGAGTATGTTAAATGATAACTATATAATAATGAACATGATGATAATTATCAATGTTAGACCTAAAAGGTAAGAAAATTTACAAAACTTTATTGAACTTTTAAGCACTCTTTTGATTATGTTTTTCAGAATCCAAAATCATAAAAAGTTGAAGCATGAAGTGACATTCAGCCATGTACGTGAACCTTTAGGGACGGAGTAATAGTTCTATGAAAGTGTGGGTGTGAAAATGATGTGTGTGCAGAAATTGAGGGGTTAAAGTGAAACATTGAGGAATCCCCAACGCAACCAAGTTGTTTGGCTGCTGCAAGTGATCGATAGGCCTTGCTGTCCACAGGGTTCGTATTTTGGTGTTAACCTAAGCGCGTGGCTCCACGCATCACGCGTTGGATCTCACTGGATTACGGCGCCACCCATCCTCGTTTCCTTAATCCTTACCATACTTGGCTAATTTATCAATATTTTGTTTTATTAAAATATAATTTTTTTTATTGTTGTTGTGTACATTAGGAAACTTAATTTGTAAAAAAAAAAAATTTATGCTTCCCATTATATTTACTAATTTTATAATTTTTTTAGTTTTTATGTAAACAAAGTAAATACGATAGCAATAAACTATAAGTTTGATACATATAATAGATATATTAAAGTTAGATACATATAATAAAAAACGTAACAAGTTGGATACATTTTAATAAACTAAACCATTTTATTTAAGAAAATATATTGTTCTACTATTTTCAACTGTTTATCCTTTTACCAACAAAAAATAAAGAAGTTAAAAAAATATTAGTGAATTTTATATATCATTATTTAATAAGTAGAAATTGAAGAAATAATAAAAGAATGTATCATTTTTTTTATTTTCTTTTATACATAAGACTTTAATATCTAGAAATTATGATTTGTTACTTTTATTTACAAATTAATAAATATACTGTTTTAAGTAATTACTTTTTGTTATATATGATAAAAAATTTATCTTAGTTTTTAATTTTTCAAAAGTTCAAATGCAATCATTTAAAATGAATTAAGAAAGTGAATTAAAAAATAACAGATGGCCTCTTTTGTTTTATATGGTATATTCAATGACCAAAACAGCAGAGGATTTGGGCATCTAAAGACCACATATGTAAAATTAAAAAGTTAGATTAAGGTGTTGTTTGATAGAAAAAAATGATTTAGTACTGAATGATTAAAATGTCTGAATGGTTCAAAGGCTCTGAATATACATAACTCTGAGCAGAAAATAGTGTTTGATAGTACTTCTGAATGTTTGCTCTGAATGTGTAAAATTACCGTATTAACCTTACAAACATTATTAAGAAATCATTTCACCAAATTCATACAAAAAAACAAATTTTTTTAAAGGCAGTCAAAAGAACAATTATATGACATGATAATTAAACTACAATTAAAAGAACGAAAGAACTAGAACCAATATACACCACTCAAATTTTAAATCAATATACACCAACTCAAATTAAATATCACGCAAATTGAAAATAGTGATATCGTTCAAATCCAAAATTATTTACAGAAAACATATCAAATTGTATGGTCTGACAGATATGAGGAACAAAGACGAGTGGGATGAAAAGTCTGTCGGTTCGATAGATTTGAAGAACGAAAAAACGATCAATTGGAAAGTGAAATTTGGCGAGACATCGACGAGTTGTATTATCATAGTGTTTCATTGTGGTGGCGTAGGTCAATTGGGTTTCGACGATAGTTGACGGCGGCAATAGATTTCGAACATCATAGTAGGTAGCGAAAACGAGAGAAAACATACCTCCTTCAACTCAAACAAAACAATTTGGAGCTGGAAACGATGAGTCTCACAGTTGGAATCCGATTGAACATAGTAGAACTATTAGAATCACCACCTGAAATAAAAAATTGGCCACATAGGCATATTTGAGAAGACGCAGACCACTATTCAAAGGAGAGTGTGAAATAAAGGGTACAAGTGTAAAAATGTGGGTGCTGAATGGTTTAGGTGAGGTTTTGAGGCAGAATCGTTAAGAGTCTCGGTCAGCGATGATTTCATTCAGAGGAGTATAACAAACGCAAAGAATGCTGACCGATTCAACACTAGGTGCTGAATGGTTTCATTCAGAAGCTATCAAACACAACCTAAAACTTTAAAAGCTAACAAAGCATACGAACACAATTGTAATTGCCTCATTTTTTTCTATTCGTCTTTTACATAAAACTTTTGGAAGCTTTTGTGTTCATTTCAGAAAAATCTTTTATTGTTTCAATTTTTTTTAAACTGAAAATTAGAAAACATGTTTATTTAAACTTTATATTATATGAATGATTTATCACGATAAAGTAACACCAAAAAACCTGTAACTTGAACACAATTAACTTAAAACCTTATTCCACATATTAGATAAATTGCAAAACTACAAAAGAGATTAACTCGATCTTAACAACTCGAATTCTTACTAACCACTTTTAAGAACATCCATAATCAAGAGTAAAAGATTAAATAATAAGTGTGATATTTAATGACATAAAGTTGTTGAACTTAAAAAGAAAGCAACTTGATAGTTGATAGTTGATTTAGTAATGTTGATTCTAGAGTGCTTGTTAATAAATAAATATTAGACTTTTTCAAACTGACCAGAGTAAAAGTTTCAAGAAAATCATTTTGGAGGGCAAGTGTTTGTTGATTTTATGTTCAATTTTGAGTTTTTGAGAAAACTATGTTTTTAGATTGTTTAAATATGCATCATAATTTATAGTTTTAAAATTTAAATTTTTATAATTTAATGATTTCATTGAAAAATAGAAAAAGTAGATTTAATAATCAACTAGAACGGATAGAAATTCATTTATAATTAATAAGTTGTTTTCAATAAAGTCAATATAAAAAATATAGTCTTGAAATTTTAATATTTAATCACATGTGATTCAGTATACAATCACATGTGATTGTAAAATCATCACATATTAATTAAAAAAATGTCACTCCGCCAAAAAAAATTAAAATTCAATCTGAACCATTAATATGGCTGATCTAAAGACTAAAATTAATCCCTCAGGACTGACTATACATTAAGTATGGACCATATTTTAATATTTCTCTATATTATTATTCTCCGTTTTTAATATTTTTTAATTTTTTATAATTTATTGTGTATGTGTCTTGTATATCTCGCGACAATATATCCATTTTTCTTGATTAAAAAGTCATTTATAATTAATACTATATTAAATATCCGTGTATATAAGGGTTGGTTTAAAATATAATAAATATTAAACATTAATAAAAATATATTAAATAATAACAAAACACGAATTAAATAAGAATTAAAAAGATGACGACATACGGCATCAACACTCTAACCAACAGTGGAACATTGAAACAAGCAGGAGGGACAGAGGGCAGACTTGACGATAGAAACATGGTAGCATGTTATGAAGAGACGTAATTTTATTTCTTATATAAATCAACAATCATTATTTTTACAATTAAGGGTAATAAATAAAAACGCTATTTGTTATAATTAAAAAGGAATTAAAATGATTATAAAGTATTTTAGAATGAAAAAAATTAAAATTTGGTTAAATATGATATGTTGAAATATTATAAAAAGTAAATATGATATTTGTAAATTAAGGTGAGCAAATACGATTTTATATGATTTATATATGAAATTATCTCTAATAAATTTGAATTTAAAAGTCAAAATTGATTTTTTTGATTTTAAATGAACGAATGGTCAAGATTAAACATCTATTTAAATGAATGACTCAGATTGTCCAATAAATTTTATCAAATTAATTTTTTATGTATATTGAGAAATATTCAATATATTTCATACTTAATCCATAGTCCTGATAGACAAATTTTAGTCTTTGGACAGCCCCATCAATTGTCCAATTGAAATTTAAAATTTTGAGCGAAGTGACATTTTCGTAATTTACATGTAATGCTTTTACAATCACATGTGATTGTATAGCTGAATCACATGTGATTAAATATTAAAATTTCAAAATTATTTTTTATATAGACTTTATTAACACAACTTTATATATATTAGAAGATTCTTCTTTATTAATTTTTGAAATGAAATATTAATTCAACCATACCATATTGTTCAAAGAAAAATCTCAACTCTCTACTCGCAATATATAAATTTAAAACCAACTATTTATTAAATACATTTTTCTGAAAAAAATAAACTGGCGTGCGTTATCATCAAAGCTCGAGTAGGGTGCGCACATGTTGCCAACTTGCCACTACTATTAAAATTAATAATAAACGCTACTAAAAAATAATGTTTAGTATATATTAAAATAAATAAGTTATGATATTATTATTTTAAGTTTTATTTTTCTATTTTTTTCTATTAATTATACCTTCTTTCAAAAATTCTTTCAAATTACTTATTATTCTACTTTTTTTACCAATCATACTCATTTATTTTCTAAATTACCTATTATATCAATTTGCAAAGTGAAGAGCCAAAATATCATGATATTTTAAAGGGTAAATGAGTAATTTTATAAAAAAGCATGATAAATTAAAAAAGTCATGAGAACTTCACTTCTCATGAGATGCTCACATCCCAAGAATGTCTATTATTATTAATTGTTTATGTTTATCATCACACTTCAAGAATTCATTTATTCTTTTTCCTTAATTTTAGGTGTAAATATATTCATAAGAAAATTAATTTTTTTAAATTTTTATATAAAAAATATAATATTGAATTGAAGTTAATGGGTGTTAGGAAATTAAAAAGGCAAATAGATACTTAAAAGTTTTATAAAATTTTAATACAAGATGCTAGACCCTCTCATAATTTATAAAACTAACTAATATTTGCAATCTAATGTATCCATTATCATTTGCAAACTTAAATACATCAGTTTATAAGATTTCAAAATCTTCAAACTAATAGTTAATTCATAATTAAGTAAAACAAGCATCATGTAAAATCTATAAGAAAACATAATTCTTTTAAAAATAGGATAATTATTATTTTTAAATCATTTTTATAAACGTTTAATAATCTTTTTTAAAGTGTGCATGTTTTCACCGGCGTAATTACGCCGGCAACAAAAAAACTTGTTCCTTTCAAATTACTCTTTGTTTACGTTAAATCCTTAAGGTTAAATATTTCACGGTGTGTATCTTTAATCTATACTACATTATAAAGTATTTTGCTTTCCCTCTCTTAAAAATTTTAATACTACTTAATTTTAAGTAGTACAAGTTTTTATGGTTAAGATACAAACAATTAAAACAATAGCCTAACCAATTATTCTCTTGATTATCTCAACTAATTTAAGGTAACTATTACTTTAATAAACCATTAAACATAAGAACAACTATTAATTTGTCTCATTTTAGTTAAATTACTTATATCAATACAATTTTAAGGCTAGAGTATCTTTTTCTCTAATTAGTTAATGATAATATTTTTATATTGTTTTTCAAAAACTATTTTAACAACTAACAAAATGGTTGATTGTAGAAAAAAAGAAAATATAAAAAACGAAAGAACATGGATAGGTTGACTAATACCGTATTACACACATACCATACCCTATATATATTAAATCAAACACGAACTATTGCCAATGTCGCCTCATTGCGCGGGTACAATGTTAGTACTATATAATGCATTTATGTTTATCTCTCCTCAAATTATTAAGACTACTTAAATTTAAGTAGTCCAAACAATTATGCATAATGTACAACCTTTAAATTATTAAGACTATTTAATCTCCATATTTCTTTTTATCTAAATTAATCTCATCTACTCAATATTTAACTATTTCACTCCTAATGTACTTTAACTTTTTATTTATTTAAAATATACTCTTTCACTAACACATTCTCTCACACAAACACAATTATCCACCCATATTAACATAATTTTCAAAATCATATTAACTTATCTCTTCTTATATCATTAATATATATCTTTTTCCTTATTTTAATGTTTCTAAGAATTTATTTTTAAAATTAGTAAAATAGTTTATACAAATATAAGAAAAATTGAAAAAAATGAACATGTTGGTGAATTTTTTTTGTGAAATTGAATCGCACGAATAATATATTATTACATTATTTAAAATGACATGTTAAAAAACAGAAACTATTGTCGCCGCAGCTTTACGCGGGTACACTGCTAGTAACCCAATTTCTTAACACTTTTCTATCTCTGTTAAAACTTTAGGGGATTCTTCAAACAATATTTAGTATACTATATATATGCTAATAGTTATAAAATAGAAGTTAATGAAGTTTATTATATATATCAAGGTCTAATTATTATGGTCAATTTCTATTGTCGTTTACCTCTTTTCAGATCGACGTTTATATAGATTATATGATACAAAATATGTTTATAATTATAATACTTGTGCTCAAAATGATATATGGGCTAAAATAATATTATTAGACATTGAATTAAATGTTGAAAATTAGATATTGTTGCTAAAACTTGTATAAAATGTTAGAAAAATGAAGGTTAGTGCAGAAAATTATATATTAATGTTAAAAACAGAGTGGCCACCGTTTTAAAAAGTGAAACCGAAATGTTAATGACCAAAACCCGCAAAACAAAACTATTAATTTGAAAATCCTAAAATTGAAATTAGCGAATTAGATTCGGTTTAAGCTTAATATCTTTCTAATTAACCCGCTCTATACACACCCCTATATATAACATTATAAACTATATTGCCACCGCACTAGCAACCAATCCACATAATCAATACGTTACATTCACGTACTTGACAGGATTTCAATACCAGTACCTCATGTACATAAGCATAGCACATCTTGTGTGTATAAATACACCTGTATTGTCACAATTTAGCGTAACCTTTTACACGTGTCTAAGTGGTATTCACCTTCCCTCTTTATAAATTGAAATTACTTAAAACACTTGATAAACATTTAAATAGTTTAACACTACAAGTCTTTCATAGTTTATGAATCAAATGAAGTTTATGGATTGAATTATTTGGTATATGGTATTTGCGCAACTATATACAGACTTTTATCAATATCTCTACACAGACGTTCGCCATGCTGGTATGGTTGCCTTGCATACCTTAAATGTCTGTTTAGCCAACCTCAAACATGCTTATGTAGCTCTTCGAACACATAGATTCCACTAATATTTTTAAAACCATTTTGAGTATTTATAATACTAACGTTTATTAAGGGGGTGTTTTCCATAGCTTATTTATTTGACTTATTAGCTTATTTAAGCTAATAAGCCTTAAATAGTGTTTCCCATAGATTATTAAGGATGAGCTTATTAGCTTATTTATGAGTTTTAAATAAGTCAAGATTTTGAGATTTATTAGAGCTTATTTATCCAAATTACATCCTTTACCCTTTATTTTGTATGCTTCATCTTCTTCCTTGCTTCTTCTTCTCCGATTTTTAGGGTTAATAAGCCATGGTAAACACTTGAGCTTATTAGACATGCCATTTTTTTGTCATTTTAAAGCATAAATAAGTCTTCTTTAAATAAGTCTTATTTAATTAAATAAGCAAATAAGCTTAAATAAACTATGGAAAATATCCCCTAAGATGGTTATTACTCGAAGAATAGTAAGCTTCTTACTAATTAACTACATATTTAGAAGCTGAAATTGAAAAGCAAAGTATAGATTGAGGGATGGGAACTGCGCTAGAAGCCTAGAATCACAAGTCCAACTTGTAGGTTCAATTATTCGTGTAAAATTTCCTTATGGAATTTCATAATTCTTTTTTTTTCTTTTTTGCTTTTTTATTGGGATAGAGTGGTCTCACCATCCTTCAAGTTAAATTGTTAGATGGTGACACCACTCCACCCCAACAAAAAAAAATAGAATTATGGAAGTCCATAAGGAAAGAGAAATGATATATCATCATACATTTTTGTTTCTACTTATCATTCAACTCATTTGATCAAGACATGTATCAAAATGAAGGGAGGGTGTGTGAAAAGAGAATTAGTGAAGTATACATGTTATCTTAAGATAAGTAGGAGGCCAATTTCCTTTCCATTATATACTTTACTTTTATTTAATTAATTTCCTGTCTTTTAATTCGACTTTATCGTACGTAAACAAAAAAGCGTAACTTTGACCATTTAGGTGCTTGACTTCCCAAAGAATGTATCAATATTATAGCATTAATTCAAGGCACAATTTCATATATATCTTTAGAAACTTCCTTAATTACGTATATATCCTTGTAAAAATTGGAATTACATATATATCCTTACAAAACCTATAAAATTACATATATACCCAAACACCTAATTTAATAATATTTTTTCAATATAAAAACTAAAAACATGAATTAAAATTGATTTCAAATTAATTTCTTATTAAAATTTCAAATATACCCATTTAAATTCCCTACCAAAATCACTATCTATATTGGAGATTCAACTACAGTCTCATATATATTCAGATTGATAATCATGTACCCTTCGATCGAACCTTTGAAAGAGATCTTTGAGAAAAATGCATCCTTTTGTTTGGTTTCTACAAACAAGCTTTTCCATCTCCTTCTTCAACTGCCGTGAAAAATCAGAAAAAGAGAAGGCTTAATTGGGAGTGAATAGAGGCTAGATGACCGTAATTATGCAAAACCCTTAGATAGTGAAAGGATGTCTTTGAAATCAACGTAACCTTGAAAGTAAGTGATCAAACAATCTGTGACTGCAGAGTGACTGTACAAGCAAGAAGATGAATAGAATCGATGGTTGCTGCATAAATCGAATCGACCCTGCCTACGATCATGAAATCAATACTGAATAATTGGGGAAAACAGCTGATTACAATGAAAAGTGGAGGGAGAGATGCTCCGTGACTGAAGAAGTCAGGATCGGCAGCAATGTTTGGTTTACGAAGTCGACGAGGTACTTCATCAGTTCATCTATTACAGAGGACACTAACTTCTGTAATGTAGTTCTGTCTTTCCTCGTACTGGTTAGAATTGAGTACGACCCATATCAGAAGCAACAGAAAACAGCAATCGAACCAACTACACACAACCACAGTCGAACCAACTACAGCTTTCAAACATCATACCTCAGTCCAATTGAAGCAACAGAAAACAACCACAATCTGTTCTAATCGAACCAACAAACAGCAATCGAACAAATA
Source organism: Pulicaria dysenterica (assembly GCA_947179395.2). Lineage (NCBI taxonomy): Eukaryota > Viridiplantae > Streptophyta > Magnoliopsida > Asterales > Asteraceae > Pulicaria > Pulicaria dysenterica. Next base: position 84,413,366 of record OX359288.1, read on the forward strand.
GCAATGTTCGAATTGAACAAACAGATTTATAATCGGACCTTATGCGATACCTTAGTCGAATCGAACCAACAGAACAGCCACAATCTGTTAATCGAACCAACAGCAAACATCGAAAATCGGCTTGAATCGAACCAACAGCTACAAATCCGACCATATGCGACATTGCACTGTTGAATCGAACCAGTTGGAATCGACCACAATCTGTTCGAAAATTAGGGTTTCGAACCTTCTTTAAATTGACCCTAGAGCAACAATCAACCATAATCTGTCAATCGATGGGTAGCACTGGATTTTTGTTGCAAATCTTTCGATTATGGTTTGGGTTCCTGAAAAGAAACCTTTACTCTGTTCATCGATGGTGGTGGGTTTGAAGTTTGAACGTGATGAATGATGAAAGCTAGGTAGTGCCTTGGTTTAATTTAGAGGATGGGTAAAGTTGTAATATGATAAAGTAATTAGTTTTTAAATATTAATAAATCAATTTCAATTCATGTTTTTGGTTTTTAAATTGAAAATATTAAATTAGGTGTTTGGGTATATATGTGATTTTATAGGTTTTGTAAGGATATATACGTAATTCCAATTTTTATAAGGATATATACGTAATTAGGAAAGTTTCTAAGGATATATATGAAATTGTGCCTTAATTCAAACACATAATATGCTTTTATTTAACGTTCATAACCCATCCATATAATCAAATCACATCACTCACATAAACAATAACAAAATACAAAACTTATAAGTTAATTTTTAACAAGTTAAATATGATTTAACCCTTAAACTCTATTTTCGAAAATATTTTAGCCTCTAAGCTCTTTTAATAAATATTTTAATCTCTTGATGCTTAGAACAAATTGATTTAACACTTAATCTTATGTTGTCTAATTATTTTTATCCCTAACCTAAACCTAAATAACCCCTCATCGTAAGAGCAAGTTACCCGTTATCAATTAACAAAAAACAGAGAGAACAAATTCCCGAATTCTCGTTAACGCCTAACCCTAGAGGGATGATCATCATCAACTTTGACGATCAAGTTCAACGATCAAGTGGCCCGACAATCAAGGAGCTCGATTGCACATTTCCTACTTTTGATTAAAACACTAGTTTAATCAGCATTGACTTTTGTTGATAAAGGAGTTTGATTTATTCAAATGTAATGTGATATTCTTAATGACATCAACCATTTAAATCAGTTTTATTGTCCAGTAACGGTTCGATCATATATTTGATTTAAATAAGGTATTTAGTACTCCGTGCGTTGTAGGTTTGTAGCTAGTTTAAAACATATACATGATATGTAACAAATTAAACTTGCATTTTTTACTTACATAAATAAGGAGATGGAAAATAAAAAATAAGGACGGACAAAATATTGCTTGTCTACTTTGAGTTGTAAACTTCTAATGGATTCAAACACACAAAGAAAGATAATGTGGAACCAAGATTACAACAACTAATTAAGCATTGCAAAGTGTTTATATTAATCTTTAATGACATGCAGGGGTGAACCCACCATTTTTTTTGAAAAAATCAATTATATATGTAACATTTTAAAATTTTTATATGAAAATCAACTAAATTTAATATATGAACCCACAAATCTATTGGCGTGAGATTGTGAACCTACAAATCCAGTGGCAAAATTATGTTCTAATTGAAAAATAGTTGACAGACAAAATGCGGGAAAGACCCGAACTCAGTGGTGAACCCCCTAAATTATTTTCCTGGATCCGCCACTGAATTGACATTGTAAACAAAATGTTAACTATCTGGTTGTCAATTGAGTATAGTCTATTTATTATAAATGCGTTAATCTGGATGTAAAACGAATATGAACTAATGTAATGAGATACTTTTGATGAAATAGAAGTATTTTATTCTTATTTTAAGGATTAAAATATTTACGGCTTATAGTTTAAGGATTAAAATATTTAGATTAAAATTATTTAGTAATAATCCCACGAGGCTTTCCTTCTGTTTCCGGTTTTCTTCTTCACCCAAGGCGGCTCCAACATTATTAAATATCACACAAATCAAATCACACAAACATTATTCCATCTTCCTACGAATCCAAACCCCCCACACATATCAACACACACGAATTCTGTTAATCTAATCGAAAACTTATGGCAGATGCATATTGCTCCGACTGCCGGAAGAGCACCGAGGTGGTGTTCGACCACTCAGCCGGCGACACCGTGTGTTCCGAGTGTGGGCTCGTTCTCGAGTCTCACTCCATCGATGAGACCTCTGAGTGGCGTACCTTCGCCAATGAGTCAGGAGATAACGATCCTGTCCGTGTCGGTGGCCCTACCAACGTGCTTCTTAACGATGGCGGCTTATCCACCGTGATTTCCAAACCTAACGGCGTCACCAGCGATTTCCTCTCATCGTCTTTGGGACGATGGCAGAATCGAGGGTCCAATCCGGATCGATCGTTGATCATGGCCTTCAAAACAATTGCCACCATGTCCGATAGGTGAGATTCTTATCGTAATTTGTCTTTCATCGCTTCCTGAGAACTGTGATGATTTAGGGTTCTCTTTTGAAAATTGAGAAATCGATGCTGATTGTATGTTTAGATATACAACTGGGATCTGGATATGTTAGTGTTAATGGAGGCTGTATGATTCAAATTGATGAGATTCTGAACGGAGGGCACGGATTCAAATATTCTATTATGTGTATGATGACTATGAAGTGCATGCTTTCTGATCATTAATATCTTTGCTAGTGTGATTTGTTGGGAAAGAAATTCATCTTGGTAACTACAGAATGTAACAGAAGATATCCTGCAAAATCTGTAATGCTACAAGGAATTTGTGTGAATCAATATGAAAATACTCATTATAATACCTTTAGATGAGATAATACCAATATTATGGTGGTAAACTGCGTATTATATTCCATCTCAACAATGTAGATAGTATTTATAGAGACTCTATCTTTAATCCTAACAAAGCCCTAAGGCCCAAGAGTATAATCCTAAACCTAGCCCTGTTAATATCTTATATTTGAATTTCCCTCATAAGCTAAGGTCATAAAACGACATATAGCTTGGAGCCTTGGATGGTAAGGAGACAAATCTAGGTATAGGAAGCACCTTGGCGAATACATCAGCAAGTTGATCATTTCTAAGATGAACTGAACTAGGAGCTTCTTGTGTGCTACTTTTCTTTCGAACGAAAAGGAAATCAATCTCAACATGCTTGGCTAGATTACCCTGAAGGGAGGGTGGTCAAGGGGACCCAAACTTTAGATCTCTTCTCTATGGCAAGAGGTCTCTTTTGTATTAAGTCCCTCCTTCCGCTCTCGGCTTCATGGTCGAGTGGTAATGAGTTCTTTCACTGGGTTCTTTTTAATACCTTTATTGGCCAAAATAACTGGGTTCACCAAGGCTCATGACCCCATCTTTTGTTCACTGAATACCGTCCTTCGGGCTAAAGGTCTTACCATAATTAGTGCCTGGTTTTTTATGAAAGCCTTTAACAGGTAGACGTACTTTAGGCTCATTGACAGCATCATCCATGTTCCATTTTGACTTATAGACAACTCGTAGCATTTATGTGTTTGGAGTAAGGAACAAGTGACGGGTGTTAAATTGCAGTAAGGCCTGGTACCAGTCGACACTCTTGTTGGCAACCTAAAGGAGACAGGCAGGATGAATCTAAAGTGCAAGTTAAAATTGGGGAGGAGAGGATTAGGCTTCAGGTTGGGACGATATGCCCTGGATGGGTTCGAGAAGGAGGTACGAAATTTGTAGAGAAAGAGGACTAATTTGACAATTGAGTCAAATTGAGCAAGTAAGAGGGCTCAGGGGTGGGTTAGGGAGTGGAGGAAGAAAAAAAATACACAAAATGAGTATTGTAAGTTGAAGATATCGAAAACGTGTAAGTCAAAGATTTTCGAAAACGTATAGAGTAAAATGTATGGAACGTATCTAAAATCTGTTTATGAAATGTATCGAAAATCCATTTATGAGTAGTGTAAGTTGAAGATATCGAAAATGTGTACAATAATTTTTTTTAGAAAATTGAAGTATTTAAGAAATATTTGATGGCATACAACTTATGAGATACACAATGGTGCTTAATGCCAAGATTTAGAGGGAACATTGTAATGTGCTAGAAATTATAAATCTGTTTCAACCACATGTCATTGATACCATGAGTGGGAAGCAATAACAGCTGCACAGAATGGAGTAAGAGAAGCCATATGGGGTAACTGAGAAATTCTTACACAATTTTGTAGAAAGGGAGACTAGTTGGCCGGTGGCTATGGTTTATGTTGAAATTCATGTGCTTATGATTAGAATCTTTACACGCGCCTCCGATGATGTCAGGGTCGGCAAGGTTCTGTTTGGAATTTTTTTCTAAAGGTGATGGTTGGGATGATGATGTCTGAAAGTTAACAGAATGAAGTAGATTTCAGAAAGTATATACGAGTTTAGAGAGAGAGAGAGAGAGGGGAAAGGTTTTTGCCGCAAAATGTGGAGGTGGAGGTGGTTGGAACTCTCGGAGAAAAAAAAATTCTAAAGCATGGATACCATATTATGGTGGTAAGCAAAACCCTAAGACTCAATGAGCTTAATTCTAAACCTATCCCTTTCAATATTCTACAATTTATAACCAGCAATTGTTAACACTGTGGGAGAGCCTCTCATTTCCTGTAGATGCATAGAAACACACTTGTTCTTCATTGAGAGGGTATCTAAATTTCATCAAAAAAGAGTTGACCATATTGCCAATACTTGTCTACTTGTTTAATTGGGTTTCTTGTATGCATATCAGGATATGGCATGGATGTAGAATGTAGATGCTTACCTGGACTAGTTAATCTATCAAAATGCAACCATGAATCCATGATATTGCTGAATACGATCTTTAGTTTATTTCTGCATAAATAATTTCAGCATTTTAGTTTTGGATTCTTCTTTATTTGATTCTTGTCTAGCTTCTACAATTATATGCTAGCCCCTGTCAAGTTTAATTTATGAATCATAATTGCTTCCATTACATTTTTATGTGAAGCTTAAAAGCTTATATGACCCAAAGAGTATATCTATTAAAAATAAAGGAAATATTGATGTAATAGAAAATGCTGCTTGCGGCCGAGAGGCAACCAATGCCGCTTAATTTAAACCTAAAATAATAAAATCGTCCGTACCATCTATTCTCTACTAATCTTCTTCTATATAGATTGCTATTCATGGTACAGGCAAGGGTTCAAACGAGAACTATTTATCGTGCGAGAACAGCTAGAACCAATCTTGGTCCTTGATTAAATAAAATCAATGTCATATAGTTTTAAGGGCTCATTAATGAGGGGTTTTTTAGAAACTTCAAGGGTCAATCATTAATGACGGTCCACCCGGACTCAATTCACGGTTGGGTAAATATATAAATGACCAAATGACCCCTATTAATGAGTCACGAATGTTGTTACGGACAGTTCTCGAATGAAAAATTCTCGTTTGAACTTTTCTCTTATGGTAAATAGCATAGTTGCTAACTTTTCTGTAATATGAGTACCATATATATAATATTGTAATATGATAAACATGGTAATGATATAGATATATTAGTTACTTCTTACAGTATATTTATATGTATGCAGATAATAAAGTTATTACGTTAATTAATTTACTCTAAATTGGGAGTCTGACAATTCATGATTTTACCCGAACATTTCTGTGTAAAGTCTGTAATTGCAATCCCTTTCTAGTCTGAGGTTGTGTCTGATGCATTTGATTTTTCATTCAGGTTGGGCCTTGTTGCAACGATTAAGGTATGATATCTACAACAGTGTAATAATATTAATACGCACATACATATATGCATACATACACACACATACTCATACATACATATATACATACACACATTGGTTACAAAAAGATACTTTTAGTTATCTTGAAATGTACTGCCGATAATTTGTAAATAATTTGTTTTGTGTTTTAACGAGTTTTGCTAATATTATCTATTTTCTCAGGGTAACCTCAAATAGTGGTCTCCTGTTCAATTTTTTGATTTTTTTTGTTTTGTTTGAAGTTCTACTAATTCTTCTGTAACTTCACTGAATTTGCCCATTATGCGAATTCTTATGAGAATCTGCTATTAATGCTCTTGTGTTTCATTTAAATATTTTTGTTCTTTTTTGTGTTGAATACATAGGATCGTGCTAATGAGATATTTAAGAAGGTTGAAGATCAAAAATCAAGTAGAGGGAGAAATCAAGATGCCATATTGGCTGCTTGCCTTTACATTGCTTGTCGTCAAGAAGATAAGCCACGCACTGTAAAGGGTACAGAAAAAACCTTGCTTTAATTAACATTTGTTCAAAGATAGAAATCTTTTTATAAATGAGATTTCCCTGAACATTTGTTCAAAATAGAAATCTGTTCGGTTGCAAATGGAGCAACAAAGAAGGAAATTGGTCGGGCAAAAGAATACATTGTGAAACAACTAGAGCTTGAGATGGGTCAGTCGGTGGAAATGGGGACTATACATGCTGGCGATTTTATGGTTGGTTTGTTTGTTTGGTTTTGTTTAATATAAGCACATCTTGTTTTCTATTCTCTAATTTCTTTTAAATTTTTTAATGTTTATTTTATCTTCTTCTGATCATTGCTTGTGTTTTCTTTTTACAAATTTGAAATCATCAGAGGCGTTTTTGTTCCAATCTCGGTATGACCAATCAGACTGTAAAAGCTGCCCAGGAGTCTGTCCAAAAGTCGGAAGAGTTTGATATAAGGTAATTGGCAAAAATGTTCTGTGTTCATTAAGCGAGTTGGGTTGACCAGCAACACTTTGAGATGTCCCTATAATCATGACAATTATATTACTTCAGTAATAGTATGAATTTAACTTTTTTAAAAAGCATAATAATTTAAATAAAATGATCTAGGAGTTTTTCAGGGTTACTTGTCCTGTTTCTTTTTAGCAGATTTATTATTATAACCGTTTAATTTTTTGATCAAGTGATTGAGCATAGTATTAAGAATGAAGTGATTGCTATTTACAAGTATTTTTATATTTTTAATTAAAGAACAATCCTATGTGGCATGCTACATTTCTTGTGCAGTCACGCTCAACCTGTTGAAATAAGAAAATTGAATGACAAGGAAACATGTAAAGGAAAAGAAATAGTATCATAATTCATGATACTTAAAAGACAATGGACACAATATGTATAAATCAAGTTGGCATCATCTACACACACATCCACATAGTATCCATTCCAATCTGAATTTTATTATGTTCTCTAATGGTTGTTTCCATCTGTTTTCTCTCAGGAGAAGTCCAATCTCCATTGCTGCAGCTGTTATTTACATAGTAACTCAACTTTCTGATGATAAAAAACCCCTCAAAGGTAAAGGTGTATCTATCTAGTTCAATCATTGAGGCACTTTTTTTCCCAAGTAAAATGTCTAGATGTTTTGGAAGTTCTCTTCTATTTTTAAAAACCAAGCAAAGAGGCTAAGGCTGCGTTTGGTTACGGAAAACTGTTTTCAGTTTTCTAGAAAAAAAATTCTAGAAATGGGCGGAGTTTTCATTTTTACTAGAAAATTTAGATAAAACGTTTGGTAAAACATGGACTTTTCAATTTCTCTTTTAAAAATTAGAAAATATGTCTGGATGTGTATTTCCTATCGATTTTTAATTTTCAGTTTTTTACTATTTCAAATAATACATTTCTACATATATATTTTTTATAATAGGCAGTACTATGTATGTTTGATGTTTTAAGATTGATTCTATGTTTCTCGTTTAAATACCGTGAAACTAAATAAATATTAGATCATATTTGACCATTAATGACACTATAATTTCACCTCAAAAAGCTATTCCAAGCCGGGGCAACACAAAACAGAATTTAATGCACACAGTTATAAAAATGTAAAGAGAAGCACATCACTTAAATTAACTAATTAAGTATGAAATTGAATAAGTCACATCATGAAATTGAAAAAAACAAATTGTACAAGTCCACATCATGAAATTGAAAAACAAATTTTACAAGTCCACGTCACGAAATTGAAAAATGAGAGAGATGCCAGATGCACTTGTATGGGCCGAACGTGGGAGTAGTGACAATGGAGAAGTGTGGAAAACACTCTTGATCAGTTTTCCAAGTTTATTGCTCATTTTAGAATTCTAAAAAATTTCATTTCTTAATTTTTTTAAGAAAAAGTTATTAACCAAACATATTTTCAAGTTTTTCATTTTTTCTAGAAAATATGTGTACTTTTTAATGACCAAAGACACCTTCCTTCCTGAAAGTAGCGCCAGAATTGCGTGCAAGGTTATTGCACAAGGGCAAGCTACATAAATGGGTACCCAACTTGTGTCCAATTTCCATTCAAGGTAGCAAACTTTTGTTTTTTTTTTGTAGGTTAAAGGTATCCAATTTATACTTTAGCAGGTAACTGGTCTCGATTTTGTTACGTCGGACCTAGTAAAATAAAGTTGGATACTCTTGGTTAAACAAAGTTGGATACCTCAAATAGAAATTGGAGATAATATCTATCCTTTTTGCATAATTTGAAATGCTTCCATACTCACAAACACTTTAAATGATGAGGTATATTAGTCATTTCCATCATTTGCCATTAAGTGTTTGTGCTGTGTGGGGAGCACCTATAATAGGTGCTTCTAACTACACAAGTTCTTTTCCCATAGAAATTAGGAATAAGCTTTATTACTCTTTTGAGCAATATTTCCATAAACTAGTCTACATGGCAGCTGACGCTTGATACCCGGAAATCTATTAAAAGCATCATTTTGGTTAAAAAACAAATATTCCTACGTGCACTGTTAGCCGTAATGACTCAAATCTTGTAACATGTAATTCATTAAGAATTTTAAATGACTGTTTATAGATGGATTTCGCGTTTACTCATTTCAATTCTGAAATACATTTTTTTTGTTTCCATAAAGCTTTTATAATATATCTGATATAAGAAATGTGGATGTAGATGTAGCACTTGCAACTGGAGTTGCAGAAGGGACAATCAGAAACTCGTACAAGGATCTTTATCCTCATTTGGTGAAAATTATTCCAAGTTGGTATGCCCAGGAAGAGGATCTCAAGAACCTTTGCAGTCCTTGAACAACATCAACGCACCACCAAAAAAAAAAAAAAAAAAGAAAAAAGAAAAAAAAAGAAAGAGAGAAAAAAAAAGAGGTTTGAAGTATTGGGTTTTTAGCCCTTTTTGAGTTTTTTTTTCTTCCTGGTGTTGCGATGGTTATACACTTATACAAAAACATGACCATTTTTTATCTTCCTACTCCCCCTTTCACAAATGTAGTTCAACAGGGGAATTAGTTCTTTGTTTTGAGCATTTTTTGTTAAAATATGTGTAATTTATACATCTTATTTGCTTTACGAAGATTCTCGTTCGGCATACATTTTTATTCACTGCTTTTCTTAGACGTCAAGGAAAAAAATAAACCAAAGAAAGATGTTAGAAACATAGAATATACTTGCCTAGGGGGGGATATCTAGGAAGTTCCATTAATCGTTACATGTTTTTGTTATCTTACATGTTGATGATCGCCTCATCTGCCTTAGAGAGAAAGGAGTGGGAGCATAGTAGAGGGTGTGGTGGGCAAATCATTTGGGTGGTGGCTTGGTACCATGTCATAGAGGTGTGGTGGGATAGATGATGTGGTTACCAGGGGTGTAATCGAATCGAGACAACTTGTGAGCTACTTAAGAACGACTTGAAAAATATTGAAAATCAACTTGATGTGGATTGAGCTCGAGCTACTCGAGTAGGGTTCCGAGTCGAGCTCGATTTTCATGATATTCAGCTCGTTAGGCTCACAAGCCTAATCGAGCTTGAGTTAAATTACCTTTTTACCCTTTTATACATAATTATATATATATCACCCTAATGCCATTTCCCAATCCGAGCGGTCACTTGTTTGTTTTCCATCTCAAATTACATATGATTATTCACAAAGTGACGTTTGAATGTTATGATCCCACATCGGCCAAAAAGTACTTAGGTTGGTGGCTTATAAGTCTAGGTGTCCCCTCCCCCTTCAAGCTAGCTTTTGGGGGTGAGTTCTACACTTGGGTTTATGGCATGATACGGGCCTAGTATGGGATGGGTTCGTATCAATTGGTATCAGAGCCATCCCCATCTTGCAAGGTTCCAACACTCGGAGTGGTGGCCTACGGAGTGGTGGCTTGAACCCGTAAAAGAAGGGTGTCAACCGTGACCAACGTAGCCGTGACCAACGAGGACTCGGAGTGGTGACCTATGGAGTGGTGGCTTGGACCCGAAAAGAGGGGTGCCAACCGTGACCAACATAGCCGTGACCAACGAGGACGTTGGTCCTTCAAGCATGGGGTATTGTTATGATCCCACATCGGCCAAAAAGTACTTAGGTTGGTGGCTTATAAGTCTAGGTGTCCCCTCCCCCTTCAAGCTAGCTTTTGGGGGTGAGTTCTACACTTGAGTTTATGGCATGATACGGGCCTAGTATGGGATGGGTTCGTATCATTGAAGTTCTGCAAGTCAGCCAAATCGAAGAGGAAAAGGGCTTTATGTAGATGATTGATCCATTTAGGAAGTTAAATTTGTGATACTCTATGAAGTCGCTCTTCAATTTACAAATCTGGGATTTCACAAAGTTTCTCGTTCATCGTATATCGAGTCCATGCCTCTTCGATCTTCATGTTCAAATCGATCTAGTAAGTTCAAGTTTTATTTATGTAAATAACCAATTGCAACTTCGGATTTACTGCACATTTGCCCTGTTAATCTTCTTCATATTTGAACTCTAATCCCTAGATTCTTTTTATGAGTTGTGAGTGTCTAATAACAGCAACCACAAATCCTTAAAATATCGTTGATATTCCACGATTCTTTAAAGACAATGAGAGGTAATCGTTTTTGTTTATATCTAAATCATTATCTTTTAAATTTTTTTTTTTTTTGGAAAGCAGCAAATTATATTAAAAAAGAGGCAAAACACTCTCTACAAGATGTAGAGAGCAGCCATACAGTGCACAAATTTAGAACTAATACATGAAACGAAACAAACTAAAACATGAATTTTCCGTACCTTTTAATTTAGTTTACTTCTTTAAGTTGAAATATCGCAAGTACAAGTTATTAAAGCAAAGGAGGAAATGAAGTTTCAAGAACTGTAAACTTGTTTGTTCTACTGATTATTTGATTTGTACAAGTGTTGTTTGTGAGTATTGTTAAATTCTAGTTGAACCGTAGTATGTATGTTAGTTCTTTGTGCTCCTGTATGTATATTAGTTCCTTGAGTTACAGTATTGAATTTGATTTGAATTTAGTTGAATCGAGTCGAGCTCGAGAGTGTCGACTATATCCTCGAGTCGAGCTCGAGCTTGAAAATTAAAGTTTGGTCGTGAGTTTCGGAACCCAACCGTGCTCGAGCTTGGCACTGTGTCGGCCCGGCTTGGCTCGATTACACTCCTAGTGGTGACTACCACCTAAGTGGTAGTGATGTAGTGAGTGTGTGAGACAATTTATGTATTTATTTCAATTTTGATTGGTTAGTATTTAGTAGGGTAATATACGTGTCCCAAAATTTGGTGTGGTAGGAAGTAATCACTACGAGACTGAGTGGTGGATTAAGTGGTAGAAGAAAGTATATAGTTGACGTAGCGTTTGATGACTGTGGAAGGGTGTTACCACTCATTCATTACTCTCTTAGTGGTTGGTTATAACTTATGAGAGATGGTATATCCTCCTATTTATCTCCAACTCATAAGATCAATATAAGTGTCAACATCAATGGAGGATGTAATGAAATAAAATTAGTAGACTTCACATGTCTTCTCCTGCTTATCTTCAACCCATAAGATCAATACAAGTGTTAACATCAGTGAAGGATATAACGAAATAGAATGAATAGAAGTATGAAGTAGAATGATTAAGTAGATGATATATCATTTTTCATAAATCCATTCTTTAATCGTTTTGTTTTCCCCTGACATGCAAAGGGTAAAATGGTTCTCATTTTCAAATTGATTTTCCACCTTTATTCAACACCATTATTGTTACCGACGACCATTGCCACAACCAATTGCTTGTAACTAGCGACATGATGATGCTTGTCACCGCTGGCTGCCGTCATTTTCACCAATGACCGCCGTGGTACACATATACAACATTAAAAAAAAAAACTAACAATTGAGTTGTATAGTTCATATAAAAAATAGTCCTAAAATATTAATATTTAATCAAATGTGATTCAGTAAACAATCATATGTGAATTACGAAAATACCACTCAATCCAAATTTTAAAATTCAATCTGAACCATTGATGAGGCTGATCCAAAGACTAAAATTTGTCTATCGGGATTATGGATTAAGTATGAACTATATTAAACATTTCTCTATACAACTATTACATTTAGGAGAAATTTTTTGTCTTTTTATCTTTTTGTCTTTTAATTATTATTATTATTATTATTATTATTATTATTATTATTATTATTATTATTAACACTATTATTATTATTAACATTATTATTATTACTATTATTATTATTATTATTATTATTATGTTATTATTATTATTGTTATTAACATTATAATTATTATTAACATTATTATTATTAACACTATTATTATTAACATTATAATTATTATTAACATCATTATTAATATTATTATAATTAACATTGTTATTATTATTATTAACATTATAATTATTATTAACATTAATATTATTAATATTATTATAATTAACATTATTATTATTATTACTAACATTATTATTATTATATATTATTATTATTATTATTATTATTATTATGTTACTATTATTATTATTATTATTATTATTATTATTAACATTATAATAATTATTAACATTATTATTAATATTATTATAATTAACATTATTATTATTATTATTAACAATATTATTATTATTATTGTTATTATTATTATAATAATAATAATTATTATTATTATTATTATCAAATTAGGTAATAAAATCCGTCACAACGCGCATACTTAAAACCCTTGTTATATCCAAAAGGGTGGTCATTTTTCTGGCCGGAAAATATGCAATTTGTGTTAATATTTGTTGCTCATTTTTCAATGCGTATTGTTGTGTTGTATATATGTAACTTTTAGAGCATGGAGTATATCTTAAGTATACTTTCGGCATGCTGAGGTGAAAGTGTGGTACAAAACATATACCACCCCAAAGGGGCGGTACCGAAAAAATTAATGGGATCGGCATTTGAATGCCGAGAGAGAGAGGAGATAGAGAGATGAGAGAAAAGGAGAGAAAAAAGGATAGAGATACAAAGATGAGAAAGAAAGAGAGAAAAGATGAGAGAGAAAAGAGTAGAGAGAAAGAGAAAGAGAAAGAATTTTTTTAAATAAAAAATCTTTGAAGCAATAGAAACGACAGTAATACGAATATTTAAACATATTTGAAACATAGGATGAGTTATGTTGATGTAACTTGAAACATAGTCAGAATACACCCATGCTCTCAAGTAGATAAAACTAGAAATTCTTTTCTCAAAAAAGTATATAATTAAAAAGAATAAAATACTTTATATTGTATTTTAAAGATATATACTTTAGTATTGAGCGTAATAGATAAATAAACATGGCCCAAAATACCTTTTTTATAAGCAAAATGTCCCCTTCCTATTGTCGTTTTAAACAAGATTTATGCTCAATTTTAGACATTAATATTTCAAATCAAACGATCACCATTGATTCTTAGGATAATCCTATCAAAATTGGTTCTTGAACAAACTTTTGTGTATATATAATCACAAAGACCAGAACAAAAGCACACCAATAGAAGACCAAAACAAAAGTCTTACACAAACCCTCATTCACATAATTTCCATAACATGGACACCGATGATGTTGTAGTGGTAATGGTTCCTTTTGTAGCACAAGGTCATCTCAACCAGCTACTCCACCTTTCTCGTATTCTCTCCGCCTATAACCTCCCCGTCCATATCGCCGGAACCGCCACCCACAACCGCCAAGCAAAGCTTCGTATTCACGGCAGCTGGAATCACAACATCCATTTCCACCAACTCCAAACGCCCCACTTCGAATCTCCTCCACCAAACCCCAATTCTTCCACTAAATTCCCATCACACCTTATCCCATCTTTCAAAGCATCAATAGTTAATCTCCGGGAACCTTTTGCCAAACTACTCGCCGGAATCTCGAGCACCGCCAGGCGCGTGGTGGTTATTCATGACTATCTCATGAGTTCAGTCGTTCAAGATTTAGTTTCACTCGACAACGTTGAAGCTTATGTTTTTCATTGCGCGTCGGCTTTTACAACCTTTTCTTATGTTTGGGAAGAGAAAGGAAAACCATGTTTAGATGATGATCTTGAAGCCTATAACCAACTTACAAAGGTCCCAAATCTTGAAGATCTTATACCACAAGATTTTATTGAATTCATTTTCTCTCATACCGATTGCAAGAGTTTTAATTCCGGCAATCTGCATGACACATGCAGAATAGTCGATGGTAAATTCATCGACTTTCTGTCAGAAGAAGGAGTATGTGGTAGTAAAAAGCAATGGGCATTGGGTCCTTTTAACCCAGTGTCCATAAACGATAAAGAAATAGATCCAGAAAACCGCAACGAATCACTCAAGTGGCTTGATAAACAAGATCAAGACTCGGTGATATATGTTTCGTTCGGGACTACAACCTCTTTATCCGATGAACAGATTCAAGAACTTGCAATCGGGTTAGAAAACAGTGGACAAAGGTTCATCTGGGTGCTAAGAGATGCCGATAAAGGCGACATCTTTGAAGCCGGGGAGGTTAGGAATGTTGAATTGCCAAAAGGGTTTGAAGAAAGACTTGAAAACAAAGGTTTGGTGGTTAGAGAATGGGCACCACAGTTGGAAATATTGGGTCATAGTGCAACTGGTGGGTTTATGAGTCATTGTGGGTGGAATTCGTGTATGGAGAGTATTACAATGGGTGTTCCAATTGCTGCTTGGCCTATGCATTCGGACCAACCACGAAATGCCACGTTGATACTGGATGAGCTAAAGATTGGTGTGTGTGTTAGGGATTGGTGGCGTCATCGTGAGGTGGTGAAGTCTTTAAGTATTGAAGAAACGATTAGAAAATTGATGGATTCTGAAGAGGGGAATGAGATGAGAAAAAGAGCAAGGAAACTTGGTGAAGATGTTAGGAAATCTGTGGAAGAAGGTGGGGTTACACGCATTGAGAGAGACTCGTTTGTTGCTCACATAACTAGATCAGAATTATAAGAAGGAAAATTATATTTTCTTTACTAAATATTCTTACTTTATATTCTTACTATTTATGATACATGATATAATATGTCTCTTACTTCACATTTTTTCTTAATTTTACCACTAATTTTTTTATCTTGATAAATAAAAATACAAACTAGCAGGATATTAAGCATCTCTTATCAGAAATATGTAGTAGGAATCTCGATCATATATGTCCAACAATTTGTAAATTGTGAGTTCCAATCTATTAGAGAAGTAATGTAATTAGGGTTTTAGCATAAATGAGCTAGTCCATTAGGGTAAAGAAAAGAAAGAAAGTCGTCACACAATGAGAACGACAGGGAGAAGGGAGGCAGCGGAAGAGAGGCAATGGAAGGAAGAGGAGAAGATATGGCCAGAACCATAACACTCTGATACCATGTTGAATAATGAAAACCCCGTAGATAAAATGTATTACAATCACAATTATTTATAAATTACAAAGATAGGACATAAACTCTAATATGAAACACTAATAGACCTAGTCTAACTATATTAAAACTCAAATTACATTACTTCTCAAATATAATCTTGTTATAGCTAGCTAGATATAATTCTTTATGTGATGGTCGGGTAATAATGAATATGGAATGAATCCTAGCTATCATGTGATGGTAGAACCCAAAAACTTGATAATATATATCTAACATTAAAAATAATAGATGTTATTATACATATCATATTATTAATTAAAGTATTCAATATATGTCACACATTTAAATATACATTATATTATAGGATAAATTTAGACTAGTAAAAAGGATCACGTAATCACACTTTAATGTAATATATATTTCTTGACAAGGTGATATTGTGATGTATACTTTTCAAATCATCCTTTTGTCATCTATCTTTGACTTCGTAGATTTTGTCATTTTGAGATCTAGATGCTGTTTACATGCTAATAATGACAAAATATAAGATAATATTTTATAATTTATGTCGGAGTTTATTTAATACATCGTTTTCGTCTCTTATAAAATAAAACAAATTTTACTGACATGACACTAAATTTGGGGTTTTAAGTATGAATTTTACGTATCGTTAGTTTGAGACTCAATGATCTTTCATTTTCTGTTTTTTCTTGGTTATTAATAAAAGGAAAGAAAAACACAATTCTTAAAAAAAAGATTTATGAAGTTATTTGGAATCAATTTATTCGAAATAATATTTAAATATAAATTAAATCTTGTAAATACATAAAACCTCTCATTAATTTAGCCGGAAACAAATCTATATTATCTGTAACTGCTGATAACACAACCACCAAAGCTAATCTACACATGTTTACTACGATGTCCAACCTTATAAAAGAAGAAATACATTAACACTATTAATACCGTTAAAATAAAGACTTCAGACTTCACAATTTTCTCAAATTGATTATGATTGATCTTCTTAATTGATGTTACAAAAATTAATATCTTTGACTTCTCTTATCAATATACACTTAATCTTGACTTTTTCTGAGTGAGACTTTGTGGTATTTATTTAATTAAAAGAAAAGTTGGATAATTCTACTAATTTAATGTAGAGATAATTGTATAGATGGTTCTTTAAATATTTTATAGTTATAAGTTCAGTTATTTTTTTCAAAAAGTTGCAAAAAGAGTCTTTTAAGTACTCAAAATTATTGCACCCATGGTTCTTTTTAACGTTTTCTGTTTATGAAATTTGTTAGTTTTTGTAAATTGACTATTTTATCCTTACCCTTGTTTTTTATTTATTTTCTTAATCTTCTAATATATATAAAAGACTAATTTGATAAAATTAATTAGACGATCTGAACCATTCATTTAAAAAATATTTAATATTGACCATTCATTCATTTAAAATCAAAAAATCAATTTTGACTTTTTAGAGTCAAATTTATTAGAGATAATTGCATATATGCTCTTATTAAATTATATAAAACCGTATTTGCCCACCTTAATTTACAAATATCATATATACCCTTTATAATATATCAAAATATCATATTTAACCAAATTCTTAAGTGGCATTTGGTTCGCAGGAATGTTTATAATGGAATTGGATTCTCTGATGGAATTGGAATCTGCCAGGAATTGATTTTGAATATGTAATCTGTTTGGTTGACAGGAAATGAAATTGGAATCATTTTTCATAATCTGTTTGGTTTGCAGACAATATAGATTAATTTGATTTCAGATATGTAAAATGACAGGATTACCCTTCATGCTTTTTTTCCTGAATTTAGCTTGTTTTATAACTTTTATGTAAACATTATATTAAATAAATTACAAAATCATAGTAATAAACATACTAATAAACATAATAAGTTAAAATCACTACAATACGAATTGTCATAAGTTACCAAAATAATATAGTAATCTTTGGATACATCCAATTACCAAAATACGTGAGATGTTTTTAACAAAATATAGTTATCAAAAAACTTACACATCCAAAATAGCAATCATCCTAAAAAAACACCACAATTCATACTACTAAGCTTCCAAAATATATTTTACCCAAGCCTCCCTATCACTTTCTTCCAATTGCCAAAAGTTTTGTACGTTTATAGGATCACTTCTTATCTTGGTCAAAGCTTTGAACTTCTCAAATTGGGTTAGTGAATTCATCTTTAGAATCTCCGGAGGGATCTTCTCACTCAATTCGTTGATCTTCATGTCAAACTTAATACCTTGGCTCAAGTCTTTTGATATTTCTTTGAGACTTTCTGTTATCAATCCAACCGCATTATTGAACGCGTCATCACTTCGGTTCTTCCTCTTCCTTGAAAGAACACCTGGGGAAGTCTCATCATGTTGCAAGTTTGTGTTACGGCTCACGTCTTGCTCCATCTCAACAAAATCTTTAGCTCTATTTTCTTGTGCTCGGTCTTTCCCAAAAACAATGCAAAGGTCTTCAAAGTAGGGAAATGTTTTGTCTTTCATTTTTGCCGCATCCTTATGAACCTATTAACCAACATTATTATTTGTATAAAAATACAAAACAAAAACGCAATATTTAACTAATAATATAATTATTATAATTCGTACCTTGAAGTATGCTTCCCAAACCGGTTCCTCCGCAGTAACACATTATTTTACGGGGTCATAGCCAAACCAAAGAATGATTTTTAATGACCATAAACATATTCATATGATTTTAAACAGTAATCAAGACATTCATTCAAAACAGCATGATGGAGGATTAGAGACATCCAAATACTTCAAGCATATGACCACCAAATAATGGTTTTTAATGACCATAATTCAAAACAGTGATGGAGGATTAGAGACATCCAAATATGAAATTCAGCATATGATTTTATAAAACAACATTCAAATGATTTTATAAAACATCATTCAAGTCATTCATTCAAAACAGCAACAATGGAAGAATCAACAAAGAATCAACAGCAACAAAGAATCAATCAGCATATGATTTTATAAAACAACAACAATTCAAGATAAAAGCATAGATGATTTTAAAGAATCAACAAAGAAATCATCAAACCCTAAACCAATGATATAGGATTAGAGAGAACATGAGAGAGAGGAAGAACATAACTAGGTTGGCGGCGGCGGAGGCTGTGAGGACGACGGCGGCGAAGGCTTTGATGGAAGCTGATGATGGTGGCAGCGGCAGCAAGGGATGGACAGCAGGGTAAGCAGCGGAACGTCGGAGGCTGTGAGGACGACGGGTGGAGGACGACGGCGGTGAGGACGACGGGGGGAGGACGACAGGGGGAGGACGACGGTGGCTTTGATGGTGTTGGTGTGAGGTCAGCGAAGTAAAAGGGGGAGGCTAAATATCGATCGATTTGGGAGAACGACATCATCAGATGGAACGATTCACATAATAGGGTTTATTGAGGGTAGTATAGTAATAAACCACATTCCTTTGTTCAATGGATTTTAAAATCCTCCCACATGTCAAAGGATTTTAAAATCCCTTCCCTATAGGATTTAAATTCCCATGAAATCCAATTCCATGGTGAACCAAACATGACTTTCTAAGGAATTCAAATCCAATTCCCACAGAATCCTATGGAATCCTGCCAACCAAACAGCCCCTTAGTTTTATCATTCTAAAATATTTTATAATCATTTTAATTCCTTTTTAATTATAACCAATAACGTTTAACTTTATTACCCTTAATTGTAAATATAAGAAAGCCAATCACGTCTCTTCGTATCATGCTACAATGTTTCTGCCGTCAAGTCTGCCTTCTCGCTCGCGTCGATGTATCTACCGATGGTTTGAGTGTTGATGCCGTACGTCGTCATCTTTTAACTTCTCATTTAATTCGCGTTTTATTATTATTTAATACGTTTTTATTAATGTTTAATATTTATTATCTTTTAAAGCAACCCGTGTATCACACGGGTATTTAGTTTAGTAATATATTATAACAATAATACTAATAATTAAAAGCTTTAAAAACCAGCCCCTCCTAATCTCTGTCACCACCCCCACCCACTCCCACCCACCCTTTCTTTCTATACTTTCATTCTTAACCCCTACCACCGCCTCACTCTTTTCTCCGGAGAAGGCCGCCACCGCCGCCGCCTCCATCCCACCAAGTGTTCAGGTGCCACCATCATACCCCTACTAGCGCCTCACTCTCTAGTCTCCACCCACCAAGTGTTAAACGCCACCATCTTTATCTCCCCTCTGTCAAACTCCGACCTCCTCAACATCCCACCACCGTTGCTTTTAGGCGAACTTCGCTATCGCACTGGCATTTGGTTGATGGTTTTCAATTTGGGCGGCAGTTATGTTTCTTGTTGGTTTTCAACTTTCTAGATCTAGGAACAGGGTTTGGGTTCAAGAACAACCAGATCTTCAAATCTTCATCATCTTTTCAGTTCTTGAGTTTCACCCACATCTAGTATGCGATAGGTTGTTTATGGTGGTGACGGTGATGGTGGTGGTGGTTTATGGTTGTTAGGGACTATGTAAATTTCCTTACAAGTGGATTTAGGGTTTTTTGTGTAGTTGGTGATTTTTGAATTAATGGTGTTGGTTTGGCTATTGATTTGGTGTTTCTGGTGGAGTTCAGGTGGTGATGGTTGGATGAACATGGGGGAGGCGGTGGTTTTAGGCGGAGGGTGAGAGAGGGGTGGCTCCAATGAGTGAGAGAGAGAAGAGTGCGTGACACACACACACAAAGAGAGAGAGAGAGAGAGAGAGAGAGAGAGAGAAGTGTGTGTGAGAGAGATAGAGAAAGTTGACAAACTATTAATGTGAGGAGAGAGTGTTTGTAATTGATATTTATTAAAAAAAGATCAAAATATTATTCTAAATTAATTAAAATCTTAAAAAATGATAAAAAGACCTAGATACCCTTTACTTAACAAATTTGATAAACATAAAACGTTAAAACGGGTCATGGTGCAACTTTTGGGACTTTTTGAAAAAAAAAGGACTAAACTTGTAATTATGAGATAGTTAAAGGACAATCTTTGCGGTTAACTTTTTAATATGTTAGACAAACAATTATTTAGAGTGTTTGGCTTTAGGTTTTACATACACTTAATCTCGTCGTGAACTTTTTTAAGTACAAAATGAAGTAATGAACTATTGATAAAAGTTCATTTTTTTTCTTAAAAAGGATTTATTTAAATAACTTATAGTTTTTAAGATCAATAACCAGGGTGATGGGTTAAAAAAGGGTATGAATCAAAAAGTTATAATCATTTGAAGTTTTCATTTAAATAATCTTTTTATCTAAAAAGGTGTTGACTCAGTGTTATCGAACCGTAGGTTATGCTTATCCATTGTTACTCGTGCGTGATATTCTTCTGTAGTCTTTAAAAATTAGTCTTTAAGAAATGGTCATATTATATGTATCATTTTTATATTTATGAGAGAAAATAATACGTCATATATAACTACAAACATGAGAGAATCGTAATTCATATATCTTCTATATTTTTTTCTTGACAGTGTATCATGGTTAGACCACTTCTAGTATGTTTAATATCGCTCGCCATGACGAGTATAAATTGTTTTGTCATGTTCGTTATTCCCTCGTTATCCACTACGGTGGCATTATTATTTTGCTCGTCATCCAGCGCTACGTTGTCATGGTGCCGGGCTCCTAATGCTCAGCCCGTCTTCCATTTCATTTATAATTTTTTTTCAACCAATCAAATTAATGTAAATTAATATTATGTGGGTCTAGTAATATATATTGTGATGTGGATATTAGTCATGTATGTTATGACTAGGGATGTTTAATTATGACCATGTCATATGCTGAAAAACAATGTGTCAGTCCGCCATGACAGTTATGCATGCCATGACTACGGGTGGTCTCACAGTCAAACTACGTTTACCTTACTGTACTTATGGATTTACCGTATAATGGTATGTAACGAGGTGGTTTTTGCCCTCGCGTTGCAAAGGGTTTAAAAGACGCTTTTATACGTGCACATAATTTTCTTATTCTACTGTAACTACTAGCCAACACTGCATCTTTTATACTCTATCTCTTTTTCTTATGAATGTACCACCAATCGCCCATTGTCATTTCCATCCACACCATCTGATTATTTTGATAAAGAATTTACATAAAGACATCACTTTGGCTTTTACATATACAAGTTCACTTTAGCTTTTATGCATATAAGTTAAAGTTACTATTATTTATAATTTACGTTAATAAATTGTTGTAATAGTATGACTATTAGTTTTTGGTTTCAAAATAGAGTTATTATTAATTTAATCATAAAAAATATAAAAAATAAACTATCACGATCTCTCTCCTTTTTTTTAAACAAAGGAGATCAAGATTTCTGCAATATGTTACAAAATTTTGATTTAGTCAATGATCCAATCAGAGAACTAATATGTATTAAGACAAAAGTTCATGCGAGAACCGTTGTTAGTGCGAGAACCGCGAGAACCAATCTAAGCCGTCCAATTCCCCTCCTTCGATATCATTGCCCACCCATGAATTCCTCACATGCACCCTGCCACACCCCATCCCTCCACGCTCGCCATCCATGAAACTTCCCATATCCAAGGAACGGCCGAGATTGGTTCTCGCGGTTCTCGCACTAACAACGGTTCTCGCATGAACCCTCCCCTATGTATTAAAACCTAATTACTATTATAAATTTATACAAAAGAGTAAAACCAATGCGAACTCGAACCTAGACTTCCTCTTATATATTGTTATAAATTTTTATTGAAAAGGACTTTATATTATATAAATGAGAATATAACTAAAAATATTTTATTCTTTATTTTAAATGAAACATGGAAAAAAATATTGATCTTTAACTAAAACAAAAAAGGTGTATAGATTTACAATTGTGAAAATAGAAGATTTATAAGGAAGAACAAAAATAATCTGATTCTTATAATGATAATTCAAGAAAATATATATTTAAATAAAAGAGTAGAGAATCAAAAATAAAAGAAAGAAAATGATAAGCGCAAAAATGAACCAGGGCCACGTGTGTAAATGCGAGTAACTTAGCCATTGGGGGAAACACAATAGTTGTGTTTAATGTACCAAATAAAATACATATTACAAATTTATTTATTTTTCTTCAAATTGTATGATAGTATAATGTTTTGAATCATAAAACCTACATTCTATGAAACAACTGGTTGACCCACTGCTAAATAGACTTCATACAT
Source organism: Pulicaria dysenterica (assembly GCA_947179395.2). Lineage (NCBI taxonomy): Eukaryota > Viridiplantae > Streptophyta > Magnoliopsida > Asterales > Asteraceae > Pulicaria > Pulicaria dysenterica. Next base: position 84,436,298 of record OX359288.1, read on the forward strand.
TTTCTTTACTTAAATTTTTTTGTTTCTCAACCTGCGATCATCGTAGTAAAACTCCAGCCACCATTATCAACCTTCACAAATCACAGTCATCAGCAACCAACAATTTCAAGACAAAAACAACATACTTAAACACATACCATACACACGAAAACATAAACTAAATATACATACTATGAAAACAAGAGAAAACAACTAGTGGGTAAAGCACTTGTGTCTCCTATAGGGGAGGTAAAGGGTTCGAGTCCCACGAGGATCTCAGTCAAGGGTGTCTAGAGAGATACTTTAGAAGTGCTCACGGTAAAACCGGTTATATCGTGCACATCTGAGTCAAAAGACTGATCGGGAAAATCCCCTTTAAAAAACACACACTACTACACGAAAAAGCAACCTACAAGATCATCTCTAGCACAAAAGAAGACACACATGAAACCACATACCATATCTTCAATCTCTTAGTAAAAAGTTCTACACACACGACCCACATACCAAACTAAGCTCCGGTCACCTGAGATTAAACAAAAAACGCACTTCATGTTCTTTTAACACACACAACTTAATGCAAAGGCGGACCCAGGAATTTTTTTGACCGGTAGCACCATATAATGCGCAAATAAAATTAAATAAAATTGAGGGTCTGGTTCGGGTTTTTTCTCGGGTTTCCGGTTAATCGTGTCGGATTAATGAGGTTTCGGCTGTTGTTCTGGTATTTTAGGGCCAAAATTTAAATCAAAACACAATTTATATGAAGCCTTGTTAACTAAAATGCTATTTTAAAGGTAAACTAAAGTATTTTAAAGGTATAAATGGAAAGATTAAACTATTTTTTATCATTTTTTTTAACAAAGTTTCATTTTTTCTTTGATTTTGGTGGCATCATCGGTTGCACCCCGAAAATTTACTAGTAGCACCGTCTCAAAAAACCGAAAATTAACATTACGAACCGAAAAAAGACCGGTGTCCCGTGCCCCCTCCCCCTAATACACAGGTCCGCCAGTGACTTAATGCTCTGAGAATAAACCAAAGCAATCCACTTGGTTTTAGCTGTGGAGTAAGACTATCAGCATCCAACCCAACTTACCCAATCAAAAGCACCGCCACATCAGCATCCACATCACCCTCCACCTCCAACACTTTCTAACCTTACAACACCCACATCCAACCCAATTCAACCCTTTTTATTTTTTCTATTTAAAAAAAAAAGAACGCAGAGGGTACCCCATCGGGTTAATAAAACCATTGGGTTGGAAACCCATCTCAACCCCAGAGGGTGTGATGGTGTGCTCTATGGCTTCACCCCTCCACATCAGCCCAAGCCGATGGGTTGAAGCATGGATGCGGGGTGGTCTAAGGCATACTTCGCATTTTTTCTGGATTTTGGCATGCAATCAACTTTGGAGGTATTTGAGATTGCTCCACGTTTAACAGAAGACGTTTTTCAACATGGACCCGCTTCTCCAAAATTACGGTGAATATAACATAAACGTTTTTTAAACGCAACACTGAACACCCTTTAATGTTTATAAATTGCAAAAGCTGAAACATAATTCCAAAATACAATCTCAAACTCCCCTTTAAATTAGACATACTATAGCCATCAATTTACAAAATATTACTGATTTTGACAACCAACCTCGTTATGACATATTTTGCATGCAAATTGTTCAATGTGACTGTACATTACTCGCTACATCATATAACCTGTATAAATATATGAAAACGAGTTAGAATATGCTCGTGATTTGCAGCGAGTTTTTAATAAGAATAAAATATAAAAACTAACATTCAAACGTGTTTAAAGAAAAGAGCAAAAGAATTGTAAAAGTCTAGCATATTTTTTCTCTAATAAGTTATAATCTATTATGTTTAGTGTAAGTCTAAATATTTTAAAAAGGTAATGGGGATACTATGAGTGTGTGTATGTATATGCATATATATAGGCAAAAGTTCAAAGGAGAACTGTTTTTTATACGATAACTGTTTTTAACGCCATTACTGACTCATTAATAGGGTCATTTTGGTAATTTACATATTTACCCAACCGTGAATTGCGTCCGGACGAGCCGTCATTAATTTGCGACAATTGATTTTCCGGAAATAACCCTCATTAATAAGCCATTAATGAGTCATTAATGAAGCATTAATGAGCGCTGCCAAAAAATCCTAGCCATTGATTAATTTTAATCAAGGGCTAAGATTGGATGTAAAATGACAATGGGATATATACCTATAGTCTATATACTAAAATTAAAACTAAGGGGTGATTGGTTCATATAAAATGACAACGGGATTAGGGCAACAAACCTGTCGACTAGGGCAAGAAACCTTTCACAATTTAGGAAAACGATGGTTGTGGTGGCTATAGTGAAGGTGTGAAGGCAACGGTTACGGCAGTGACCGGTTAGGGCAACGACGGTAACAGAGACAGTCAAATAAGGCAGCAAGGGTCGAGGCGATGGTCGATTAGGGCACCGATGGTAAGGGGGTGGTCCATTAGGGTAGGGACGGCGAAGGCGGTGGTTGGTTAGGGCAAAGATAGTGAAGGTGGTGGTTGATAGTGGCGGCGACCAATAAAGCCGATGGTGAAGTTTATGTTGTCTTGTCCATTCTTGATATCCCACGTACTAAGGATTTAGAAATACGACCCCTCCCTCAAAAATTTTGAAATCCCGCCCTCATAGGATTTGAAATCCAAATTTCTGTCTTCTAATTTCCTACCAATTATGGGAATTCAAGGGATTTACAATGCAATGCAGATTCCAGGAAATCTCACGAACCAAACACTCCCTAAGATGTCACATCCACAGGTTCTGAATAAATTGGTAAAAGAATGACCTGCTGCATGCTGAGCAGGTCACTTGTTGACGTGTTGCTACAACCTTCAATGAAATGTAACTTGGTTGCTAAAAGTCATTAATAAACCATAAGTTGGTTACTTTATTTTGCCTAATGTAGAGTTAACTGTACATTTGGTAAAAAAAAAGGGTTTATGCTTCGTGCATCGAAGGTGTTTGGGATTGCGTTTTGAAGTCCTTATTTAATAATCAAAAAGTGGTTTTAGCATTTTCCTAGCTGGAACACTGTTTTGCAAATGAAATAGTTTTACAAACTTGATCTCAAATACCCATAAATGCAAATCTGTAACAGATTTTCTAATTACATGAATCTGAAATCAGTTTTCCAAAGTCAGATTCTTTTTTTTACCATAATAAGTTAGAAACAGAGAGGAGAGAAGTCATACCACGTAGATGATGACTAATGTCCTATCAAATAACCAAAAACAAGTATGAAAACTTTAAATGTTCTGGATTTCATCGTCGTCTCGTGACAGAAGTCTTCTCCAGCTTCACAAGTTGCTCAAGAGATACAAGAGACCATCGATCTTCAGTTTGAGCAAACACGTGTTGATTAAGTGAGTCGATGATTATGCTAATGTTCCCAAACCCGTATACTTGATGACCATCTTGCATTCTCCTTGGTTTTGGCTTAAACAGTAAATTATTCTGTTGTGCATATAATTCAACAACTTCTATTAAACTTATATCAACACCACCACCCATATCAGCCATAGGAGCCCGTTGTTGGACCTTTGCTGCCCCGAACTGTCTCTGTTCATGTGCCTTTAAGTAACTAATATTTTCTCTCAAGCCTGGTTGAACAATCTCCAACCCTTCAACTGCCTTGTTCATCATTTCTAGACCCATGTTTAACCGGTCACGAATGTGATCATTGGATAAAAGCTCGGTTGGGATAAGATCCTTCCAACCCAGAAACCAATTAAGCACTTCTTCAAAATTAGGGTTTGAGCATAACCATTGATACAAAACTTCTTGCCATTTGTTGAAAAACACATCCATTATGTGAAGCATATGATGAACTGGGATGACATTAGCCCATGTCCTGACCCAATAGAACTGGTCAAGCTTCTGGTCAGCTGGGTTGACTTGGAATTCATGCATAACTGTCAATAACTTGGGAATAATAAACCGAACCATAATTTGTTCCCAGCTTACAGGATCAAAAACAGGCTTCCAAGGTGATAAAATTGTGTAGGCTGACACATCACTCGGATGGCAAACATGAAGTACACTTTCTAATCGGTTTCTTATAGTAGGATACAGAGTATCAAGCTTTTGTCCTAACAATGGCAGCCATGGATGAACCCATTTATGTACAGCGATATGTTCCCGAAGCGGGTCCCATGAGTTAACAGCAGCTGATAGTTTTGGCATCACAATGTTATCAAGTATGGTTTGAAGAGCTGAATGAGGCATCAATTGTTCCCAAGAATCGAGAAACCTCAGCAGTGATTCAGGGTCTCGAGCTTGCCAAGTGTTGGTGGCTGATATTCTTAAGGCCGGGAACACGACTTCCATGAAAAGCTGGGTATATGGTGAATCAATTATTTCGTCTCCTTGTAGCAAATCTTTCCATAGTGATATGACATTCAAGTGATCTGTAGGCTTTTCAAGTGGGTCCCATCCTTGAAATACACTAATGAAGAAAGGCAAGGCAAAAGAGCACGCAATTACAGACAGACTACCGAGCTTATACTCATCGGGAAACCGTTTTTGCAAATTCCCAAATGATTTAGCAAGTGATTCAAGTGTTAATGAACCCGAATGGCTATCATTACCTAACTGCTCTAGCACATTAACAATCTCTTCCATATTATCAAGCTGTTTTTTTTGTTTGAAGACTAGCATCCTCTTTAAGCTTTTCTTTCTCTTTCTGCAAAGTGACAACCGCCTCCCTTTCACTTCGCAATTTCTGATTGATTTTCTGTATATCAAGTTCGGCCAAATCAAGAATTAGTCTCACATTATGTTGGAGCTCAGGCATTGGGACATCATTCTCCTTTGATTTCTCTTCATCATTCAAATTCTCTAAATTTGTCAAAACACGAACTTGTTGGCCTCTCATATCGAGCACTTTCTGAACCACGTCTAACCGGTTCTTGTTTCTTGACCAGTAACTCCTCTGCAGTTACATATTCTCTTTTCTTCTTCTTTGACCAGCCTTGCTTTGACCATGTCTTCTCTTTTTGTTGAACCCCAGGAGGCTGAGGTAAAACCTCATTCTCATCTAATGGTTCTTGTAATGCATGTACATTAGCCACCTCTTTGTAGTTGTTAAACCCCATTCCCATATTCTTGGGGCGCAATTTTGCTTCAATTGGAGCAACAATACCTTGCGCATTTTTCCCAAGCCCACCTCCTTTATACCCCATTTTTTCAAGCAATTTCTTCCCAATCCCTTTTGTGTGCTGCTCAAAAACACCTACATTTCCCTCATCTTTTGCTCCTCTCTTACCTAATCCTACTTGAGTTGACTTCTCTAATTTGGATTTCTCCTTTTCCTCACGCCTTTGAAGTACACGTTCCTCAAATTTTTTACTAAATGCGGTAGGAAGAAAGTCAAAGTTGGTGTCCTTGACCCCTTCTTCTTTACCACTGCTGATGTTCTTTGAACTGAAACCAAGACCTAAAACAGGCCGGCTACCGTCATTTTCATAGTCTTGATCATCTTTTTCATTCTTCTCTTCGGAGTTTCTATGAATTTCTTGACTTGGCATCACCACGCCACTAGATACAAAACTTAATGGCTTGGTAAGATCTTGTTTTTTGGATAAATCTTTTCTTCGTTTTCTCCATTGACCGTCATTCTCCATTACGAACCTCTCCATTTCTTGGTCTTCATCCATGGTTCCTTATAAACAAGCCTGCAACAAGATCAAAAAGCTCAAAATTTGGACATTGAACAAACAAGGAAATTACATAAGTTTTAGAAATCAAGAGCTAAGAAAATCAAAATCGTAGGAGCTGGTAGACTTTTTTACAAACCAATGTATATTATATAATCTTTCTAGTGTTAATGTTACTGGATTGGGATTGTAATAATAACTGATATATTCACTCAACTTGAAACAAGGAGGGGAAACCCTCTATATATACAATGTACAACACTCTAACCCTAGCCCAAGTACAACCCATGGGCTATAGCCCAATATACTATTAACACTCCTACTCAAGTTGGAGCATAGATGTTAATCATGCCCAACTTGTTACAAATGAAATCTATTTGAGTTTTCCGAAGAGGTTTAGTGAGGATATCTGCAAGTTGAAAATCAGTCTTGACGTGAATTGGCTGTATGGATGGAGGATTTGCTTGTGTGCCCACCACTCGATCTCTGATAAGATGGCAGTCAACCTCAATGTGTTTCGTCCGCTCATGGAAAACTTGATTCTTTGCTATATGAATGGCTGATTGACTGTCGCAATATAACCGCATCAAGTTATTAGAAACTACTCCGAGCTCTGTGATGAGACGACGAACCCATAACATTTCTGATGTAACGTCTGCCATAGCTCTATATTCTGATTCTGCGCTGGACCTAGATACTGTGTGTTGTTTCTTACTCTTCCATGATACAAGGTTTCCTCCAACGAAAACACAATATCCGGTAGTAGATCGTCGAGAAATCGGACAACCTGCCCAATCTGCATCTGAGAATCCAGATATCTGACCATCTCCTTTTTCTGAAAAACCACCCACACGACAATGCCCCTGATCAGAATACAAGATGCCAAGACCTGGTGTGGTCTTGAGATATCTCAAGACACGAAGGGCAGCATCCCAGTGTCCAGTGTACGGAGCAGCCATGAATTGGCTTAGGACACTGACAGTGAAGGAAATATCTGGACGTGTGACTGTTAAATAGTTAAGTTTTCCGACTAATCGTCTGTAGCGCTCAGGATCCTTCATCGGATCTCCATCCTCTGGGATGAGCTTCCTCGTGGGAAGCATTGGAGTATCAACAGGCTTGCAGCCCATCAAGCCACATTCAGTCAACAAATCAAGGACATACTTCCGTTGAGAGAGAAGTATTCCTTGTGGAGAGCGGGATACTTCTATGCCAAGGAAGTATCGTAGACGACCTAAGTCGGTTATCTGAAATTTCGACTGAAGAAATTGCTTGAGCTCGGTAATTCCAACCTCATCATCCCCTGTAAGTATGATGTCATCAACGTAAACTACAACAATAATCCTTTTGCCTTGTTTGTGTCTAAAGAACACAGAATGATCAGATGCACTGCGAACCATCCCAAATTCTCCCATAACACTAGAGAATCGCCCAAACCATGCCCTGGGAGACTGCTTAAGGCCATATAAGGAACGGTGTAATCTGCAAACTTTCGAGGCCTCCTCCTCGACAACAAATCCGGGTGGCTGCTCCATATATACCTCCTCCTCAAGGACGCCATTAAGAAAGGCGTTCTTGACATCAAGCTGATGGAGCGGCCAATGATGAATAGCAGCAAGGGCAATACAAATACGGACAGAAGGCATTTTTGCAACTGGAGAGAAGGTTTCGTCATAATCGATGCCATATGCCTGAGAATACCCTTTAGCAACTAACCGGGCCTTTAGGCGATGTAGAGATCCATCCGGGTGTAGTTTAACTGTAAAGACCCAACGGCAACCAACAATACGTTTTCCCGGAGGAAGTGTTGCAAGATCCCATGTATGATTAGCTCGTAGAGCTCCTATCTCGTCTTCCATAGCCTGTCGCCACCCTGGGTGAGCAAGAGCAGTCGTCACATTCCTGGGAATTGGGTAAGAATCAAGGTTACTGGTATAGGCTTTAGACTCGTATGAGAGGTGAGAATAGGCAACATAGTCTTGTATGGGATAACGGGTGTGGTGTCGAGGTTCTTTGCGGAAGGCAATAGGTATATCGGGAAAGGGTGCTCCAGGAGGGTCATAGGTAGGGATATCGGGTATGGGGGAGGTGGTATTGGGAATGGGTGTTGCAGGTAAGGTTGTATCTGTGTCAGGCTCATTTGTGGGAAAAGGAGCTGAGGATGAACCAAAATCTTGGTTGGGTTGTGAATCAAGCGGCTCTGTTGTTTGATCCTTACGTTTCCGAGCATATGTGAAAAGTAATGGCGGAGGTGCTGCCGGTAGGCCCGTGGTAGCAGAAGTCGGAGCATCTGAGACCGGAGAAACAGAAGACACAGGAAATGTAGGAATAAGATGTGATTCTGGTATGTCAAGATCAGGAAACGGATCAGAAGTGGAATGAGGATGGTCGAGGAAATAAGAGCATGACTCATGGAAGGTAACATCAGCACTAGTAAAATAGCGGTAAAGAGAAGGACTATAACACCGATATCCTTTCTGGACCTTAGAGTAACCAAGGAAGACACAACGAATGGCCCGTGGATCAAGTTTAGTGAGTTGTGGACGATGATTATGCACATATGCAACACACCCAAAAATTTTGGGTGTTAGAGGAAATGGATTCCCCTTAGGGAAAAGAACAGAAAAGGGGGATTTACCATGAAGGACAGGTGTAGGCATGCGGTTAATCAGATATGCTGCAGTAAGAATCGCGTCCCCCCAGAATCGTTTAGGGATGTGGGATTGAAACATAAGGGTTCGAGCAACATCCAACAAATGACGATTCTTGCGTTCAGCAACACCATTTTGTTGGGATGTATAGACACATGAAGATTCATGAACAATGCCATGTGTTTTCAAATATGAAGTGAAATCAGTAGAGAAGTATTCCTTTGCATTATCTGATCGGAAAGTTTTAACAGATGAGTTAAATTGATTTTGAACATATGAATGAAATTCACGAAAGATGGTAAACACTTCACTACGAGATTTTAACAGATAAACCCAAGTAGCACGAGAATAATCATCAATAAAGGTAATAAAGTACTCAAAACCTAAAGTAGACCGTGTAGGACAAGGTCCCCATACATCGGAATGCACAAGTTCAAAAGGAAAACTAACATTACTAGACACTCTAGGGGGATAGGGGCGCCTAGTATGTTTACCAAGCTGACATGGTTCACAATGAAAATTAATTGACGAAAGTGGAAAATCCGGTCTCAGTTGTTTCAGAACTGCTGCAGAGGGATGACCTAGCCGGCAGTGAGCCTCCCGTATACTGGAATCACATATGTTTGCAGTAGGAGATAGAGGTAAGGATAAACGGTAGAGACCCCTTGATTCAAAACCTGTGCCAATCAGACGTTTCGTCCCGAGCTCCTGAAAAGTACAATGAGTAGGGAAAAAGGTTACAGAGCAGTTATTTTGTTTTGTAATTTGACTAACAGAACAAAGGCTATCAGGAAATTTAGGAACAAATAAGATAGAGGAGAGGCTTAGGTTTGTCGATTTGCTAATGGATCCAATACCCTGAACAGGGCAGGAAGATCCATCAGCAATACGAACAGGGGGATGGGAAGTTTTATGTAGGCTAGAGAGAATACCTTGGTTCCAGTCATGTGATGAGTGGCTCCTGAATCAATAACCCACGATGAATCAAGACTAGAAAACGTACCTGAATTGGCCGAGTTGGCTTGCGGAATAGGAGATGCCGATTGGGAGGCAAGGAGTTGTTGGAGTCGGTGATAGTCTTCCTCGCTAAGTGAGTAAGCTGGAGTTTGATCACTAAGCGCACCAGTCGTGGCAACTCGAGCTTTAGGACGAGGAGGTGGTTGAGATCCAGGAGGACGATTCGGACAATTCCACTTTGTATGTCCGAATTCTTTGCAATAGTAACACTGAATACCACTTCCACATCCAATACCCTTCTTTGGAGTCTCATGAGAACCTCGGCCAGTACTCTTACTAGTAGAAGTATGCATGGCAGATGTATCAGTAGTGTTTGCATCCGTACCATACATTTCCCTTAACAGATGATACGTAGATGCAACAGAAGATATAGCAGTTGGGTTGCTCAATAACAAGGGGCGAGCATTAGAGTATTTAGGTGATAGACCAACAATAAACATCATTACATCCATTTTGTTGTTCCGCTCCTCCTGAATCTTTAAATCCGTAGTAGGTGGAAACATGGTCCGCAATTCATCCCGAAGTTTTGAAAATCGTGTAAAATAGTCGGTGAATGAAGAATCACCTTGGTCGGCTCTACTGTAGGCTTGAGCCACAGAGTATGCATGAGACAGAGAATCCTTATCCGAGAAGGATGAGGAAAGATGATCCCACATTTCTTTCACAGTGGGAAAATTCTGAGCAATGGTAAGTATCTGTGGCGCCATGGCATTCCACAAGGCCATCTGAATTCCACTATCATCAATAGACCATTCTCGAGAGATCGGGTCAGGAGGGGATTTAGTTAAATGATGTGTCTTGTCTACACTTGCGAGACCTTTCTGAACGAACAAGCTCCAAGAGTTCCAGTTACTAGAGTCGAGTTTCACAGGGATGCGTAAAACTAAAGCATAGTTAATTATGCCGGGGGCTGATTCAACTTTCTTTTCGGCTTCCATTTGACAATAACAAGTTGTAACGGCTAAAAATGAGACAGGAGAGGAGAGTTACTGTAGAGAAGTACCTCAGTTGATTCTGGACAGAATAAAATGCAAGTGGTGGTCGGAAACAGATTCCGGCGGCGGCAGCAGGCGGCGGCAGGTGTTTTCAGATTTGAATAACGGCTCCGGTAACACAAAAAGGTTTGCAGATTTGTATAACGGAGTTTTCCGGCGATGGCGGCTAGGGTTCCGGCGAATAAGGGAGTTTTCCGGCGATGGCGGCTAGGGTTCCGGCAACGGCGCAAGGGCAGCGGCTTGGGTTTCCGGCGAGTGGCAGTGGAAACCGGCGATGGGAAATGCAACAAGAACAGTTCAGAACCAAGAACTGTTTCTGCTTTCCGGTGATAGGTTCAGATTTAGATCCAGGGAGTTTTCCGGCGATGGCGGCTAGGGTTCCGGCAGCGGCGGCGGCAGACGATCACGGCACAGGTCAGTGACCAGAAAAACAGGGGGCGACGGCAGAACAAAGGTGGTCTCCGGCAGCTGACTGGAAGAGAACAGATGCAGTGTAAGGTTGTACCTTGAGCTGTGCAGACTTGTACTAAGACCTGTTAGTCTTGTACAATGCAGATGCAGTTTTCGGCGAGTGCAGTGCAGACTTGTACCAAGAGCAATGGCTCTGATACCATGTAATAATAACTGATATATTCACTCAACTTGAAACAAGGAGGGGAAACCCTCTATATATACAATGTACAACACTCTAACCCTAGCCCAAGTACAACCCATGGGCTATAGCCCAATATACTATTAACAGGGATCAAATAAAAAGAATTTTTAAGTAAAAAGATTATTTGGTATTCTTAGCTTGCCACGTTGACCACTTGCCAAAAGGGTAGTTTAGCCGTTTAGGAACTTTAGAAAACTCCCTAATTTTCCTCATTTATCCTAAACCACCTCATTCTCGCTTTTCACTCTCATAGCAGATCCGCCCTTTCCCCAAATCACTTCATGGGGAATATCAGAACTGTAACAGGCATAACGCCGGTGATTTGTTTCAAATTACAGCCTACAAATTCGCTTTCTTCATCGGCAGCCACATGTTTTCTTCATCAGCGACTATCCCCGTATTTTCTTCATCGAAGATTACAACCGCCTTACGCAACCGTCGCTCATCCTAGAGACATAGATGACCGTTATCCTCGGCTATATATAGAGGTGAAAGGAGACCAAAACCGATGCTATTCACGCTGTGACAACTTAGTTGCTTGAATTAACTATCATCTCCCATGTAGACGTTGGATTTTGGAGCGAGTGTATGTTGATTTTTGAAGTTACCAGAGAAATCGAAAAGGCAAGTTCTATTGATGGCCGGATTCGAAGGTGGTACAACCAAAGGTGGCTCTTATGAAGCGGTTGAAAGTGGTGCGAAGGTTGTTGGAACTAGGGTGGCCGGAGAAGTCAAAATTTTTAGTTTTATCTATAGACGGAAGATACGAACTAAATTGATAATCAATAATAGGATAGACACACCTGTAATCGAATGCTTATAATTCGAGACTCAGGGGATTTCAATAACAAAGAAATAGCTAGATAACTCAAAACTCTCCTCCGCTAAAAGGTGGCCGTCCCTAATCTTATATAGACCAACCCATTGACCTAACCGATAAAATAGGAAACTAATTCGATAAACTAGGAAACTAGATAATTACTAATAAAATTCAAATACCACCTAATTAAATAGATAAAACTAATAATTAATTCAAATCCCACCATCGTGGGTCATATCATCACCCAGCCCCGAAAATCCACCTTGTCCTCAAGGTGGAGCACTTGTAACTACTCAACATGTGGGTGAGGTCACCAAAATCTGTAGCATCTTTGCCGGCAACGATGACCCGGTGCATATTTTCCATCACACCGAAAACAAAGTCCTTTAGCCCTCTTTTCGTCCAATTCCTTCATAAACATCCGTTTGGGCTGTTGTTTAGTCCCGTTTGGATTCTTTCGCTGCACCACGGAGTTCACCGACTCCGGGGTTCGCATTGCCTCCCCCACCATTTGGCTAGATGGAGCTACAGTTTTTCCTTGCTCTTCCAAACGGTTCTTATCTATCAAAAGGGCCAACTTAATGGCCTGATTAAGCTCCGTTGGTTATTGAGTTTGTACCGCAGTCCTTTAATAAAAATTTCAAGGACTTCCTCTTGCAAACCTGGTAGTTGTGCTGCCATTTTTTCAAACAAAGTCACATACTCCCGTGTAGTACCGTTTTGACTGATGGACAATAATTGCTCGTGCAAGCTGCCCTCCTGAGAGGACTGAGAACAATCTAGCATTAATCTCTTGAGCTCTTCCTAGTCACAGAACGGTTCTCGATTCTTACTCCACTGAAACCATGATAAGGCCAATCCTTCCATGCAAAACACCGTGGCTCGTAGTTGTTCTCCCGTGGTTACCAACCCTTGGATATCAAAAAAACCTCTCTACCCGGAATACCCATCCATAAACATCCTCCCCCTTGAACAAAGGCATTTTTTCAGTTTCCTTAAACGGTAATCAGCCCCTGAAAGCCATTCCCGATCAATCCCTTGAGTAATAGGTTGCATCTGTATACTAGGGTTCAGGAATACCCCGTTTGTATTTCCCACAGAATAACTTGAAAATTTCTGAAAAGTACCTTCGACACTTACCGGTGGTCTGCGGTTATGGTTGGCGCTCATCTCGCCTGTCGTATACGGTCAGAAATACTCCCCGGCTTGCCTCATAGGCAACGGATAACCCTGCGAGTCGAAATGGAAGCCGGAAAAACTAGTATACGCGGTAGAGGGTCATAAGGTGTACTGGTGGTGATGGGGTTGACAGGTGAACGGCTGATTTAGGGTGGATATAGGCAGCGGTAGTGGAGTGGTGCAGTAGGGAGGCGGCAGAGGGCTGGTTTGGTTAGGAGGCAGCGGCGACTGGGTGGACAGATTAACAGCTAATTTAGGGTGGATAACTGGATATACGCAGCAGCAGTGGAACGGGGTAGTAGGGAGGCGGGGTGGGCTGGTTTGGTTGGGAGGCGGCAGCAGCTGGGTGGAGTGGCTGGTTGTGGTGGCAGCTGGGTAGAGTTTTGGGTTGCGGCAGCGGTAGTGGGAGGTTGTAGGGCTTTTAACAATTGTAACATCTCTGCCAATTTTTTTGTCAGTTTGAGCCTTCTTTTTTTCAATTGTCTCTTGCATTAGGTTAAGATGATTCGATGTTTCCGCTTGGTTACCGGCTACATCACCCTTGTATTGTTCTAGAGCTGCCTCCAAATCGGAAACTTTCATCATGATTATCTGTCAAGTTAAAGTAACAAATTTTTTTAATGAACAGCGTCGGCAGATGAACAGTAGCATAAATTGTAATTCAGTTTTTTTTTTGAGATTAGGCAAGGATCAAGTGGCTCTTATACCAATTTGATACGAATCAAATTGATAAATGATAATCAATAATCCCAGGGAGATATATTAGGGTCTTGAAGGACATGTATGAGGGGGCTTCGTCCTGTGTCAGCACCCCGGTAGGAGATAGTGAGTACTTTCAGGTTTTACGCGGCCTACACCAAGGATCGGCACTTAGTCCTTTCATCTTTGCAATCATCCTCGACCAGCTAACGAGAGGGATTCAAGGAAGCATCCCATGGTGCATGATTTTCGCAGATGACATTGTCTTGGTTTCTGATACGAAAGAGGAGTTGAACAGAAGAATAGAACAGTGGAGGGTTAAGTTAGAGGACTCAGGACTAAGGATAAGTAGAGGTAAGACCGAGTATCTCTTTTGCCATTTTAGCAAGACCGATATCGAGGGGAGCCAAGATATCTGCATAGGGGAACACGCTCTGAGACCCCAGGAGTCTTTTAGGTATTTAGGATCCATTTTACACAGAAAGGGGAGGATAGATGAGGATGTGTCCAACCGTATTCAGGCGGGGTGGAGGAAGTGGAGAGCGGCGTCAGGAGTGCTTTGCGACAAGAAAGTACCGCTTAGGCTTAAAGGAAAATTCTACAGACTAGCTGTTAGACCTGCCATGTTATATGGTTCAGAGTGTTGGCCACTGAAAAAGGCGCAAGCGGAGAAGCTAGAAGTGGCAGAGATGAGAATGCTTAGATGGATGTGCGGGAAAACGTTGTTAGACAAAATCCCGGTTGGTGTTTTTAGAAGCGAATTAAAAGTGTCGTCTATCATCTACAAGTTGAGAGAGGGGAGACTGAGGTGGTTCGGCCACGTTAAAAGGAGGCTTCCATCAGCACCAGTTAGGAGAGCAGAAATGCTTACAGTGGAGGGCACTAGGAGGCGGGGTCGCCCATTTCTAAGGTGGGAAGATAGAGTTAGAGCGGATTTTCAGGAGTTTTCTCTCTCTGTGGACATGATCTCAGATAGATACTCGTGGAGAAGGAAGATTAGGATCCAGGACTAGGTAGAAGAGAGTCGGCATTTTACGGCTTAGGGTTTATGGTCTGGGAGACTAGGTGGTGCCACATTTGCGGGGGTTTTAGTTTATACGTATTTATTTACTTTTTTTCTCTATTTTTGTACTGTCCTTTTTTTTCTTTTTTTTACATTGTTCTATTACTTTATTTTATTTATTATTATTATTAAGTTTTTTATTTTCATTTATTTATTTATTTTATTTATGTATTTATTTATTTATGTTTTCCAGTGTTTTTTTACACGTTTTCTCCTGTTTTCTGTTTCTTACTTGCCGGAGGTCTTTTCAGGAAGCAATCTCTCTACCTACAGGGAGAGGTATGATTGTCTACATCCCACCTCCCCCATACCCCGCTTCTTGCGGGATTGGGTATTGTTGTTGTTGTTGTTGTTGTAATAATAGGATAGTAACACCCTTAATCGGATGCTTGTAGGTACAGAAGGGCCTGATATTCGAGACTCGGGGGATCTCCAAACACAAAGAAAATAACTAGATAACAATAAACTCACATCTCCCTAAAAGGTGGCCGGCCCTAATCTTATATAGACCAACCCATTGACCTAACTCGATAAATAGGACACTAACTTGATAAAATAGGAAACTAACTCGATAAACTAGAAAACTAGATAATTACTAATAAAATTCAAATACCACCTAATTAAATAGATAAAACTAATAATTAATTCAAATCCCACCATCGTGGGTCATATCACCGGATTCAGAGGTAGAGCGACCACACGTGCTAAATCTTTCGGTCATTGAGAATGTATAACTTTTTATTTCCATTCATAGGAAACGAGTGGACAAGTTCAAATACCACCTAATTAAATAGATAAAACTAATAATTAATTCTAATCGCTCATCACTCTTATCTTTTTTACCTAAAAACACTTTTTACTTGATCATCACCCATTAATTAGTTTTGTTTCAAATTTGGTGACCTTTCAAAGATGAATCGACTTTGACATTCTACTCAAACTAGTTATTCAATTGGATCTTTTTCACAAGTTCAACATATTTTTTCTGTGTTTCATTCCACATATTAGGTACTAGCTAACATGACCTACACTTCTCATATAAATCTATATAATCTAAGATGAATATAGATCCTTAAGAACTAACCTATTGAACAAAAAAAGTTAGCCAATGAGTGTCCAACATACAAAAAGAATGCGGATGCAGGGAGATCTAATATGTTTAGTTAGGTGAAAAAACCACATGACGGAAGACTCTATTGCAGACCAATCTACGATGTATCTTTGTGGGATATAAGATTATAATTGATCTATAATCATGTAAGTTGTGGAAAAAGTCCAAAAGAAGTTCACAAATCAGGGTATTAAGATCTGGGCAACATGACGTATGTATTTAAGCTGCAAAGTCACCAAATTATGGTAGTAAAGATAAGGGTAAGGAATAGGGAGTGAAGTTTTAAAAGTCCAAAAAATTGATCTAAAAATGAAAAGTGTAATTAATGATAAAATAGATGTCCAAACTAAAACCAATAAGTTTGGGTTTCTGGAAATTTTGGATTCTATGGCTGAGATAATAAAGTAAACGAAAACGATTGGATCATAGAAATGGATATGGTGGATGCTCACGTTAAAGATGTCAAAAGGACCACCTAGTAAAAGAGTTCGTAAATCTTGGAGCCAGTGGTGGATACAAAAAAAAAAGAATCCATATAGAGCACCACCTGTTGAGGCAAACTGTGGCCAACCTGGCAGATTTTGAAACACTCCCCCTCCCCCCCACACACACAAAAAGAAAAAAAAACAAGTATACCCACTTAATGTTGTGCCCATAATATATATTCTAATTCATAACCAACTACAATCTAACCTTAAAGGACGTAGGACTTACATCAAACGCCTAATACACAACTTTTAGGCCTTATCAAGTATGCACATCCCCAAGACCGTAACAAACATGTTAGGTCAACATTAGATGAACCAATTTAACACATATGTAGCTATCTAGTAATTGAATGGCGAATGATTCATAAGCTATATAAGATATGAAAAAATCGGGATAAGAGATGGAGGAGTTGCTTGAGTTCAGATAATCAGAATCTCAGCTTAATTGGTCAAATATTTTTCTAAAACAAAATCTTTAATCAATCTGTGTTTATATAAATACAAAATCAAATCAATACACAACCCATCAGACTGAATGATTAAGATATTAGCATATAGAAAGCCAGACAGGGTAATTGGATTAACTCAAGAACCATTACGGCATTACCCAATACAATAACAAAAGAAAAAGCCTCCCACTTCAGAAGTAAGAATACAAACATCTTACTAACAACAAGAAAGAAAGATCTTAAATCCTAGAAATTTCTGTAATAAATTCATGAAATGTAACTAACTATCAACGATTCAAATCATAAATAAAACAGGACAGTTAAAATTGCAAAATCCCTTACTTTTACTGTTTTTGACAAAACATAACAATGTCAAAAAATCACATATTTACAATCACAATATCACTAATCAATAACTCCTTGAAACAACTAAGAACAATCGATTTTAACAATTCCACTCAAAAGGTGCACTTATTTAAACTTGCTCGAAAATTATAAAATATTTCACAAACTCAGCAAGCAGCGATATTTATATTCGGGTAAAGGGATATAATATCAATAAACAGAACATGATGCAAACATTTAGACTCGAATTTAGGCAAGTTTGTAACCCTAAATTAATTGAGGGACGAGTTATACCTGAACTGAAATTCATCAAGCAACATTAGATACAGACAGAGAGTGATGATTGAGTCATGAGGGCACAGACTTGTGAGGACTAAAGTGTTGATTTGTGGCAAAAGGAGGAAATCATCACCGAAACATCACAAAAAACATCATATAATTGCCTGTTATGTTTTTATCATATCTTGGAAATGTTGTCTTACATGATCATCTGTAACTCTAGCAAATGCTTCATTTCTACAACACAAATTACACAAGCACTAAAAAATTCATCACCAATTCAGTTAACATGATAGCACAACTTATCGCTGAAAAACATCTATCTCCTATTGCAGTCGGGTTAATAACTTAGGTTGCGAAAATATGTAACTCATAAATTACATAGCATTAAACAGAATATAGGTTTGTAATTTCATAATACGCACTAGTTTCACCTGATTAAAGTTCATACTCATTAAACTATAATTCAAAGTTTTCAACTAAACTCAAGTTCTCAACCATATAGCAAACTTAAATACGTAACAAGCAAGCAATAATCATATAATCATTACAATTGAACCAAATTAGGTTTTAGGGATAAGAATTTACTTACCTCAAGATTTTGAATTATGAATTTGTGAGCACTGAAGGTGAGGCCGTCGGTCGTTGAATGTGTGCTTGCCTGCTTGGATTTCTTGGTTTCCGTTCTCGGGTAGCTTCTTGATCGCTGAATTGGAATACCGTTAAGTTCTTCTTCACAGCTTGGCCGGTTAACAAAAATGATAGCGGGAGGGGGCGAGGTGCTGTCAAAAAATTTTATTATTATTATTATTACCAATATCTATACCGCTATATAAATCATTTAACATTCTCTTTCTTAATTAATTTTAAGATTTCTTAAAATTCAATCAATAATAAATCTTAATTAATTTTAAGACTTCTTAACATTCTCTTTCATTTATCTAAATTCTACCCAATCTTTAACCATTTCACTATCTCTCCTAATTTAATTTAACATTTAATTCATTTAAAATATATTTTCTCACTAACACACTCTTTCATATAAACACAATTATGTACCTACCACAACATAATTTCAAAATCTAATTAACTTCTGTTTTTCATTTCATAAATATAATTATTTTTTCTTATTTTAATGTGTTTTAGAATTTATTTTTAATATTAATAATGTAGTTGATGCAAATATAAGAAAAATTAGAAAAAACGGACATGTTGCTGAAGGAAACTTTTTTGTGACATTGAATCGTGCGAATAACATATTATTATATTCTCGAAAGTAGTATGTTGCAAAACAAAAACTATTTGTTGTCGCAACATTGCGCGGATACGATGCTAGTAAACAAATAAAATCGGTTGAGTTTGAGACTATTTACTTTATTACTTATCAACACATTCGATTTCGGTGGTGTTTGTTTTTGGGTATTAATCGTTTATTTTTGGGATTAATTTTTATAAACTAATTTGTTTATAGTTCCCTCTTGTTTATTTTTTATATAAGAGAAATGTTTAATATAGTCCATACTTAATGCATAGTCCCAAATGACTAATTTGAGTTTTTGGATCAGTCTCATCAATGGTTCAGATTGAATTTTAAAAATTTGGGCGTAGTGACATTTTTCGTAATTAACATGTAATAATTTTACAATCACATGTGATTGTATACCGAATCACATATGATTGTATATTGAATCATATTTGATTGAACATTAAAATTTAGGACTATGTTTTTTATATGAACTATATTGAACACAACTCATAATTTATAATAAACTCTGTAAAAAATAGTTTGAATAAAACTAAACATAGAGTTGTAAACGAACAAAACATTCATGAATCGTTCGTGAAATTGCTTAGCAGAAGTTTGTTTATGTTCGTTTGTTTAATAAACAAACGAACATGAACATAACTCTCGTTCGTTCATTTATATTTATGAACGTTTGGCTATCCATTCGTTTATGTTCGTATATGTATGTGTGTGTGTTTTTCATTTAAATGTGTTTAATAATTAGATTTGCATTATAGCATCAGTTCCTTCATTTATGTTTGTTTACCATCAAGATGAATAAACAAAAATACAGACGGACTAACCGATATTTTAAACAGTAAACATAAAAGCTCATTTGTTCATTGTTTAGTTCGTTTTTTATCTTTATGGCGGCAAGTAAGAAAATTGATACGACTTAAATTCCAGTAGCCTCTCTCTCGATTCAGGAAGAAAAAACCTCGTCTCCAACAGTCCCAGGTTAGTTGATTCCTTCCAGGCTCGGCTCTAACAGTCTAGGTTAGTATACATCTTTGATTTAGTCTATACGACGATACTCGATTCCTTCGCTTGATTTAGTTCTCGACTCTCTGATTTAGTATACTGTATCCCGTTATTATTGTGTGAAATTCCCCCTCTGCTGTAGTATGTAAGGTATAGGAATCATTAGAGATGACATGGGTTGGAAGAGTATGGAAGATTTTCAAAATACCTGAGCTTTACGTTTTTCTTATAGGTCAATAAGGGTCAAGACTTGATTGCTAACACATTGGATTGTAGAAACTGCCGAAGTATGGAATACTACATGGTATGACGCCATTGATGAAGTTAATCATAAGGTAAGTCAATTGCTTTCGTCTAGTTTCTACGCCATAGATTAGAATACTTGGAAATTTTTGTTAGTATTTGGGAATTTTATCACGTATCTACATCTAATCATTAAGGAACAGACTCAACACACGTTTGCTCAACCATAATTATTATGATTTATAGGCCTTTTGGTTTGTGGATTTCTTGGCTATGAAGGATTTAAATCTTTTCCCTCTAGATGTTCGATGAATTGCCTACAAGAAAAGGTTGCATTATAGTCTATGTGAATGTGATGAGGTCTACTATTTGAAAGAGTGTAAAACAACCCGAAATCCCGGGAGCTAATCCAAAATCACCTAATTGGTGAGACATGAGCCCATAGGCTTATTACCATCTAAGCATTAAGTGATGAATGTATGGTGTATTAGAGACTGTAACCATATGTATGTTGCATACTGAACTCGTTTTGTAATTGATAACAAGTTTCTATAGATCTTAGTTTATGTTGTATTATAGAAATCAGAAAACAAGTTGAATCTTTTGCTCAATTGAGTTCTGATGAAGCTATATTACCCTTAAGAGTAATTAAAGAACAAGTTTTTTTAGTTTAACTTTGTGAAAGTATAGGGGTTGCTGATGCGAAAATTATAAGTTGTTCACTTCATAGTATACATAAGCAAGTATTTTTATAATTATAATGATATACTAATCTTTATTTGCTTGTGTGATCAAATGATGTTATGATAATATCTTTGAATTTGTTTCAAATCTTAATTTTATTTTAATTAACTCATAAAAAAAATCTAAATAATTACCATTCAGAACAGTAATCAAAGTATCAAACTATCATTTCTCATTAGATACATGATTAACAGTGTTCATAGACTCTCCTGAGTACTCTGCCTCTGAAAGCAGGCCAACAGAAATGGCGACTTCAATCTTGAATCTTCATAACATACTCATTATGTAACCTTCCCCTCCCTCCCTCTCTCTCTCTCTCACACACACACACACACACAGAGTATGTACCTGCCTCTTACGGTATGATATTTCTGTGAATTGCAGGTTATCCGAACCAATCCATGAGGCACTATCGAAAACTTCATACAAACCACCGGAATCATCAAATGTTTCAATCAAATCTCTCCTTGAATCCCTTCTACCGCCAAAAACCATTGACCATGACTCCGATTTTGATACCTTACTGATGAACTTTAGCTTACTATGTGCCGCTTTGGCTTCTTCTCAGACCTCGACATATGATGAACTCTCATGGATTCCCGTTTCTCTTTCCGATTCCGCTAATTCTGCATTTCAACAGCTACACAAAGCTTTTGCCAACGATCGGAATAACGATTTGGCAGTGGAATTGATGCCTAGAGTTTTGCCTTTGCTTAAAACTAGTATTAAGGAGAGTTCGATTGATAAAGAGGATGCTGATGGAGATGAGGTTTCCGCTGCCTCGGCTAGGGTTCCGGTTGCGTATGCTATTGTGGCTGCTTATCAGTTTAAATGGTTTGTCACACAGGTTTTTTTTTAATCATGCCCTTATTCAAAATTTGCAGTATAAAAACTACGGTTTAGATTTTATACTTTTTTATGAAATTCATTATCTTTATTATAACAGGTTGATTTATCTCTATTGGGGAAACTGTGTTCATTGATTATTCCATGTGCACTCACAGCTCTTGATCATTGGTCTCCAGAAGTGAAAGTATGTATCCTATTTTGGTTCTTCACTCTCATTCACACTTTTCTTAATGTTTGTGAAAAAGGCTTCTTTTTATTATTGATATTAGTGTTTTCCTTATGAGATTTGAAAGATGTATATAGTGATGTTGCTGTTGTGATATTGAATTTATATTGTTGATTAATATCAACCAACTGTCTTTAATGTAGTTGATCATAGGTTAATCAGTATATTCGTTTGGAATGTTACAAAGTAACAAATGGGATATAGAAATTTAGTGTAGTTGATCATAGGTTTAATCAGTATATCAACCAACCGTCGTTGAATGTAGTGTAGTTGATCTTATGTTAATCAGTACCGTAACCATTAATATTAGTAGTCCTAAACACCATTGTAACTAATGGGATGGCATCTTTTTTGTATGTGGTGTAAGCAGTATATTCGTTTGCAAATTGAAAGCTTTAAGTCAACATTTGACCTCTGATTATTGTTTCGCTTGTAAAATTTGCAGTTGCATTTGGAAAAAAAAACACAAGCATGAACTAACCGTCTCTTTAGAGTTGATGTTTATTTGGTTAGAAGTGTTATAGCACTGATAAATAATAAAACAAATTTATTGGATCCTTGAATAACATTATATGTTGTTTTATTGGATTTAACTTGCTTTGACTTGCCTGTGAGCTTCATGTGTGCTATATAGCCTATATTGCTGAAGTGGTATAGCTAAGATTACATTAATATATTAACTCTGTTGCAATTGCGAATGTATTCTTGTTAGGGTCAAGGGATGATTGTGTTCATACATCTTGCAAAGCATGTGCATTGTAGTGAGTTTCATTTGTATGAAGATGTGATCTTAGATGTATGCTGCCAAAATATTGCGTCGAGTGATGAAATATGGGAGCACACGGTTGAGATGTCAGTGCTCCTAGTGACTTGTACTCAACAAAACAACCCCCGTAGCCCGTGGTATAGTTTATCTCTTTCATACATATTGTTATATTTATAGATAATATCTCAACAGTATAAGGGAGGCAGCTGTTTTCTCTTTCATCAGCCAAATATGTTGTGGTTAATTTTGTAGGTTTGAGAAGCTGCTAAATGAGATGTTAAGTCACTTATGGAGACAACCAAGATCTAAGGAGCGCCGTATTCCATGGCTTAAACACATTGAACCGCTTTTCAGTGGCATGGGTCTTGTATTGTTAGGTCATTTCAGGCGCATTTTCCCCCTTTATTTCAAGTGGATTCATGCTGATGATGATCAAACTGTTCTACTGGTAACATATAAATATCTCTCAGCAATAGTTCACATTTCTGCTGTTAAATTTGTTAAACCATTGTATAGTATGTTCTGATATCGATTTCC
Source organism: Pulicaria dysenterica (assembly GCA_947179395.2). Taxonomy (NCBI): domain Eukaryota; kingdom Viridiplantae; phylum Streptophyta; class Magnoliopsida; order Asterales; family Asteraceae; genus Pulicaria; species Pulicaria dysenterica. The sequence continues at coordinate 84,459,381 of OX359288.1, forward strand.
TTCAAACAACTTGAATGTAGGTACTCGACAGTATCAAAACAGTTATAAAGTTCACATGGATAAGATATTCACCGTATTATGACAGGTAATTTTTCCTTTGCTGAACCGTTCAAAATCTTGTATTCCAAAGTCCAAACCATCATTAGCAAGTATAATAAGTTAAAGATCATACAAGTTATTTGGAAGTAGAAAAGCTTTGTTTTGTTTGATTTGATATTTGTTATTCCGCGTATATTGAACAATGTGTTATATACTTTGGTCCCAGATTGGTAGATGAGTTGGTGATTCTATACAAGGATGCATCACTCAAAGTTGAAAGAGAGAGTATACGAGCTCATATCCTTCAGATACTCATCCTGCTTCAGCAGTATAATCTCGAGCCTTTTTTCTTTTGTTTATACTATAAGCTAATATCCTGCAATAATTTATATTAATTATTTTTGGTTTTTGTTATTTCTCTTTCACTTTTCAGATGCAAAGGCAAGCAGTTTGAAGCAGCTTGGATAAAGTACAAGGATGATCCCAACTTATCAACACTTTGTCCTTCACTGACACCTGAAACTGTCATACCACATGATTCTTGCCCAATTACAACTTGATGACAGCAGAAAACACAGATGGCTAGTTGGTTAACCATGCTTTCCATGTATTTGTGCTTCGAGCTAATTTAAAATCAGGTTGTTTTAACAAAATCCCTTCATTATTGGTTTCGTATTTTGGTTCCCCTGTCTGCTCTTGCTTGTAGTATTTAAGCTGTGTAAAGTGGTTTTCAATGATGATGAGATAGTTGCAGTTACATGTATAACTAGAAAACAGATTTAAATGTTGTTTGACATTAATAGCAACAATTGCTTTAAAAGCAAAAGAACAACAAACATATGTTGTTATTTCGTGTTATGTATTTTATATGTGATAACTGATTTATTGATTAAGCACAGATGATTATCTATGTGTGACTTGTTGATATATATATGCGATGGCTGTTGTAATTATATGTGATTATCGATGAACCGAAAGTGGTAAAAGGTGGTAACTGTTTACTCATCAATCTATTGATGAACGAGTAGCTGGAATTGTGAGTTGAGCTGATGAAGACTTGGAATGGTAGGGAGATAGACCTAATATCGCTTCGACTTTTTTTTTTTTGAAAAGTAGAGATATATTCCATTGCTTTAAACTCATCAAAGTCTTACATGATAGCATACATGCACTCAGCTCTCAATTAGCCCAGACTCCTCCAAATGCAAAAACACAAAAAATTACTTGGGTAATTAAAACTACAGCAAGAACACAGAACCACTACTAATCAACTGCATCCTGCTTCATCCAAATAAATCAAAACCATCAACATATGGCACTGATACTTTGACCCGAAATTGCATTAGCATCCGCCTTCCAGATCCAAACTCTTGATGTATTCTCCCATTTCGGAATAGATCAGCAACCCCCCATGCTAATCGACGACTGCTGCAAGCCCTCCTGATGCCAACCTGATCGTGCTCCAGTTGCTATGGCCCTTTTCCCAGCCCTATTCACACAACAGGTGAGTGTCACGGTACACTCCATCGATTACCCGTCAATTTCTGATAAATTTCAAATCATCTATGGATGTGTTGTCCAAACGACCATTTAAACCAGCCATGCCCTCTTGACTGTTTAACTGTACCCACATGGCCCAATGTTCGTGTACATGAGCAACGCAACGGCACTAACAAACAGCACACTGTCTTCGACATCAGTACCTGCAATACAATAGGTAACAACCGTCGCCTAAAAAAAGCATAGACTACGGTTATTACGAAAGATTCAGAGGCTCAAACGGATCCTTAGGCTTTCACTCGGTATCTATTTATTTCATAGAACTGTCAACAGCTCTTACCCTTACGCCTTACCCCCTCATGAACACACACCCTCTCTTCCTCGCGTATACTCTAGGCAAAATGACTACGAAAAGAAATATGATGGCTCAACAGGTTTTCAAAGAACGGGAACCCAAAACTCCCAACCTACCTCCACCCCTCCAACACCAATTGACCCCTACACGTCCCTTATATCTTCCGGACCATGGTCATTATATTGGCAAAATAGAAGCCCAACACGACTCACAGTAATCAACGTATCTACAAGGCAGACCTACACAACAAAACACATACCATACCACGACACCTAGTCAAAGATTGAGCTTGTTGTTAGTCAACCCACACACGCAATACACTGGACCGTATGAAAACTCCCCGAATCAAACCACCATTACATGTTTAAACGCGACACACTAAAGTGTATAATCTCATCAGATCACCAAAATACTCTAGTTCAAACCAATATTCTAAGATTGAAACTCACATGAGTACCATATATAAATTTTGCAAATCAAAATTGGTACACACTCGCCGCACCCAACCCGACATAACGGTGTTTCGACACACCCGGCACAACAGTGTTTAGACTAACTCAACGCACTCAACTCGACAAAACAGTGATTAACCACCCATGTTTGAGACTGACACAAATACCATACAAATGTAAGATAACTCAAATTCAGCATACACACAACACCACTCAGAACAGAGTATAGACAAATGACTACACGTAACCAGACTCCCGACGCAACAGTGTTTAGACAGATAACTCATTTTCCACCTCACGCCCAAAGTACTAGTGGACGCTTTTTGGAAATTCCAGCCTTTGCAAGCCCATCCGCCTCTACATTCAGATCCCTGCCTTGATACGAAATAGTAACCGAATCGAACCCCTTAGCCAGGAACTCGAATCTCTCCAACAGATCCTTGTAGTACCACAAACATACCCATTCCTTCTCCATGATCTTTATAGCCTCCCTGGAGTCCGACACAAGTTGTACCGTCATCGCCACCATATCGTTCTTGCTTTTCAGGATCAGTAATGCATAGAACATCGCTTCGACTTGATCCTCAACTATGATTCATAGGCTTGGAAATTTGGCTCTGATTCGTGTTAAATGGTTCATGTCGTATTTGTGTCGACCATTTCTCTATCATTTTAGTGTTGATTCGTTTTCAACCCAATTAGTATGTGCGGTTTGATTCGTGTCACTTAATTTCATGTTCAGTTTAATTCATAGGCTCGAGTCGCGTTTTCGTGTTGACTCTTTATTTTGGAGGAAATTTGAGTTTTGTTTTTGGTTAAAAAATCTTGAATTTTGGGTTAGGCTTCAAATTTACTAATTTTTCTAGAAAAATTTGTATGTAAACTTTTTGTATCAATTTTACTTAACTTTTATTCAATCATTTTAATTATCATTTACGTACTCATCTTTTTTATCATTTAGCATTTTTATTAATTTATATGTTGTTCTTCGATTATCATATAATCATTTTAATTATCAAAATGAAATTTGAAATGCCGTCAATCTAGTGATTGTAAATTGCAGCCATCAATTTTAAAGTACTGCCAATCATTTTGCTTATGAATTTTTAATAGTTTTAAGTTAAATGTTTTTTTTGTTTATTATTATTATTATTATTAACAATCGTGTTAAATAGGTCACTTACGGGCTACAGGTTATCATGTTTGTGTCTATCATTTTCGTGTTATTTTTAGTTAATCCATTTCTAACCCAATTTAATTTCATGTCATCTTTGGTTCAGATCAATTAGGCTTCGTGCCATGTCAGAGTTTGCCATTCCTAGCTATAAATAAATACTAAAGAAATCATGGGAAGTGATCAGTAGCAACGGTAGGGGGGGGGGGGGGGGGGGGTGGGGGGGGGGATTGCTCTAGACAATTACAATATATAAATATTAAAATGTTTGTAGTCTAGCGGTATAAGGTATTGTAAAGTGTTTTTCTTGGTCCATAGTCATGAATTTAAATCTAGTATGAACAAAAAGTTTAAAGTTAAGACTAAATTAATATGTGTTTGTGTTCTGTGAATCCGCGGTTAAAAAAAATTACAATATATAAAGGGTTTTTGATCACGCATTTTGTGTGTGATTGAAAACTATTAATTGCGAATGAGTTAATTGATGACAAATTGGTAACATGCCCTAGTGCCTACTAACTTTTATGACAATTAATATCTATTTATTTCTCCGACAACAAATATTTCAGTTAATGTATATTTTATATCTTTTTACACCAATAATCTTACAGCATAACTACTTATAATGAATGTACTCGTTCTCAAAATTATAGTTATAAAATTTAGTCACTGTTTTAAAGTGTGGGTCTGGTTACTAATTTTATATATGTCGCTGATGGTGAGTGATTAAAAAAATTAATTTTATCTATCAAAAAGTCTTGATTTAGCGATATTGAAATTTGGAGAATATGTTTATTAACCTTGAATTTGTGAGTTTGAGTCTTGATGTGACATGTAGATATATAGTGTAGAATTGGATGGGCGTGTTGAATGAAAATATGATTTAATATAATAATATGAGTCTTGTAAACTTGATTATAAAAAATTGGATTATTTGTTACTAAATAAAAACGTGGTTTAAAGTTAATCCATGAAGTCATTAAATTTGATAATTAACTATTGTTTCTTGGTATTTTCGGGGAGTTTTTTTTTTTTTTTATCAATTTTTATCTTGCAGAATTAGTTTGTCACTTTGTTGTAACTTGTAACTAACATAAAATGGGTATTTATCTTTGTAAGTTTATGGGTATTTAATTTATAATTCTAATTAATTATATTACAAAGTCATTTTTCGTCTGATATAAAATATTATCAACACATAGCGTTCTTTTTTTTTCATGCCTAGCATGTGGGTAATAATGGATTACGTTGAGTCCGTGTGACCTTTGACTAAACGTCAGGTGAACTTTGCTCTTATACCATGTAAGTTTTGGGGTTTCAACTCAAAACAATCGGCTATCAGTGAAATAACTCATGATCCATACTAAATACATTACAAAGTCATTTTTTATCTAATGTAAGACATTACTCAACAATCTTGTCACTTTTTGCGATATGTTATAGTTACCTACTTTAGCATTTTACAATATGCTATAGTTACCTACTTTTACGCTACTACATTTAATCTCGGTCGACGCCCGATGGTCAACAACCTGTCAAATAGTTTTAGTTTCTTTATAAAAATATGAAAACACATCAAACTCACTTATAATTACAAAACTTTCAATATTCTACGTATAATATTTTTAGAAGTTGTGGATAAAAGTATTGGGGAGGGCCGAATGTTTGGTTCGCGAAATGGAATTGACCCGAATTCATTAAGGAATTAGAATTTGACGGAATTGGAATTAGAAGGATTCCAATGGAATTGGTTCCTTCGTGTGTTTGGTTCGCGGAGGTATCGTCGATGCTTTCAGTGGAGATCGATAGTGAGGTCGACTGTGAATGCATATAAGTTTAAGCGTATATGTGAAATTTCATGGAAAGTTTTTTAATTCCTTTGAATTATAGATGGAATTGTCAAATCCCTAAATTGTGGAATTGGTGGGATTTCAAAATTCCAATTCCTAGAATTCTGTGAACCAAACAAGAGTAAGATTTAGGAATTGTCAATTCCAATTCCGACCAATTCCAGTGAACCAAACGGAACCTTCTAGTTTGATGGTTATATGAAAGATGAGAAAAGTCAATGTTTGTATTATCAAAAGATGAGAAAAGTCAATGTTTGTATTATGTTTTTTGTTATGTTTAATCAAGTTATTAATTTTGTTTTGTTATAAATTCTATATATATGTTGCATTTACTTTACATTAGTAAATGTTTTTTTTAATTATTAACAATTTATGGTTTATATAACTCATAGGGTCACGGAGTTAAGTTGTTTGTGTATGATAATCTAAAAATAAATCCAATTAATATCGCCATCACAAGAAGAAATAAGTTTGTGATGTTCATTGCAATTCAAGTAAAATCTAATTTTATTTCCTTTTATACTTTACATGTACATATGCAATTCCATAAAATAATCCTGACTCACATATAGATGAAATGATGAAAAGAATTTATGTACGTTGAGTTCATAAAAACTCATTTCATATGGATATATGAATGGAAATTTAAGCTAGCATCTTACATGTTCAAACTTATATGTTTTTTTTAAAGCAATTCAAACTTATATGTTATCGATAACTTTCATTATTGTTTACAAATTTATTTCGTAATTGTTGATCATGACTTTAAACTATATAGTGTTACGATCTTTTTGTTATTAATTTTTTAATGAACTTCTTGAAAAGGACGGATTTAAGTAGATCACTATCAACGATATTGAAGCAGCCAAATTAAAAATATAGCTAGATATCTTAGTTTTACAGATATCTTAATTTTTCTTTCTTACATGTTTTTAGGTACCATTTATCTATTTGCAATGTGTTTCGTGACCAACAAATATAGTTTTTTTTGTTATTTTGTTTCTTATTTATATGTATGTGTAAGTATATAAGCTTTCACATTTCTATTATATTTGTTAAAAATGTTGTAAACATAATATAAAAGAATTTAAATATACAAATAATTAATTAATATACACGAGCACTACACAAGTATTACACTATTTAGTCATATATCAAATTTCTTATGTACGTTGCATAGAATGAAATCATGTTTAGACTCCTTTTATTTATGCCATAAAAATTAATTATGTTTTTTTATCCCTAACTTCTTATATATAATTATATACATATATATATATATATAGAGAAATTGGATCAATAAAGAACCATGTGTTAAACAAAGAACCTAAAGAACCAATCTGGACCTTTGGATCATCAAAATCAATGGATGAGATTGATCGGTGGCAAAACTGTAATTATTATGTATTAATTTAGGAAGGATATGGCAAAAATGTAATTATCCACACCCAAACCCACGATTGTTTTAAAAAAAACCACCAAAAACTTTAAATTGTCATAACTTTTTAAGTTTTGTGAATTTAATCAAAAAAATTATACCATTCTTTTAGTTTTTTAATCCTCTTTCAAACAAGATCACTCTTCCTATACTTTTTTAAATTTTTTTTGAAAATGAATTTTTTTTTTGCATTTTGACAGCTGCGCAGGAAAAACATCTTTTTTTTTTTTTGCATTTTGGCAGCTCGTCGCTAATGAGCTGAATGTCGTCGCTAATGAGCTGAATGTCGTCGCAAAAGGTTCGTCTCAGATAAGAAATTAGCGACGATCAAGTTTTTTTTTTGCGTTTTTCGTTTTTCGTTTTTGCATTTTGTATGTTTATATGATTTATGTTCTACATTCTGCATGTTTTTTGCATTCTGCATGTTTTTTGCATTTTGTATTCTTCATGTTTTAGGCTTTAGGCTTGAATTACCCAGCTCAAAATGCAAACTACAGATTTGCATTTTGGGCTTGAATGAACCCAGCTCAAAATGCAAACTACGGATTTTGCATTTTGAGTTTGAATGAACCCAACTCAAAATGCAAACTTTGCATTTAAAAAAAAAGTTTCAGAAATATATCAAGTCCGGTCTTGTTTGAAAGAGGACGAAAAACCGAATCTAACGGTATAATTTTTATGTTAAAATTGTTAAGAACGAACTAGTTATGATCATTTAAAGTAAATGGGGGTTTTTTTTTAAGTTTGTTGATGGGTTTTGCTTGGGGTGCTGTAGGCGCCGATGAGTTATTTTTGTTTTTTTAATTTGCCTTTTTTGCCCCTAAACAATGTGTCACATGTCATCACCAGGAAGGTTCTTTAGGTTCTTTGTTTAAGGGAGATTCTTTGTTTAACCACACCCTATATATATAGGGTATGGTTAAACAAATAATCTTCCTTAAACATAGAACCTGAAGAATCCTCCTGGTGATGACACGTGACACATTGTTTAGGGGCAAAAATGAAAATTGAAAAAAAAAATTCACGTTCCTTCGGCTTCCAGCGACCTTGGTTTTTTAAAAAAAAAAACCCCATTTACTTTAAATGATCATAATTCGTTCGTTTTTAACAATTTTAACAAAAAAATTATACCGTTAGATTCAGTTTTTCGTCCTCTTTCAAACAAGACTGGGCTTGATATATTTCAGAAACTTTTTTTTCAAAATGCAAAATTTGCATTTAGAGCTATGTTCATATTAAATGCAAAATGCAAAAATCATGCAGAATGCAAAAAACATGCAGAAATGCAAAAACATGCAGAATGCAAAATGCAAAAAACATGCAGAATGAAGAAATGCAGAATGCAAAAAACATGCAGAATGAAAGAATGCAAAATGTAAAAAACATGCAGAATGCAGAATGCAGAAATGCAAAACACATAAAGAATGCAAAATGCAAAAAACATGCAGAATGATGAATGCAGAAAACAAAAAACATGCAGAATGCAAAAACCATGCAGAATGCAGAATGCAAAAAACATACAGAATGCAGAACGCAGAACGTAAATCCGTATAAACATGCAAAATGCAAAAAACGAAAAACGCAAAATATAAACATGCAGAATGCAAAAAACCGTAGAACATATGCCGCCAAAATGCAAAATCTGTACACAGAAACACTACATGCTGCCAAAATGCAAAATGTGTACACAGAAACATACAACTGCCAAAATGCAAAAAAAAATCATTTTCAAAAAATATTTAGAAAATTATGGGAATAGTGATCTTGTTTGAAAGAGGATTAAAAAACTAAAAGAATGGTATAATTTTTTTGATTAAATTCACAAAACTTAAAAAATGTTGGCAATTTAAAGTTTTTGGTGTTTTTTTTTTAATTCGTGGGTTTAGGGGTGGGGGACAATTATATTTTTGCCCTATTATTCCTAAATTAATACATAATAATTACAGTTTTGCCATCGATCAATCTCATCCATTTATTTTGATGACCCAAAGATCCAGATTGATTTTTTAGGTTCTTTGTTTAACACATGATTCTTTATTGATCTAATATATATATATATATATATATATATATATATATATATATATATATATATTAATCCTTTTCCTCTACTAATTTTATTTTAAACATAATTCTAAATTATTATTTAACTTCAGCTTGTTATAACTAAATTTTTGGATGCTTACGTGTTATCATATATTAACTTACTAACTCTCACACATACCCTTCTTCAACTAACAACTATCATCGCTGATGTGCGTTGCCTCCCATCTACCGTCTCATCTTCTCATACCGGGCATACGAATAAGATGTGGTTGTGTACTTGTGTTTTAGTGTGTGTATAAAGGATGTTTGTAGAGACATATCTTTGGTTTTTTATGTTTGTTTGTTTGTCTATGTGTATGCCATAAAGTTGATTGTATTTTTATGTATGTTTTTTTGTGTATATATATATATATGAGAGTTCAAGCGAGAACTGTTATTCATACGAGAACTGCGAAAACCAATCTTAGCCCTTGATTTAAAATTAATCAATGGATAAGATTTTTTAGCGGCTCATTAATGCTGCTCATTACTTCGCCCGCCCGCCACCAGTGGAAGCAAGCACCTTGAAGGGAATTTCCTTCACGAAGGATTGATTTAAAAATAAAGAGCACGAGGAATAATGTATGACATAATAATTCTATGTTAAATAAGTGTTCTGTAAAATAAGTCTATGTTATAAATATGGCATAATAATTCATATTTTGACTGCTATAAGATATAGAGAATTGCTGTAAAAGTTAGGTATATATATAACATAGTATAATGTATTACTAAATGATTAAATGATAATATGAAGATGCTTAAGAAAAAGACTTTTTTATTGTTAAAAATAGTAACAATAATACATATTAATCAGTAAAACTAGTTACAAGTAAGATAAATTTAATTATAAACTATAATACAATTTAGTATATCGTATATCCTTCTTAGATGATTTAATTCTGTAAGTGAAGAAAAATACTCATCTTTTAAAAGATAAATGTGTTTGAATACTACAAAAAAATTTAGAGGTTAAAGCACCAAGAATAAAATAATATCAAATAAGTTCATGGGCTAAAACTCATAAAATAAGTGAAAGTTTAGGGATAAAATATTAATTAATAAAACCCATTATTTTTAAAAATGTATCGAGTCTCGTATAAGTGAAAGTTTAGGGATAAAAACTTAATTAAGCAATACCATTATTTTTAAAAGCAATGTATTGAGTCTCGTGGTAGGTATTGAATTATTTAAATTGAAAAATCAGAATTCACGGTAAACATCTAAAGAACAATGCATTTAATATGTAGAGATTGGAGACAAATTTGATGAAAGAACTATCGTTTTACCCAACATATTTGGCCATGCTCTTAGGTTAGGCCGGGGGTTGTTTTATTTGTGCAGGTGGTTTGCACTTTCCGTAGCCATGGTGTGATAAGGGGGGCATTTTAATCCTGTCTGATCTGCTTGGCTTCGTTTCTTATGATGTAGCAAATCGTTTCTTTCAAGCTCCAGAATTTGGTTTCGTGGTTATGGGTTTGGGTTAGGGTCATTTGGTTTTATGCAGGTTATGAAGAATGGAGGAGGTTGTGCTGACATGTGCTGTGAGTTTGGGTGCTGCTTGTTATGCCGTCGATTACGAACATCTTAACCTCATACTGACGTATAGAGGCTGCGGCGTTTGTCTGTAGATAACGAATGCGCTGTTGTCATGCTGTGATAGCTGTTTATGCTGGGTTGTTGGTTCTCTATGGCTATGTGATGAGTTAAGAGGTGTAGAAGTCTGTTTATAGTTTGTGAATTACGCTTTATGTTATGTGTTGTAGTTCTCCTCGGAGGTGCCTACTGCTGTGAGGCTGTACGGTTCGTTAAGGCACTGTTGTGTAAACGATCTATGAGATTTGGTAATGAATGATCACTACTTGCTGTGCAAAAAAAAAAAAGATGAGTGACATAGGTGAGATAGAAAGGGTATCGAGACGAGAGTTAGAGGACTGGTCATGGTACCGATGAATAATTTGTATAGAGCAGTCAGGAGATCAGATTTTAAGGAATCAATAATATCACATGGTAAGTAAGCTGGAGTTTGAATCAAATTTAATGATGTATGTGGTAAAAAACCAAAGTAATAGACAGTAAAATAGATGAAGCAGAAGTAACTAATAAATAAAAATAAATTAATTAATATCAAAGAAAATATAAACTGTAAAATATTTAGACAATAATATTTTAAATTAAAGACTTATCACAAATGTATTGCTTTCACATCCACTTCATTTAGAACATATTGAGTGAAGATTATCTTTTCATGACAATTATGGAATTGTTTAGTGATAAGCTAATCCTATCAAGATAATCAAAATGTCTGTATTCATAGTTATCTAAATCTAAACTGGTCCCAAGCTTTTGGAATTTCTTAAATCTCAAACCCTAACCAACCATTCATACCTAACTGGCTAACTGTAACTGCTTCTCATTTTTGTCACATGACAAAATGGCCCACCATATATAGATAATTGTAACGCCCCAAGGTTTGAATATTTCTTGTTATGTGTTTACATTAAGTGTTAAGTGTTTTACATGTTTAGTTAGTAGCCTTTTTGTGTTTGTGTTGCTAATTAGAAAGTTGAAGGACTAGTTTAGCAATTTCAGAATAGTTAAAGAAGTTCAGGGATCTGTTGTGTCAAGTTTTTGAAGTAGTAGTCTTTTGAGTCTTTGTTTGACTCATTTGGAGTCAAACTTCCTGTTCTTGCAACACACACTCACGACACACACTTATCCCCCAACTTTAGTTGCTGATTTTGATTCACGGAAGGAAGATTATAATCTACAAGTGATTCTATAGCAATCTTACAGCAGAGGTATGTCTTCTAGATAAGTTTATTTGAGTTTTAGGGATAAGAAATGGATTCATAGGTTGAATCCTTGAGTTTTTGGTGTTAGTATTTGTTCTTGTTGTTGTTTATTGATACAAGAAGTTATAGCATGTGTAAGAGTTTGCTGTTTGATCAGATTTCGTGTTTTGAATCTTTGTAAGAGGGTAATATGTCAAAATCCAGTTGCTGTTCGAACAGAGTAGAAACCCTGCTGTACCGACTGTACTTGCGACCGCATGGGTTATCCCTTGCGATCGCAAGGCATTGTTTTAGTGTGTTTGCTTGTTTTGACCTTGCGGCCGCAAGCATGGTGACTTGCGACCGTAAGAGTGTGTTTTGTGAAGTACCGTCCACGGACGAAGGAACTAAGTTTACTATCGCAAGTATTTAACCTGCGATCGTAAGCAAGCTTAGAATCATCCTTGTGTGTGTACAAGGCATGATTGTTTAGAAAGAACCCTTGCGGTCGCAAGGGGTTTACCTTGCGGTCGTAAGGATGTTTGACCAAGACCCTTGCGGTCGCATGGTGTTACTTGCGGTCGCAAGTAGTTTTCCAGTTTCAGAAAGAGTTTTGATCAGATGTTTATGTATGTTGTTATTGCTTGTAGGCAGTAAGAGTGGACGTTTCTGTTAAATTGCTGTTAAGGTGAGTGTACTTACCTTTAATTAGATTAGCATACGTGTGTATATACTAATTGTATGATCTGTGATTGGTTATATGATACTATTGCATTATTGACAGAGATAGGGTATATTGAGATCCTTATACCCAAATAAGTGTCAGGGGTTACTTATACTTTATATAGTATACCCCGGGACCAGTTAATAGATTTGGAACAGTTTTGTAGATTGTAAATCGGGATGCGTGTCATCCTAAAGTCGTTTAGTTTTCATACCTTGATTACTATTTCAGTAGTATACTCACTAAGCGTTAGCTTATGTTCAGTGTTTTCTGCATGCAGGTGTGTCAGGTTCAGGCAAGGGAAAGGCCCCAGCGGCTTCTTAGGCAGGATAGCTCCTGGTTTATATGTTAGAAACGTTTTTAAAACACTACTTTTAGTAAACAAGTTTAGCACCATTGTATATAGTAATAGACTTTTGTAAAACTCTGACCTTTTTGGGTGCTAACAGATGTATAATATGTTTAATAGTTTTCAGTAAAAAGTGGTGTTACAACTTGGTATCAGAGCCAAGGTTTGAGGGATTCGGATACACACGAGTGTGATGTCTGAACTTAAACCGTGGTTTTGAGGTCAAGAGGAGCTATCCCTGGGGCAATAACCTTAGTGAGTATAATTAGCAGAAAGTTTATGATAAGTAATCTGTTTCATAGTTTGAGAATGAATAGCAATGTTATGCATAGGTAGTTAGTTTTGCTATATGAGATTTAAGCTTGTGAATCGGGGTGTTCTATGGCGGCCACAAGAACAATTGTATATAATGTGTTTCTTACAACACCTGGCCAGTGTATGTAAAGAACATGTGATATGCAATCGAGCTTGGAATCGACATGGCGATATCTCGTGGATCAAGTTAAGGGTAACACGTGACAGTACAATATATGTGAATAGTATAAGAACAGAATAGTAGATAGATGTAGTATTAACAATATTACATACCTTATGTGTAAAACAGAGAAAGTGTTATCCTATTGTATGTTAAAAGCTTTCTGAATTTCAGAATGGAGTACGTACAAGGATTCTTTGCCGATCCAACACAGCAGTCTGGGGCTAGTAGACCCCAGGAGAACAGAGACACTTATGTTTCAGATGCGATCCCCATACAGACCGGCGGATCTACATGTAATCCTTCTGGAGTAGCTGGTACGGAGGAAGTGCAAGACCCAATGGGTAACACGATCAAAGAAACGGTGGCGGCAGAATTGGGAAAGGCTTTACAAGTCAACGTCCCATTTATCATCAACCAAGTGGTTGAACAAGTGTCAGGGAGGATGGAGATAATGCTCCAGCAACGTGTAGACGCGGCAGTACAGGCTGCGACCATCAATTTACCAGCAAGGGTTGAGTCGAATCAGGGATGCACGTATAGAGAATTCTCAGCTTGTGGAATGCCAGTGTTTGAAGGGGTGACAGACCCCATTGTTAGTAACCGATGGTTGTCAGATACAGAGGGAGCTTTTCGCACCAGTGGATGTATTCCCACAAAGCAAGTTATGTACGCCTCGAATCTGTTACGTGGACCGGCGAAGGATTGGTGGACCACCTTGTTAAAAAGAAGAGGAGAAGTTCAGATGGAGGCTATGCCATGGGATCCGTTTAAGGAGTTGTTTGAGAAGCAGTTTACACCGAAGGCACGCATAGATAAGATAAATGAGGAATTTCTAACCATGAAGCAAACCACAGAGTCGGTAGATGATATGACAAAGAAATTCCTAGAGATGGCTCGTTTTTGTCCGGAATATGTAGCTACCGAATCAATGAAAATGCAACGATATATTTCTATTCTAAGGAATGATATCAGAGAGGTGTTAGCAACTTCTACTTGTACAACCGTTGATGAGATGATGGATTTAGCTTGGAAGAGAGAACAAGAATTACTCAGGCAGGGGATAGTTGGAGGGAAGAGGAAGGTGGAGCAAGTTAACACACCAAATAAGAAACCGTTAATAGCACCACAGCGGGGAAGTACAACACCCCCACCCAAATGTGTCAAATGTGGGAGGAACCATTCGGGAGAATGTAAGTTTGGTATGTCAGGTTGTTATAAGTGTGGAAAGCAAGGCCATGTTGCCAAAGAATGCAAGACTCCTTTGTTGGTATGTCATAATTGTTATCAGCCGGGGCACTTTAAAGCTCAATGTCCCCAACTCCCTGCAACAGAGAGAAGGCCAGTGAATCCCCTACCTCCAATTCGTGGTAACGAGGGTAGGAATGTGAAACAGGAACAACCTCGACCTAAAGGCAGGGCCTTCCAGCTTACAGTTGAGGAGGCCAAAGTTGAACCCGACGTAGTAGCAGGTACTTTTGCTGTTAATAAGATGCCTGCTCTTGTTTTATTTGATTCTGGTGCCAGTAGATCTTTTGCTGCTATTTCGTTTTGTGCTCAGTTTAATATGCCACCTGTTAAGTTAGAGTTTCCTCTGGAAGTAGAAATAGCAGATGATTAGAGAGTGTTTGTGACTAGTGTGTATAAGGGTAATGTGATAGAGATCTGTAATTGTAAATTCCCTATTGACCTTATCCCTATGGCTATGAAAGAATTTCAAGTAGTCGTTGGTATGGATTGGCTGGGTCTACAACAAGCATAGATACAATGTGATCAGAAAATGGTGCGAGTTCAAACCCCAAGTGGGGAAGAGCTGATTATTCGAGGTGACAGTAAGAGGGTTAATCTTCCAATCTGTTCGCTAGCAAAAGCCAGGAAATATCTGGTACACGGATGTACTGCATTTGTTGCTTATGTGGAAAATGTCGATATAACAAGAAAGCCACCACAGAGTCAAGAAATACCAGTGGTTTGTGAGTACTCAGATGTTTTTCCAGACGAGTTGCCAGGAGTTCCACCAACTCGACAAGTAGAATTCCGAATTGACGTAATTCCAGGAGCAGAGCCGAAAGCGAAAGCCCCATACAGATTAGCTCCCCCAGAAATGCAAGAGTTGATGACCCAATTGCAGGAACTGACAGACAGAGGTTTCATCAGGCCTAGTAGTTCACCGTGGGGTGCGCCAATTTTTTTTGTCAAAAAGAAAGATGGCACGTTTAGAATGTGTATAGTCTACAGGGAACTCAACAAGGTCACGATTAAGAATAAGTATCCGCTTCCCAGAATAGATGATCTGTTTGATCAGCTACAGGGTGCTTCGTGGTTTTCCAAGATAGATTTACGGTCAGGGTACCATCAGCTTAAGATTCGTGAGGAAGATATAGCTAAAACAGCTTTTCGAACGCGATATGGTCATTTTGAGTTTGTTGTGATGCCGTTTGGTCTTACGAATGCTCCAGCAACGTTTATGGATTTGATGAATCGAGTTTGCTGGCCGATGCTTGACAAGTCAGTGATAGTATTCATCGACGACATTCTTATATATTCCAAGACTTCAGAGGAGCATGGGGTTCATCTCAGAGAAGTGTTAGAAACCTTACGCAGGGAGAAACTGTATGCGAAATTCTCTAAGTGTGAGTTCTGGCTTCAGGAAGTACAGTTCCTAGGTCACCTCATCAATCAGGAGGGAATTAAGGTTGATCCTGCAAAAGTAAAAGCTGTGATGAAGTGGGAGCCACCTCAAAATCCTACAGAAATTAGAAGCTTCCTTGGTTTAGCAGGGTATTATAGACGATTTATACAAGACTTCTCCAAAACAGCAGTACCTTTGACACAACTAACCAAGAAAAGTGTGGAATTTAAATGGGGTGAAGAACAGCAGAAAGCATTTGATATGCTAAAGCACAGGTTGTGTAATGCTCCGGTCCTTTTGTTGCCAAATGGAGTAGAAGATATGGTAGTCTACTGTGATGCTTCATACAGAGGGTTGGGTTGCGTCTTGATGCAGAAAGGGAAAGTCATTGCTTATGCTTCCCGTCAGTTAAAGATACACGAAAACAACTACCCGACTCATGATTTAGAATTAGCAGCAGTTGTTTTTGCCCTGAAGATATGGCGACACTATCTGTATGGTGTCAAGTGTACTATTTTTTCGGATCACAAGAGTCTTAAGTACTTTCTGGAACAGAAAAATCTGAATATGCGACAGAGGCGATGGTTAGAATTATTAAAAGATTATGATTGTGAGATCCTGTATCATCCGGGCAAAGCTAATGTGGTGGCAGACGCGTTGAACAGAAAATCAGGTATTATACAGATACAGATGCATCACGTACAGATGTCAGTAATTACCCCGATATTAGATCAGATTAAGATAACACATATTGAAGAGGTTAAGGAAAATAACCAGAAAAAGGAACGCATGAAGGGTCAAGTGTCAAAGTTAGAGAAAGATAGTCGTGATCTTTTGACTCTTTACGATCGAGTTTGGGTACCTAGTTACGGGGGTGTACGACAAGTTCTTTTGGAAGAAGTACATCGCTCACAACTTTCTATTCACCCAGGGGATACAAAGATGTATAGAGATATGAAATTGAACTATTGGTGGCCGGGAATGAAACGAGACATAGCAAGACATGTAGAGAGATGTTTGACTTGCTTACAAGTCAAAGCAGAGCATCAGAAACCACATGGGAAATTGCAACCGCTTGACATTCCTGTATGGAAATGGGAACATATTACTATGGATTTAATTACCAAACTACCTAAAACTCCTAGGGGGTTTGATGCTATCTGGGTAGTAGTTGATAGACTCACGAAGAGTGCGCATTTCATTGCAATAAAAGAGGCCTACTCCTCAGAGAAAATAGCAGATGTGTATGTGAAGGAGATAGTATCCAGGCATGGAGTTCCAGTTACAATCATTTCAGATAGAGATACTCGGTTTACTTCTAGGTTTTGGATTAAGTTTCATGAAGACATGGGGACAAAACTACATCTGAGTACAACATTTCATCCACAGACTGATGGCCAAAGTGAAAGAACTATACAGACACTGGAGGATATGCTCAGAGCTTGTATCATTGACTTTGGTGGTAGTTGGGATACATACTTACCATTAGCAGAGTTTTCGTATAACAACAGTTTTCATTCGAGTATTGGCATGCCGCCATATGAGATGTTATATGGCCGAAAGTGTAGAACTCCGGTTTGCTGGGGTGAGATTGGTCAGAGAGAACTGGGCAGTACAGAGATAGTACAACAAACCACCGAGTACATACAACAGATACGTGAACGACTGAAAGCAGCCCAGGATAGACAGAAAAGCTACGCAGATAAGCGGCGGTCACCACTAGAGTTCCAGGTTGGAGACTATGTATTGTTAAAGGTATCACCATGGAAAGGGGTGATCAGGTTCAGAAAAAGGGGCAAGTTAGGACCTCGGTTTATTGGTCCTTTCAAAATTATTGCCAGAATTGGGAAAGTAGCATATAGATTAGAACTTCCAGAAGAAATGTCACAGATTCACAATACCTTCCATGTGTCCCACCTTCGTAAATGTTTAGCAGACGAGACAGCTATCGTTCCTCTTCAAGATGTAACGATTAACGAAAACCTTAGTTATATAGAGCAGCCAGTTGCTATTTTAGAGAAGAAAATGAAGAATTTGCGTAACAAACAGATAAGTCTTGTAAAAGTTCAGTGGCAACACCGAAAAGGATCAGATTTTACTTGGGAGCCGGAAAGTGACATGAGACAGAATTATCCTCAGTTGTTTGAACAGTAGATTTCGGGGACGAAATCATCCCAAGTGGGGAAGAGTTGTAACGCCCCAAGGTTTGAATATTTCTTGTTATGTGTTTACATTAAGTGTTAAGTGTTTTACATGTTTAGTTAGTAGCCTTTTTGTGTTTGTGTTGCTAATTAGAAAGTTGAAGGACTAGTTTAGCAATTTCAGAATAGTTAAAGAAGTTCAGGGATCTGTTGTGTCAAGTTTTTGAAGTAGTAGTCTTTTGAGTCTTTGTTTGACTCATTTGGAGTCAAACTTCCTGTTCTTGCAACACACACCCACGACACACACTTATCCCCCAACTTTAGTTACTGATTTTGATTCACGGAAGGAAGATTATAATCTACAAGTGATTCTATAGCAATCTTACAGCAGAGGTATGTCTTCTAGATAAGTTTATTTGAGTTTTAGGGTAAGAAATGGATTCATAGGTTGAATCCTTGAGTTTTTGGTGTTAGTCTTTGTTCTTGTTGTTGTTTATTGATACAAGAAGTTATAGCATGTGTAAGAGTTTGCTGTTTGATCAGATTTCATGTTTTGAATCTTTGTAAGAGGGTAATATGTCAAAATCCAGTTGCTGTTCGAACAGAGTAGAAACCCTGCTGTACCGACTGTACTTGCGACCGCATGGGTTATCCCTTGCGATCGCAAGGCATTGTTTTAGTGTGTTTGCTTGTTTTGACCTTGCGGCCGCAAGCACGGTGACTTGCGACCGTAAGAGTGTGTTTTGTGAAGTACCGTCCACGGACGAAGGAACTAAGTTTACTATCGCAAGTATTTAACCTGCGATCGTAAGCAAGCTTAGAATCATCCTTGTGTGTGTACAAGGCATGATTGTTTAGAAAGAACCCTTGCGGTCGCAAGGGGTTTACCTTGCGGTCGTAAGGATGTTTGACCAAGACCCTTGCGGTCGCATGGTGTTACTTGCGGTCGCAAGTAGTTTTCCAGTTTCAGAAAGAGTTTTGATCAGATGTTTATGTATGTTGTTATTGCTTGTAGGCAGTAAGAGTGGACGTTTCTGTTAAATTGCTGTTAAGGTGAGTGTACTTACCTTTAATTAGATTAGCATACGTGTGTATATACTAATTGTATGATCTGTGATTGGTTATATGATACTATTGCATTATTGACAGAGATAGGGTATATTGAGATCCTTATACCCAAATAAGTGTCAGGGGTTACTTATACTTTATATAGTATACCCCGGGACCAGTTAATAGATTTGGAACAGTTTTGAAGATTGTAAATCGGGATGCGTGTCATCCTAAAGTCGTTTAGTTTTCATACCTTGATTACTATTTCAGTAGTATACTCACTAAGCGTTAGCTTATGTTCAGTGTTTTCTGCATGCAGGTGTGTCAGGTTCAGGCAAGGGAAAGGCCCCAGCGGCTTCTTAGGCAGGATAGCTCTTGGTTTATATGTTAGAAACGTTTTTAAAACACTACGTTTAGTAAACAAGTTTAGCACCATTGTATATAGTAATAGACTTTTGTAAAACTCTGATCCTTTTTGGGTGCTAACAGATGTATAATATGTTTAATAGTTTTCAGTAAAAAGTGGTGTTACAATAATGGAATAGATAATGATGTACAATTGTACATGTGGTTCAATGAGGCCCATACCCAACCTCTTAAAGGATCAGGCTGCCATATCTGTTTAGATTCTTTGTTGGCCCAAATATATCAATTTGCCTGATTTATATAAATGCTATATTTAATTTAACATCTACATCTACATATTATATATGGAAAAGATTCAAACGATAACTGTTTTTCGTATAAGAACTATGAAAACCAATTTTAGCCGTTGAATTGATAAGGGAAATTCATGGATGTAAAGCATGAGAGGATCAAGTGTGGCAGGGTGCATATGATGAATTCATAGGTGTGTGATAACAATAAAGGAGGGAGGGGGAATTACACGTCTCATATTGGTTCTCGTAGTTTTTGTACGATAAATAGTTCTCGTTTGAGTTCTTTTCCTACATAATATATGCTTATCGGTACATATACTTAATTATTTATTTTTACTATTCATTTTTAATTGTTAATATTACGTCAAATTCTTATAATTTGTATGTGTATGGTGTCATATATGTTTCTTTCTTTTCCTTAGGTATTATGTTTCGTATGAATATTGCCAAATCCCTAGAAACTTCCGTACATATTTCCTAAGACCATCAGCATCCATCACATCCTTCACACAGCCACATCAGCGCCACATCATTCCCTCACCATTCCCTCATCCCATCGCATAAACCCCGCATCCATCACATACTTCACATCACACAAAAAAAATTGCATCTCTCTCACATGCTCTCCCCTCACGTACGTGATGTGGCTCACGAATGTGACCGTGAGAGCCGGCTCACGCATGCCAGCGATGGTGTGCTGTGGGCGTGAGCGGCCTTCACACGGCCATGGCGCGATGGACGCGCATGGTCTAACGATAGCTAAAAAAGTGTGCATGATGAAAATTTCGAGATAATTTGATGCATATTTTTTAAGCTAAATTCAAGGTTATTTCTAACAGAAACATTTGTTATTTTTATTATTAAATGAAAAATATTTTATTATGTTACTTCTTATTCGTCTTTTTCATGTTTCTTGTCATTGTTACATCAATGTCATATCGTTACTACTAAAAAAATTCAATCTTTGTAACCGGATAATACCTCCTCTACCACCCTAAAAAAACACTAATTCTCTCTTTCTCTCTCTATCTCAACCTCGATTAGGGTTTCTTTGGTCTACAATTATAGGTTTTATTGTGTATCTGTGTGTTTTAAGTAGTTTTCTCTAGGGTTAGAACTCACTGAAGGTGTTTGGGGATTGTAGGAGGTTGGTTTGTGAGTGTGGCAGCAAGAGTGGGTGGTGATAGTAGGGTTTGTCTCACGTTGCCGGCGAGTATGGGAGGCAGGGATATTATATATATATATAATAAAAAGAACACCCCACCTAATTTCTTGACACGTGTTTCTTCAATAGTATGTTACTATTATCACTTTACTAATTGATTTAACATCAACAAGAAAAAGAATCCATTTCTAAAACCTTTCTTTTGTTTTCTTTTGTTATCCAATTGCATTGTTTTTATTTACACTTTAACTTGATTTTATTATTTAATTGCATTATTACACTTAGATCTTAGTGAATTCCTCAACCTTCACTTGAAATTAGATACGAGCAAACTATTTTGAAAATACGTCTTTTATTGTGTTGTTCGTAGGTGACACTACCATTTGAGAAACTCCTATACGGCCTACTATCGTTGTTTTCCTCTATAGTTTAAATACAACTGCTTGAAATGCGAATGTCACTAGAAAATAATAACATAAAACCTTGGAAAGAGGTTGTCTTATGGTGAGTCTAATATACATGAGTTGTCAAGTTTCGGTTAAATGTTAGTTTTATATTTTAAACACCAAGTTTGCACAAACATAGTAGATTTATGTCGATCTACTTTCATTTATGCTCATAGTAAAAAAAATTACATTATTTTAAATTTATTTTTATATATTTCAACTATATAACATATAATATGAACACGTATGTTGAATACTTGAATGTTTCTTGAACAATGTTTCTTCAACACCTAACACTTTAATTTCCTTTAAAGGTATGGTTCAAAATTAGCAAGGAATTTTCATAGACGAATGTCAACTCTTATTTTTAGTTATATGTGAATCGATCAAATTAGAAATTTTAATTCATATAAATAAATGTTCATCAAACATTATCTTTAGTGGGTTGTGCTTGGCACATACAAGAAACTCACTAGTGTATATATATATATATATATATATATATATATATATATATATAAAGAGAGAGACAACTTTTTATAGAGAGAATTTGATTAGTTTATATGAGATTTTTTATATTTTTTAAAATAATTATTATAATTTTATATTAAAATTAATTAAAAACCAAATAAAAGGAATAATATAGTGTTGTTCATTATGAATATTTTACCATATTTTGTTATAATTGTTTTACGACTTTTGTCCAGGAATATAAAGTTTGTTTTTTATGTACGTCATTGAATAAATGTTCTTTATCATAAAATGTAGGTGTGTTTGAGTTTTTATGATATTCTTTTTGTAACACCACTTTTTCAGAAAAGGATGCTAATTACGAATAACCATCAATTAGCACTCAAAAGGATAAGGGTGGACAAAACAAAGTAACTATTTATATATGTGCTAATTGTTTAACAAAAAGTAGTGTTAAAATATTATCGAACAAAAGACCAGGAGCTATTCAGCCAGTCACACCGCTGGGGCCTTCCCCTTGCCGGAACCAGATGTACCTGCACGCACAAAACACTGAATGTAATCTAATGCTTAGTGAGCATACTAAGAACAGATATAATCGTAAAGCATGAGTATCTCTTCTCAGGATGCCTCACATCCTAACTATAAACCTGCAAAATTGTACACCCAGGGTATGACCACACCTCGTGTGTAGCTAAGCCCCTGAGACCCCCCACTTGGGTATAAGGATCTTAAAATCCCCCTATGTCATTGATACAAAGTCACGGTTACACGTACTAGGTAGCCTTTGTTCTTGTAGCGAAGCTACTCGTAGCTGGGTACGCTATGTTCTTACACGTTGCTACACTCACAATATAGCAATAAAAATTTACTTTGCATTCATAAACACATCACTTCTATAACACATATGTCATACTATTCACATTTCATATATGCACGTATTAGTCATGTTTTAAGGTAAGTACACTCACCTTAGCAACAAATTATATTAATGATGCAATTACAAATTACAGTCTTTATCACAAAAATACGTCAACTCTTATTGCCTACACGCAATAAATAATCACTGCATCAAAACTTACAGAATTATTGAACAACTGAGACTGGACAGAACAGGGAGCATGCCCGTGCTTGCCTGGTGGCACGGCCGTGCTTCCTCACCTGGTCCATTCGTGGCCTTTGCAGAACAAGGTGTACTCCGAGACACGTCTGTACCTCCATAGGTACGCCCGTGCTTAGTCACTCCCGGACCTCATGAACTATGGTTTGCCATGTCTGATAGGCACGGCCGTACCTTATGAACTACAACAACATTATCTCTCGACTGCTTGCTGTTTTTACCAGTTAAATCACTGAAAACATAAACCAAGTGCTTTCCTACACATGTCTTATATATACAGCTGAAGTAAACTTCCAAATAACAACAAGAGACTAAACTAGCAACAATTAACACCATGAAATCCATGATTCAACCAATAATCACTTCTTTGACTCCAAATCAATCAAAACTTCAATAAGAGATCATACCTCCAGCTACCGATTGATGTTCTAACTAAAACTGATGCTACAAGTCGTTTTATGTATCCATATCAGAAAACAAGTTGAGAGCAAGTTGTATACGTATGTGTGTGTTTCAAATATGGCAAGGTGAAGACTTTGACTAGCAAAGTCAATGCTGGTCCATACTTAGCTACCATCTTTCAAAAAATTACCCAATGGTCCCTGCACTATAACTTCCAGATATTGGCAACTTTTACCCCTCAACTTGTATTAAGCACATATATTACACATAAACACATAATAGCAACTTACTAAACATACATCACACTTAATAATTACTTAATAAAAATAGATATTAAGGAAACTTTCAAACCTTGGGGCGTTACACTTTTATTTACAAGGAATGGTTTTGTTTATTAGAGAAACTTTTGTGTGTGTATTAATGTATAATGGTTTTGTCTAAATATAGAACATCAGATTTATAAATCAATGATTATGATATGGTAATGGTATTAATGTAATTACTTAAATAATTATATTAAATTATCATACTCATTTATAAAACATATACAACTTTCAAAACTCTAATTTTAAATAAATTGAAAGTACTAAACTACCCTCAAATCAAAGTAACTGAAAATTGTTACTTGAAGTAACTATTAGATGAATTTAATGAGATTCATATATACCATTTTAGTGAACAAACCTTCTATAATAAGAAAATGTTTAAAACATCAAGTCAATGCCAATTAACTTAATTATTACAAAACATTTTAACAACTAAATATTTTATTATAAATATTCTGCCACATAATAAATAGTTGGAATTAATTATTAGAAATTGTCTATAAACAAACTCATGAATTTGAATAACCTATAATCTAAATTCATAAACATTTCTTGAATTTAAGTGACTCAATAATTAAAAGAAGTTGTTGAGCAAAACTCTTCGTCGCCGTCGTATTGGCATGGGTACTATGCTAATATATATATATATATATATATATATATATATATATATATATATATATATATATATATATATATAGGGAGGGGATCTGCTAAAAAGAGTCTTAAACTACAAAAGGTAAGGAGAAATCTCAGCTATTCATTTTCTAATAACCGCTCCTATAAAAATGGTTTTTTTCTTTTAATTTTAATTATAAAAAAATGCATTAAAGGGTATAATAGTCTTTTGATTCCTCACCATCTCCTGAAAACACGTAATCATCCATCAAAAGCCAAAAATAACATATTTAAAATTAAAAATCTTACAGTCCAGATCAAAGAGATTTGATGCAGAATCAAAAAAACAATAATAACCGATGAACATAGATGATGAATCAGTCTTGAATCAAAGATCAACAAATACAAAATTTGATGTACGATCAATAAAAACACATACTGATGGACAGATTCGATGAATCAGTCTCGATGATCAATAAAAATGAAATATGATGCACAAACCAGATTTGATACATATCAACTTAACTTAACCAGTTGTAAATCTTGATGAATTAAGAATTTGATGAATAATATTCACAAAAATATGATGCACAATACAACTAAATTTGATTTCAGAATGGAAGATGAACAAATTACAGCAAACCCTAACAATATTCATACTTTGTTTGAATCTGATGCATAGCTCGCGGCGGTTTGATTCGGAAGCACAGCGGCGGCGGTGGATTCATTACTGCGCCGCTAAAAAATTAGGGTTTTCGAGGTGGCGGCGGGATTCATCACAGCAAACCCTAAAAATTTAGGGCTTTCGAGGTAGAGGATGCACAGTCGGCGGGAACAATGGGATCTGCGTCGCACATGAACCAGCAGTTTCAGGGTTACGACTAAGAACACGGTGGAGACTTCAGAGTGGGCGTCGGAGATGTACACCACGGTGCGACTTCACAAAAAACCGACTTTGCTTCGTGATGCATGATGGAGCCTATGCGGCGGTGATGCTGTGCGACAGCGAATATGAGATGCGGCTGAGGTAGTTCGGCGGTGACGATGCGGTTGGGCGGCGAGGAAGCAGTGGGCGGCGGTAACGATGCGGTTGGGCGGCAAGGAAACAGTGGGCGGCGGTGAGGATGCGTTTAGGGTTTTCCTGTGGTCGGGATCTCAGAAGTTAAATGAAACGTGGGGGAGGGCACCGAATATCAAGGGTTAGAGAGATTATGATGGTAAAATGTCTTCATTGCCCCTCCACTAAATTTGGTTAAAAAAGACGCGTGTCACTTCCAGATTTCTCCTTACCATTTTTACCCTAAAACTCTTTTTATTTGATCCTGATTCTATATATATATATATATATATATATATATATATATATATATATATATATAGTGGGAGGTTCAAATGAGAACCTAAATATTTTTGAGAATGGGAGACTCAATCCCAGCCGTCGAATTCCCCCTCCTTCAATGTCATTGTCCACCCATGAATTCCTCACATGCACCCTGCCACACTCGATTCCACCACGCTTTCCATCCATGAATTTCACTTACAAAATGAACGACTGAGATTGAGTCTCTCATTCTCATTTAATTTCTTATTCTTATTTAAACCTTCTCATATATATATATATATATATATATATATATATATATATATATATATATATATATATATATATATATATATATATATATATATATATGAGGTATAAGATTTTTTAAGTTGGATTAAAAATGAACAATTGGGTCTAC
This sequence comes from Pulicaria dysenterica, assembly GCA_947179395.2. Taxonomy (NCBI): domain Eukaryota; kingdom Viridiplantae; phylum Streptophyta; class Magnoliopsida; order Asterales; family Asteraceae; genus Pulicaria; species Pulicaria dysenterica. The sequence goes on from OX359288.1 coordinate 84,485,368, forward strand.
TTAATTTGCCAAGTTGCGTGTATCTTAGTATTCTAGTAATTAATAATAGTATGTTTAAGGAATATGATTCAGTTAATAGAGAAAGAAATTCTTAACAGGGCGTGCAGATTCGATGAATGGAAATAGTTCATTCAAATGTTTGTCTCACAAGTGGAAACGATCCCAATTGACTTTTGTCCATTTTGTGATACAACCAATAAATTCATCCTTCTTTTTGGAATGAATATTTCTTTAGCTAATTAAAAGGAGACTAGCATCGTACGCGTGCAATGCTGTGGCGGCGTAAAATTTTTTGTTTGCAACATGTCGCTTTCAAGAATGTAATGATATGCTATTCGCACAATTTAATGTCACGAAAAAGTTCTCTTAGCAACACGTCCATTTTTCCAAATTTTCTTTTATTTGCATCAACTATTTTATTAATTTTAAAAATAAATTCTAAAAGACATTAACTTAAGAACAAATATTTATATTTACGAAATAAGGAGAGAGAAGTTAATAAGATTTTAAAAATTGTATTGATTTAAGTGAATAATTATATTTGTGTTTTAGAATGTGTTAATGGGAGAATATGTTTTAAGTGAATATGAAGTTAAAGTAATTAAAAGAGAGGGTGAAATGGTTTAAAAATGAGTGGATGAGATTAATTTAAATAAAATGAAAGGTCAAGAAGTTGTCTTAATTGAATTTTAAGAACTCTTAAAATTAAAGAGGAGAGATAATGTTAAATGATTTATATAGTAGTATAGATATGACACAATATAGTTAATATATTAATTTTACATGTAATTTTTTGATGAATAAAAAGATAAGGCAAGATAATTTAAAAATATCTTTATAAAAGATATCTTAAAGTTTTATAAATTTATGTTACTAACATTTAGCTATAATATCAACTAAAATATAATTATTGCTTAAAGCAAAACCTTTTGAATTATCAAATAACTGAAAGCTCTGGAATCGAATAACATAAACTTTGAAAAATAGATCTTGATCTTCGAAGAGATGGAGTATGACTTATGAGATAAGTTTTAAATTCTAACTTGGATATCGATGCATGAATCCTATATTTCAAAACTGTCATTTTTAACCATCTTGATTCGTTACTAGCTTACATGTGATTAGTCAAAGTTTCAAACATCGATTGAATCAGAATTTGATTACTAAATACTCGTATAATATATATATATATATATATATATATATATATATATATATATATATATATATATATATATATAGACAAAATTTCATGCGAGAACCGTTGTTAGCGCGAGAACCGCGAGAACCAATCTAAGCCGTCCAATTTCCCCTCCTTCAATGTCATTGCCCACCCATGAATTCCTCACATGCACTCTGCCACACCCCATCCCTCCACGCTTTCCATCCATGATACTTCCCATATCCAAGGAACGACCGAGATTGGTTCTCGCGGTTCTCGTACTAACAACGGTTCTCGCATTAACCCTCCCCTATATATATATATATATATATATATATATATATATATATATATATATATATATATATATATATATATATATATGCAAAAGTTCAAACAAAACCTGTTTTTCGTACGAGAACTGCGAGAACCAATCTTAGCCTTTGATTTGATAAGTGGCATTCATGGATTTAGAACGTGGGGGATCAAGTGTGGCAGGGTGCATGTTATGAATTCATGGGTGGGTGATGACATTAAAAGAGAAGATGTTGGACGGCTTAGATTGGTTCTCGCAGTTCTCGATTCTCGTTTGAACTTTTGCCTATTTAAAGTAAATAAAAAACATAAGAAATTAAAGTAAATAAAAACATAAGAAATTAAATGATTGGCCGGAATTGGTTCTCGCAATTCTCGTACGAAAAATAGGAGTATTTTGGTAATTTATATATTTACCCAACCGTGAATTGTGTCCGGGTAAGCTGTCATTAATTTGCAAGGCTTGAGTTTCCAGAAATAACCCTCATTAATGAGCCATTAATGAAGTATTTATGAGCGCCAAAAAATCTTAGCCTTTAATTAATATTAATCAAGGCTAAGATTAGTTCTCGCAATTCTCGTACTAAAAACAGGTCTCGCTTGAACCGTCCCCTACACACACACACACATACACACACACATATATATAGGGTATGGTTACATATAAAATCATCCTTATACATAGAACCTAAAAAACTCTTGTGATAGTGGCGTGTAATTTCCAAAAAGGGTAACACGGGAACATGCATAAATTTTGAAGACTCACGCGCCTTCTTCTTCTTCAAAATCCAATTTCTGGAAATAAAGAAAACACCCTACCATGATTAATCAAAACTTACTCACTTTTATGAATTTTAGCACAAAAAACATATCATTAACCGAAAATGCAAATGGTTTGACAAAATGAAAATGCTTCCAACAACAATCAAATATGCAAACAACATTATTCTCACATTAAAAATGCAAGAAACAACAATCTGAAAAATGCAAAACAACAATATTTTCACATCAAAAATGCAAAAGCAAAGAACATCTTCACATCATATGCATTTTCAAAGTTACATACCGAAAATTTAGACAAGAGCATCAAAACCCATAAATAAAAACCCTTTCTCTGATTCAAGTAATAACATCTTCACATTATATGCATTTTTAAAGTTACATATTGAAAATGCAAGAAATAACATCAAAACACAGAACATGATATACATTTCTAAAGTTACATGGTGAAGATGCAAAAAACAACATCGAAACCCAGAAATTAAAACTCTTTCTCTGATTCAAGAACAACATATCATATGCATTAATTTCTAAAGTTACATACTGAAAATGCAAGAAACAACATCAAAACCCAGAACATGATATACATTTTTAAAGTGTAATGCTGAAAATGCAAAAAACAGCATCAAAACCCATAAATCAAAACCCTTTCTCTGATTCAAGCAACAACATCTTCACATCATATGCGTTTTTAAAGTTACATACTATAAATGCAAGAAACAACATCAAAATCCAGAACATGATATACATTTTTAAAGTTACATGCTGAAAATGCAAAAAACAACATCGAAACCCATAAATCAAAACCCTTTATCTAATTCAAGCAACATCTTCACACACAATGACCGCCGCAAAAAGTAGTGTCGGCAGTGGAGAAGCAAAGCAGGGCAAAAATCAAACCTACGGCGGTGGTGGGCGAATCAAAACAACAACACAGCGGCAGTTGAGAAGGACTCCACAGTTGAGGGCGGTGGGTGGTGGGCGTAGGAGGTTGCAGGGAGGTAACAACGAAATTTTTATTCATACTGGTGGTGGGTTAGGTTTCGATGGATGCCTGAAACAAAAGGTCGGTTCTTTCTAGGGCTTGGGAGAAGAAACGTAAATAAAAAGGGTGTGGACGGGAAGGGAATAAGGAGAGAGAATATCTTTACATTTCTCATAATACCCTTTAACTAAAAATGTCAAGTGTCATCCTCTTCTTTCTCATTACATTTTGTAGCCAAACTTTTTGTATTTGAACCCAATTATATATATATATATATATATATATATATATATATATATATATATATATATATATATATATATATATATATATATATATATATATATATAGGTTGCGGTTCAAACGAGAACTTTTTTCGTACGAGAACCATTTCTGGCCAATAATTTAATGTCCTATCTTTTATATTTAATTTAAATAAGAAAGGGTAGTATGGATTTGTATATTTCCCCCACTTTTTTAAAACTAATATATCGATCAAACGAAAAGGTGTTAAATTACGAAAAATATACCAAATTAACGACAAAATTATGCTCTTTAATTTAAGACCGATCTTGCTATATTTTTTTTGGAAAAAAATGTCATGTTTGTTGGGTTTTTTTTTCCAGTATAGCTCGAAATTTGCACAAGTGCAAATTTTGCATATGTGTATATCTACACATGTGTTAAAAAAACCAGGTAGCACTAGTACAAATTTCGAGCAGTATAGAAAAAAACCCAGCAAATTTTGCACTAGTGCAAATATCAAGCTGTACAGAAAAAAAAACCAACAAACACAAAAAAAATGTGAAAAAATATATCAAGACCAGTCTCAAATTAAAGAGAATAATTTTCTCGTTAATTTGGTATAATTTTCATAATTTAACACTTTTTCGTTTGATGTATATATTAGTTTAAAAAATGTTGGGGTAATGTAAAAATATCAAAACTATCCTTAATTAATTAAGGATAAGTTTGATTAGTTTATCGTTATCCATTAACAACTCTTTAATCTCAACACTTCATCTCTTTGATCAATGGCTGTAATTGGTTCTCGCAGTTCTCGTACGAAAAACGGTTCTCGTTTGAACCGTCCCCTATATATATATATATATATATATATATATATATATATATATATATATATATATATATATGTGAAGAAGTTCATTTGAGAATCATTCTTAGTGCGAGAATCAATCTGAGCCGTCCAATTCTCCCTCATTCAATGTCATTGCCTACCCATGAATTCCTCACATGCATCCTGCCACACTCTATCCCTCCACGCTCTCCATCCATTAACTTCCCATATCCAAGGAACGGCTGAGATTGGTTGTCGCGGTTCTCGCACTAACAACGGTTATCGAATGAACCCTTCCCTATATATATATATATATATGGAAAAGTTTATTTGAGAACCGATTTTAGTGTAAGTACCGTGAAAACCAATCTTAGTCGTAAATTGATATGTGAAATTTATGGATGTAGATAATTGGGTGATCAAGTGTGGCATAGTGCATGTGATGAATTCATGCATGGGTGATGACATTGAAGGAGGGGGAACTGGACGACTCAGATTGTTTTTCTGCAGTTCTCGTAATAAAATTGGTTCCCAAATAAACTTTTTTCTATATATATTAGGTAAATTAAAATTGTTAAGAGTAAAGGTAGAGCCTGAAGCATTTTGGGTAAAATTCTATAAAGCAATCCACAAAACAAATGTCAAAAACTCATCGTGAATCGCTAACAATATAAGACTGGGTGTGTGGCTAAACATTGCAAAACAGGTCCTTCTCTCACTAATCTCAATCTGAATTTGGATGTGCTATTTACTAGAACTGTTGATAATAGAGATTATTTTATCTTTAGACTGGTTGTTGGTTGGGTTCAAGACCTCTTAAAAGCCTTTTCCCTGATCTTTTTGAACTTGGAAATAACAAAAGTTACTCATTGGCGGATCGTCTTACTCAAAGATAAGCTGACTCTGGTGATTTGAATTGGGTTGGGCAAATGATCTTGGAATAACAAGTTTGGATAGACAAGTAAAGAATTGGAAAAATTTATTAAATTCACATCCTTAAGCAATAACAAGGATGGGTGGAGATGGAAAGGAGATAGCAGTGGTATTTTCATCGTTAAATCCTTACGATTGATTATTGATAATCTATTTAACTCACCATTGGCAGGTTTCAGGTTATGGAGTAAGTGGCTTCCCATGCGTGTTAATTGTTTTATTTGGAGGTTGTTGCAAAAAAGAATTCCTACAAGACCGAATGTAAAATCTCGTGAAACATACCTTCGTCGTTGTGTCTAGTGTGCGAAAACAAAGAAGAAACAATTGAGCATCTATTCTTTCTATGTCAGAAGGTGAAGCCAATATGGGAATGGTTCTCAAAATGGTCCGATATGGAGTTGATTGAGTATTCCTCCCTTGAATAATTGTTGGTAGATTATGTGGATCAAAGGAAAAATGAGAAAGAAAGAAAGTTCATGAAGGCCACAATAGGTGGTATATTCTGCTTCACATGGAAAGCTCGAAATGAGGCAACGTTTAACAACAAACTATTCTCAGCTCCAATGGTGATGGACGAAGTACAAGACTCATTATTTACATGGATGAATTTTAGATTAAAATATAGATTGTAATGTTGGCACATGTGAAGGTGTAATCCTATGTATTTAGACTTGCTAGCACCTTGCTAGATTTTTATAAAAATTAAAAAAATTTAGGATTCTAATCGAGGGTGATGGTAATACCGAAACTCTGTAACTAGTATCCTTTCTTGCTATTAAAAAAAATGTAAAGATATTTCAATTAAGATCCCTAGAGGTTATGGTAAAGTACATATAATGAAGTATCTTAATAAGTGTTTTAATTTCTATTTTGGAACACCACTTTTCATCTGTCTAATAAGTGTTTTCATATATCATATAATGCCCCTTTATCACTTTCACATATTTAATACCTTTTAACTAGAGCTCATTTTTTGAAAAATATCTATTTTAATTATTTATTATATGTAATAAAAAAGTTTTTAAGAAAAAGACAATAAACATTGTTCACTAAATAAATATTATAAAATGTGAAAACTTCACAATACCTTCATACCTCAATTTAAACCGTTGTAACATCCTTTTTTTTCTTTCTTTCCTAACCACTACATTTTCTCAATAGAAGGGCCGGTGGGCCGAACATTGCACTTTGGGAAGAAAGGAAACGTGTTCGAACATTAAAAGACCGAACTTTTTTACAAATCTTCAATTCACCTCGAAAGGTGAGGTTTTATGTAAACGATCATATTCATCAGTCTACTTATTAGATTAATACAAATGTTAAATGAAGAGAGAGAATAATGAAAGAAATAGACTTTTGTCATTTTATGAAATCCATATATCATCATTCAGTATGTAAATAGATAAAATATAAGAAGTATATAGTAAGAAATCTAATCACATATGTCAAATATTCCGAATGTTCTAAGGTTGTAAATAAAAGGAAAAAACAAATTTTCGTATGAATCCAAAATAACATATATGTATGATATAAATATCTATTAGTTAACATTATAAAATGAATAATTTTTTACGAGAAGTTTAAATTAGATCAATCGTAGTCATCACAAGATAGTTCTCATGACTCACTACAGTATTGGCATATTTGGCAAACGATTGAAACATTTGTGGTCATGGTACTGAATTTTGGGACCTACGTTTTCTTTTCTATTTACTTGAAAAATAAAAAAATAACTAAAAAAAACCTTCCACGTACGTGTTCATTACCACGACAAAACCACTAGATGATGAAACCATGACTAGAGGATCATAATCATGAAATAGTCACTACTGTGTAGACATACCAATACCAAGTTTAATAAGATTGTTCATCGAATCGATTTCAGGATTCTTTACTTGAAAACCACTACAAACTTTCGAGTCAAAACTAAAGCCAATATAAAAACCAAACAAATAATTCAAATTCCGTCTTCCGATTTCAAATTTTACAAATTACATATCCAAATATTGAACACCACCGCAACCCCTCTTATTTATAATAATATATAATGCATTTAACACTCATTCTCTTCAAAGTATTCTAATTTTGAATATCACAAACATTTATGCATCTTATATAACAATTACAACACACTAAGAAATTATGAAAAGTTAAATAAATCATAAAGTCATACTTGAAATGTTGAAACTATTAGATTAATTATTAGGTGGAGTTAAAGATAATCCTACATACCATTTTAAAAAACTAAACCTTTTATGATAGAAAAATATTTTAGAAACTTAAGTCAATGTAATTAAGTTAATACTAAAAATTTTAGTCATTAAACCTTTTATATGAATTAATATGATGATGTTAATACTTTTATTAGATTTTACCAATTAATATTAAATTTTATTGATCCGCGTAATTTTATAAAAAATACACTACAGCTAATTTTAAAAACAAATAAAATATCAAACAAAGTAATTTATTTCCGTTGTATTACGTAACTATATTGATGCTATTATTAACAAAAGTTATGAAAGCCTCTCCATGTGACATGGTCATTTTACCTTTTTCAGTTTTTCTTAGCATGAAAAAGACAAAAACGATGAAACTTGTGAATTGTGACATAAAAACGGCATCTCTGTATCAATCCACGTCGGTCACAAAAGACATCTTTATATGTCTAGTTATATGATAACTAGATAATATGAGTCTATAGATTGTGAAATAAAATTTATATGAAATATAAGTTTGTACATATATGGTAGTATGAAAACGTAGTAGAGTGCATGTATTGTGTCCAACGTTTAACTATATGACACATGGCTATTAATTAGCAAATAAACATAATTGTGTTGCAGGAGTCCTCAAAAGAGTAATAAGGCAGTACATGCTTATAATAAAAAAGAGGTAAGGACCACGACCTTTGTTGATATTTCATGGTTTTTAACATCTGAATAAGTTGGTTGTATAAGTTTTAAAAAAGTGATTTCCCTGTAAAAATAATACATTTATTATTAGGGTTATGTAAATATGTATTTGTTGTATGTATAAGTAGTTATACATATGTATCAGTTATATTCTAAAGCTAGGAAAGTGATTCCTTTTTTCTTCATTTATGTTATTTCAACTTTAATTGCACATAAGTAACTATCAAATTGTAAGTTTTGTATCATGAAGTATCAACGTTCAGACCCTCAAGAAAGAACTTAATTAAATTTAATTAAGGCAATGCATTTTAGGTTGAAATGGGGTTGACTAACAGGCAACACTTTTGTGTAAGTTTTATGTTCTTTAAAATAGTTGGATGTCGAAATGAGTAGATAAAGTACTATGTATTGTTTTAATATTTCTTTGGTATTCGTTGGATATGCAAGTAAGTGTTGAGTAAACACCAAAATTTCATTATGAAAATCTTTATTAAAAATGTTAGCTTAAATGCTAGCCCAAAGAGATGGATACCACATAATCTCACAAGTGATAAGTAAGTGTTGAGGTGTTATAGGTAAAGTTTTAGGATCTGTTTTAGTTGACTCTACCTCTTGAGAAGCTGAGCGAGAGGATTGATTTTAGAATTATAATTTTTGTTTGGTTTGATTTACTATTGATCTTCTTGTAAAAAAAGAGTTGATTATCTCTGACATTAAATCAAACACCTTGTGTGCATATAAACTTTAATTCGAAGAACAAAAAGTCAATTTATAACCAGGTGATTTATTATTCTTTAAATTAAAGCTCGTATTTATGTTAAGTATAGTTTTCTAACTTGTTACTATAAAATGGGTTTAGTTTACTACAATGTTTCTAACTTTTCACGTTTTAATATTGTGTGTATCTGAGTTTAAAGATATCTATCATATATATGAAACATTTAATTTGTCGTTACAGTGTATAACCAATAAAGAAAGTAATTACAAAAAACATATAAATAAAAAATAAAAAACAAAAAAAGAAATGAATATTTAGAAAAAAGAAAGTATTTATAAAAATACAACTATTGTACGTGAAAAGATCTACACATAATAAACATCTTTTAATAAGAGTAAAATAAAAATTGACCAAAGTAATAAAGATTTACATTTAAAGAATGAAAAAATAGCATTCATAAAAAGAAAACTTTTAGTAGTAAAAAGAAAGTTTTTTTTATAAATGAAAAATGAAAAGAAATATAAATCTGAAGTTTGAATCATGTGCATGTGGTTAAGTGGTTTACAAAAAAGGTTAGAAAAAAAATATGTAAATGGAAATAAAGAGATTTGAACTTGCGGCAACTTTAGTATCAAATTTAAGAGAAAGCAAAAAAGCCAACCCGCTAGGCCTACTTAGTGTGAAAATGTTGATCATAAGCTATATATTGAATATGTTCTTTTTTCCTTTTAATTGTATGGAACAAGTAAAAATTACCCGCAATTCGCGGCAGGATAAAAATAGTATCTCGTCTACTGTAAGATTATATTGTTACTTTATTTTTTAATGAAATGCGTCTAAACGACTCCATAAAATATAATTTAGAAAGCTTTGAAATTTTAGCCTTGACTTCAGTCATTAATATTAATATAAATAACTATTAAATTAAACTAAATTTTTTTTAATATAAGTAATAAAATATAATAATAATAATAATAATAATAATAATAATAATAATAATAATAATAGCTTTTGATAATAAGAGATGAAATATAAAATATATATCTATTTACTAAAAATAAAAACAACAACAACAACAATAGTAATAATAATAATAATAATAATAATAATAATAATAATAATAATAATAAAAATAAATAATGAATAACATAATTATAATAATACTATATAATAATAATATAATAATAATAATAATATAATAATAATAATAATAATAATAATAATAATAATAATAATAATAATAATAATAATAATAATAAAATCATGAATTTTAGCCTTGACTTCATTCATTAATATTACTATAAATTATTATTGAATTTAAATAAAACTCTTTAATATAAATAATAATAATAATAATAACAACAACAATAATAATAATAATAATAATAATAATAATAATAATAATAATAATAATAATAATAATAATAATAATAATAGGTTTTGATAATAAGAAATGAAATATAAAATATAAGTCTATTTACTAAAAGCAAAAACAACAACAACAACAACAACAACAACAACAACAACAACAACAATAATAATAATAATAATAATAATAATATAATTATAATAATATTATATAATAATAATAATAATAATAATAATAATAATAATAATAATAATAATTGTAACACCCCAAAATGGGGCTTAGTTGTAAACTGTAGTACATGTAGCTTTAACAGTTGTACGTTGACTTTAATTGGTGTTTTGTTGCTAACTGTAGTATAAATGTTGCTAAATAGTGTCTTAAATGTGAATTGGTGTTTTAAACATGAATTGGTGCGAATTGGTGCTAATTGGTGTTAAATGGTGTTAACTGGTGTTAAATGTGGATAAAAATGTAGTATGATGAAAAGTGTCATAAGTTGACCATGTTGACAAATAGTTGAACGGTTTTGGATAATGGTTCCAAAAATATCTCCGTTAGTTGAAACGGATAACCCTAAGTTGAGTTTTAAGTTGAATAGGAGAACGAAATACCCGAGAGGGGGTATTAGGCACTTAAGTCGGCCTATAGACTCTTTCTTCTTTACTGGATAAGCTTAAAACACACATACACACACTATAAACACATACATGCGTACGTACAACCATCCACACCCATTTGCTTGATCTTTTGAAAGAGAAATCAAGAAGAAGAATCAATTGCTAGTTGATTTCAGTAGAGATTCGAGATTATTAGACCTGTGTTCATCTTCTTCAAGTAAGATTTATTGTTCTAAACCTAGTTCTTCATGTCCTTGTGTGTGTGGTGTCAAAGTGAAGATTTAGAAGTGTTTTGATGTTGTTCTTGTGTCCAAATCATGTTAGTAAGTTAGTATATATGTTAGAAATGTTGTATAAACACTTGAATATGGATTCAAGTTGGATTTTGAGTCAAAAACTCGTAAAACAGCGTCTGTTTACGAACAGAGCAAGAACACGCTGTAAATATGGTTCCTACGGGCGTAGTATGATGTTACTACGGCCGTAGGGTGTTGTTTATGTTGCTACGGCCGTAGGATTGAATTTATGAGGATTACCACCTACGGGTGATGGAAACAAGACTACGGGCGTAGGATATGGTTGCTACGGCCGTAGTTACCCAAAGGATGCCTACTACGGGCGTAGTATATAGTTACTACGGCCGTAGGTCATGGTTCTTTGGCATGAACTCCTACGGGCGTAGTGCATATGTACTGCGGCCGTAGTATCTGTTGGAAGGTTGTCCTGCGGGCGTAGGGACATGTTCCTGCGGGCGTAGGAGGCTGTCAGAAGCCATGTTGACCTTTTGTTGAGATTGTTGTTAGTGCAGTCTGTTGTAGTGTATACTAAGGGGTGTTTATCTATGTTTATTGGTGTTAGGTGACTCAGACGATTCTGTGTGCTCTTGGGATTCCCGATTGCATATCTGCCTCTTGTAGTTTCGAGGTGAGTACTGGTTTCCCATGAGTCTCAGTAGGTAAGTTATCTGTAGTACATGTTGACACATGATTGGTGTATTGATACGTGGAAATGGAGGTATGTTATGATAAAGTTGTACAAGCATGCTTAGTATTATTATTGTTGATATGAAAGATATTGTTGTGATTATATGCGCGCATGAACTGGATCCTTATTGGATCAACTAGTTGTTTATGAAGTTTTGTCCGGACACTGAATTGGAGAACACGGAGGTCAGTCAGGTAGACGGGTGTCAATACTTGGCTGGGTTCTCGGGTAGACGGGAGTTAGTACCCGGGCATTAACGGTACTCAAGTAGTATACGCTTGGGTGATGGTCCTGCAGGCCGCCGTTCCTCTAAGGAGTAAGGTTCCTTGATAGATGGGAACCAACATGATAGATAATTGGCGTACTATGTGGACTGCTTTTGGGTTGTTGAGCGGGGTTAGCTCCCCTGCAACATACGACTACTGCTGACACGTTTGTCACGTCACAATATGATAGGATAGCATTGTGTGCTGTTCTGATACATGATAGCCTGCTTATTGTTGCTTATGTGTAATTGGTGCTCACTAGCTAGTTGTAGCTAACGGTGCAGGATTTACCTTTTTCGCAGGTTGATGCTAGAGGCCTGGTGAGGCGGGTACCGATGGTAGCTTTTGTTGTATATACCTTTTGGGGAACACGTTGTTGTTTTGGATCCGATGGTCGGTAACTAGTTGGTAACGCTTGTAGCTTTGAACTTGGCTAACCTTTTTGTTGTAATTAATTAGCCGAGTCAAACTGGTTGTTTTTGTAAATGGTGTTTATTTCCGCTGCAACACTTTTGATAATCGATGTTTAAAAAGTTTAAATTAACTCTAATTTTAAGCTCGTTAGGGGTGGCGTTACAAGTAGGTATCAGAGCCTAAGTTTGAGGAATTGGGTACTCGTTGAAGTATTCAATCTCAAGCTCGGGTCCGACCATCGTTAAGTGTTCCTATCTGGGTAATTGAGGTTGAGTTGAGTGATATGTGGCTGTCTTATGTGATAGATTAACTGTAGTATTTGTACGTGGTGAATAAATGGTGTACTAACTGTGGTCTACGTGTAAATATTTAGTTGAGTAGAAATGGCCGAGCGTAGAGCTACGACAGAAGAGGCTCTCAAACGAATGGAGGACGAGGCCTCAAGTGAACGACGGGAAGCTGAGGACGAGGCTTCTCAGCATAATGTGGAACCGCCAAGACATGATCAAGAGCAGGCGGCATATGTTAGACTGTTAGAGGAGGAGCTCCGATTGACGAGGGAGTTGTTGCAAAATGCTTTGGCAGCGAAGAAGCCAAAGAAGTGCTCTTACAAGAAGTTCTTGTCTTGCGGGCCAAAGGTTTATGAGGGTAGTGATAATCCCTCTGAGACTATTCGTTGGTTACGTGAGACGGATCAGGTGTTCGAAGCTTGTGAATGTGAACGTGAGCTTCGCGTCAGATATGTTGTTCAGAGGTTGAAAGGGCCAGCACTGGATTGGTGGGATACAGTTAAAGATACGTTGAGGCCAGAGGTGATTGATGCTCTGACTTGGGAGCAGTTTTCTGAGAAATTAAAAGCGAAGTATTGTACAGATTATGATCTGGAGCGACTGGAGAACGAGTTTAATGGTCTCCGTAAGGGGGATAAGCCTGTTGAGGACCTTATTCATGCTTTTACGGATAAGGTTAGATTCATACCGCATTTGGTGACTGATGAGAAAGCCAAGATGCGGAAGTTTGTAAACATGTTGCCACTTGATTTTCGCGCTCATGTTAGAGCTGCGGCTACTTTGGATCAGGCGTTTGAGATAGCCCGACAGATTGATGGGGATAGACGCCAGGGAAAGGGGGATCATGTTGTTGAGGGTCAGAAAAGGAAGTTTCAGCAGTTCTCAAAATCTGTTACTTCCAAGGGGCAGTCGTCGACTGGGGGAAAGCCTGATTCTTCGAAGAAGGCTAAGTTTGAGGGTTCTTGGTGCTCTCTGTGTCGCACCTACCATGCCGGTGATTGTTCGAAGGCCACTACTCGTTGTTTTAGATGTGGTCAGAAAGGGCACTCGGTGAATGAGTGCGAGTTTAAAGAGAACGTCTGCTATAAATGTCATAAGCCAGGGCACCGGATTACAGATTGTCGGTCAAAGTCAGACGCTGGAACTGGAGGATCTGCCTCAGGGCAGAAGAAAGACAACGCTCCCCGTGCTAAAGGGCGGGCGTTTCAGATGACAAAGGAAGAGGCCAAGGGTGCTGGGGATGTGATTACGGGTACTTTTCTTATTAACTCTACCCCAGCATGTGTATTGTTTGATTCTGGAGCTACATATTCATTTGTGTCTGTCTCTTTCTGTGATAAACTGCAAATGCCTGTATCTGTGTTGTCTGAGCCTGTAAGAGCAGAGACTGCTAGTGGTAAAGTAGTTTCTGTTGTAGATAGTGTTCCTCAAGCGGTTATTGATATCGACGGGAGTAGTTTTCCTGTTTCTTTTCTTTTAATGCCGATTGCGGGATTCGATGTTGTGATTGGGATGGATTGGCTTAGTAAGTTGAACGCTGAGATTTTCTGTTCCAAGAAGTTGATTAAAGTTCCTTTACCTAACGGGTCATATGCTGTGGCTCGTGGAGAGAGACGAAAGTTAGATATTCCTATCATTTCTCTGTTGAAAGCAAGAAAGTCGGTTTCGAAAGGCTGCGATTGCTATTTAGCACATGTGATTGATGCTAAACTGGAGAAACGTGTTGTTCGTGATATTCCGGTGGTGACCGATTATCTAGAGGTATTTCCTGATGAGTTGCCTGGGTTACCGCCAGTCAGAGATGTTGAGTATAGAATTGATCTTGTTCCGGGGGCTACCCCTGTGGCTAAAGCTCCATATCGTCTTGCTCCTTCCGAGGTTCGCGAGATGATGACGCAAATTCAGGAGTTGCTTGACAAAGGCTTTATTCGCCCGAGTTCTTCTCCTTGGGGTGCTCCGGTGCTATTTGTGAAAAAGAAAGACGGGACTATGAGAATGTGTATTGATTACCGGGAGCTGAATAAGCGAACGGTAAAGAACAAATATCCTCTGCCGCGGATAGATGATTTGTTTGATCAACTGCAGGGAGCGACGTGCTTCTCAAAGATTGATCTGCGGTCTGGATACCATCAAGTGTTAGTTGCTAACGAAGACGTCCCAAAGACGGCTTTCCGTACTCGTTATGGTCATTACGAGTTTTTGGTGATGCCTTTTGGTTTAACCAATGCTCCTGCTGTTTTCATGGACCTGATGAATCGGGTTTGTCGTCCATTTCTTGATAAATCGGTGATTGTGTTTATTGATGATATTCTCATCTACTCAAAGACTGAAGCTGAACACGAGTTGCATTTGCGAGAGGTTCTCGAAACTCTTAAACGGGAGAAGCTTTACGCTAAATTCTCAAAGTGTGAGTTCTGGCTACGAGAAGTTCATTTTCTTGGTCACGTGATCTGCAGCGATGGCGTGAAAGTTGATCCGGCGAAAGTTGAAGCGGTTATGAATTGGGGAGTTCCTAGAACTCCTTCTGAAGTTAGAAGTTTTCTCGGACTAGCTGGTTACTATCGGCGGTTTATCCGCGACTTTTCTAAGCTTGCGGGTCCTTTAACTAAATTAACTCGCAAAGATGTTGCATTCGTTTGGGCGGAAGCTCAAGAACAGGCGTTTCAATATTTGAAACGGCTATTGTGCGAGGCTCCAATACTTTCCTTGCCAGAGGGATCTGAAGACTTCATTGTTTACTGTGATGCCTCGTATTCTGGATTGGGGTGTGTGTTGATGCAGCGAGATAAAGTGATTGCCTATGCCTCAAGGCAATTGAAACCTCATGAAGGCAACTATCCGACTCATGATCTTGAGTTGGCAGCGGTGGTGTTCGCGTTGAAATTGTGGAGGCACTATCTCTATGGTACCAAGTGTGTGGTCTGTACGGATCACAAGAGCCTGCAATATGTATTCACGCAGAAAGAGCTCAACATGAGACAACGTAGATGGCTCGAGTTGATCAAAGACTACGATTGTGAGATTCGCTACCATCCTGGTAAGGCCAATGTGGTGGCGGATGCATTGAGTCGCAAGAGCTCTACCACAGATGCTAAATTTATGAAACTTACTGTGGTTCCCGATATCATTGCTCGATTGAAGGAAGCGCAGCAAGTAGCGTTACAAGATGAAAACCTAAAAGCAGAAACGATGAAAAAGCTGAAAGATCAGCTTTTTGATGATACTCGCGGACTAAAGACGTTTCAGTCTCGCGTGTGGGTGCCTCTTCATGGTGATAATCGTGAGCTGATACTGCAGGAAACTCATAAGTCTAGGCTGTCGGTTCATCCGGGCAGCACAAAGATGTATCATGACTTAAAGGCATTGTACTGGTGGCCTACTTTGAAGCGAGATATTGCTTCTTTTGTGGAAAAATGTCAGATCTGCGCGCAAGTTAAGGCAGAACATCAGAAGCCTTATGGCAGTTTGCAGCAACTAGAGATCCCTGAGTGGAAGTGGGATCACATTACGATGGATTTTGTGACTAAGTTGCCGAAGACCCTTAGGGGTCATGATGCTATTTGGGTCATTGTCGATAGATTGACCAAGAGCGCTCATTTTCTAGCTATCAGCGAGTCTACTCCGCTAGAAAAGTTAGCAAAGCTGTATGTAGATGAAGTGGTGTCACGACATGGTTTGCCATGTTCGATTGTGTCGGATCGTGATGCGAGATTTACTTCACACTTTTGGCAGAGCTTGCAACATGAACTTGGTACACGTGTTCATCTGAGCACGGCGTATCATCCGCAGACAGATGGCCAGTCAGAGAGAACGATCCAGACGTTGGAAGACATGCTTCGCGCATGTGTTCTTGAATTTGGTGGCGCGTGGGATTCTCACTTGCCGTTGGTCGAGTTCGCTTATAATAACTCGTACCACTCCAGTATTGGGATGCCACCTTATGAAATGTTGTATGGGAGGCGTTGTCGTACTCCCACATGTTGGTTAGAACCCGGTGAAAAGCAGTTTGCTGGACCTGAGATTGTTCAGATTACGGCAGATAAAGTGAAGATTGCGCGGGAAAAGCTCAAAGCGGCCCGTGACAGACAGAAAGTATATGCTGATCCTAAGCGCAGACCAGTTGTATTCCAGGAGGGCGATCGGGTGTTCTTGAAAGTTTCTCCTTGGAAAGGCGTAATTCGTTTTGGTAGAAAAGGTAAGTTGAGTCCACGTTACATTGGTCCATTTCGGATCATTCGCGTGGTTAATGATCAGACAGTTACGCTAGAGTTGCCTCCAGAGCTTTCTGGAATTCACAACACGTTCAACGTGTGTTATCTGCGTAAGTGTAAGGTGGAGGAGAACCAGATTCTGCCTCTACAAGAATTGAAGGTTGACGCTTCAAAGCGCCTAGTTGAAGAACCTGTAGAGATACTTGATTCTAAAACCAAGAAGTTGCGTCGAAAGTTGATTAAACTGGTGTTAGTTAAGTGGAAGCATAACCTGGGTTCGAATATGACCTGGGAGACAGAAGACGACATGAAAGCTAGATACCCTCACTTGTTTGTAGACGATCAGATTCCGAGGACGGAATCTTCTTAAGGGGGGTAGATTTGTAACACCCCAAAATGGGGCTTAGTTGTAAACTGTAGTACATGTAGCTTTAACAGTTGTACGTTGACTTTAATTGGTGTTTTGTTGCTAACTGTAGTATAAATGTTGCTAAATAGTGTCTTAAATGTGAATTGGTGTTTTAAACATGAATTGGTGCGAATTGGTGCTAATTGGTGTTAAATGGTGTTAACTGGTGTTAAATGTGGATAAAAATGTAGTATGATGAAAAGTGTCATAAGTTGACCATGTTGACAAATAGTTGAACGGTTTTGGATAATGGTTCCAAAAATATCTCCGTTAGTTGAAACGGATAACCCTAAGTTGAGTTTTAAGTTGAATAGGAGAACGAAATACCCGAGAGGGGGTATTAGGCACTTAAGTCGGCCTATAGACTCTTTCTTCTTTACTGGATAAGCTTAAAACACACATACACACACTATAAACACATACATGCGTACGTACAACCATCCACACCCATTTGCTTGATCTTTTGAAAGAGAAATCAAGAAGAAGAATCAATTGCTAGTTGATTTCAGTAGAGATTCGAGATTATTAGACCTGTGTTCATCTTCTTCAAGTAAGATTTATTGTTCTAAACCTAGTTCTTCATGTCCTTGTGTGTGTGGTGTCAAAGTGAAGATTTAGAAGTGTTTTGATGTTGTTCTTGTGTCCAAATCATGTTAGTAAGTTAGTATATATGTTAGAAATGTTGTATAAACACTTGAATATGGATTCAAGTTGGATTTTGAGTCAAAAACTCGTAAAACAGCGTCTGTTTACGAACAGAGCAAGAACACGCTGTAAATATGGTTCCTACGGGCGTAGTATGATGTTACTACGGCCGTAGGGTGTTGTTTATGTTGCTACGGCCGTAGGATTGAATTTATGAGGATTACCACCTACGGGTGATGGAAACAAGACTACGGGCGTAGGATATGGTTGCTACGGCCGTAGTTACCCAAAGGATGCCTACTACGGGCGTAGTATATAGTTACTACGGCCGTAGGTCATGGTTCTTTGGCATGAACTCCTACGGGCGTAGTGCATATGTACTGCGGCCGTAGTATCTGTTGGAAGGTTGTCCTGCGGGCGTAGGGACATGTTCCTGCGGGCGTAGGAGGCTGTCAGAAGCCATGTTGACCTTTTGTTGAGATTGTTGTTAGTGCAGTCTGTTGTAGTGTATACTAAGGGGTGTTTATCTATGTTTATTGGTGTTAGGTGACTCAGACGATTCTGTGTGCTCTTGGGATTCCCGATTGCATATCTGCCTCTTGTAGTTTCGAGGTGAGTACTGGTTTCCCATGAGTCTCAGTAGGTAAGTTATCTGTAGTACATGTTGACACATGATTGGTGTATTGATACGTGGAAATGGAGGTATGTTATGATAAAGTTGTACAAGCATGCTTAGTATTATTATTGTTGATATGAAAGATATTGTTGTGATTATATGCGCGCATGAACTGGATCCTTATTGGATCAACTAGTTGTTTATGAAGTTTTGTCCGGACACTGAATTGGAGAACACGGAGGTCAGTCAGGTAGACGGGTGTCAATACTTGGCTGGGTTCTCGGGTAGACGGGAGTTAGTACCCGGGCATTAACGGTACTCAAGTAGTATACGCTTGGGTGATGGTCCTGCAGGCCGCCGTTCCTCTAAGGAGTAAGGTTCCTTGATAGATGGGAACCAACATGATAGATAATTGGCGTACTATGTGGACTGCTTTTGGGTTGTTGAGCGGGGTTAGCTCCCCTGCAACATACGACTACTGCTGACACGTTTGTCACGTCACAATATGATAGGATAGCATTGTGTGCTGTTCTGATACATGATAGCCTGCTTATTGTTGCTTATGTGTAATTGGTGCTCACTAGCTAGTTGTAGCTAACGGTGCAGGATTTACCTTTTTCGCAGGTTGATGCTAGAGGCCTGGTGAGGCGGGTACCGATGGTAGCTTTTGTTGTATATACCTTTTGGGGAACACGTTGTTGTTTTGGATCCGATGGTCGGTAACTAGTTGGTAACGCTTGTAGCTTTGAACTTGGCTAACCTTTTTGTTGTAATTAATTAGCCGAGTCAAACTGGTTGTTTTTGTAAATGGTGTTTATTTCCGCTGCAACACTTTTGATAATCGATGTTTAAAAAGTTTAAATTAACTCTAATTTTAAGCTCGTTAGGGGTGGCGTTACAATAATAATAATAATAATAATAATAATAATAATAATAATAACAAAAATCATCATCATCATGCATATGAAGACAAAATCATAAAATGACAAATATTTTTCCTTCAAAATGTAAGTATTTATAATAGTAATTTTATAGTAAGTAGTCTAATTATATATGCAAAACCTTCCGAATGTTATAAGTGCCCGTTTAATTCGTGACATTTTCAGGGATTCTATAGGATTTGCATTTTTAATTCTAATTTGATATCTCATGTTTGGTTGAAAATAATAAGGAAGGGATTGAGATTTCAAATCCTATATGTGTGGGATTTCAAAATTGGAGGAGGGGTGGTATTTCTAAATCCATCATATATGGATATCAAAATCAGGACATATCTAACCAATAATTCACAGTTTGCCTTCACTACATCAACCAAAGCTTCATTATCGTTGTCGCTACCGTAATCGGTTACCACCATAACCGTCACTGGGATCACCATTGTTGGCCATCACCACCGCCGTAATCGTTTCCCTTCACCGTCTCCGTATTCGTTGTCATCTCCCTTTGTCCATCGCCTCTGTCACTACACTAACTGGCCACCGTCGTGACCTTCCCCGTCTCCACCGTAGCCTTTTTCCTGTATCTACCGTCACCCTTCCCCATCTCCGCCTCCGCTGCCATCGCTTGTCACCGTCTCCACTTCCACCGTTGTCCTTTACGACACCGCCTCCGCTGTCGTCACCCTTCACTTACACCGCCTCCGTTGTCGTCACCCTTCACCGCCCAATCCGTGTCCGTTGTCGTCACCCTTCATCGTCCAATCCGCCTCCGCCACTGTCGTCCATCGTCGCTTCCGCCGCCGTCGCCCGTCCCCGCCTCCACTGTCGTCGCTCTTCACCGCACCTGTCTCTGCGTCATCGCCCTTCACCGTCTTTGCCTTCTCTGTCTCCAATCCAGTCAAGTTGTGAAGATTACTCGACTCCTTTATCATCTTTGTCTTAGAAAGCCCATTGTCTTTTTCACGAACCAAACAAAAGATTTGATTGGATTTGAAATCCCATGAGATTTGAAATCCCTAGGATTTCAAATCAATGAACCAAACTCTCATAAGGGTTCTAAATATTTGATAGTTAACATTATCTATACTATATTATAAAACATTTAACTTTCTCTCTCTTAAAAATTTTAAGACTACTTAATTTTAAGTAGTACAAATTTTTTTGTTTAAGATACAAACACTTAAAACAATAGTCTAACTAATCATTCCCTTGATTATCTCTACTAATTTAAGACAATTATTAGTACTTTAATAAATCATTAAACATCATAAAATTTATTTAATTTATATCAGTTATGACTAAATTACTTACATCAATACAATTTTAAGGCTATAATATCTTTTTCTCTAATTCTTTAATAATAATATTATGAGTTGTTTTTCAAAAACTATTTTAACAACTAATAAAATGGTTGATTGTAAAAGAAAAGTAACGAAATCAGAAAAGTTAGAAAATGCATGGATAAGTTGACTAATATCGCATTTCACATATCATATCTTACGTTTTAAATTAAACATGTTATCGAGCACAAACTATTGTCATCGCTACCGTATTGCGCGGGTGCAATGCTAGTAATATAAGAGTTGTGTTCAATATAGTCCATATAAAAAACATAGTCCTAAATTTTAATATTCAATCACATGTGATTCAATATACAATCACATGTGATTGTAAAATCATTACATGTTAATTACGAAAATGTCACTCCGTCTAAATTTTTAAAATTCAATCTGTACTATGCATTAAATATGAACTATGTTAAACATTTAGCTATAATATAAATAAATTTTAATGAGAAGTTTAAAAGTTATATCACTCGTAATCATCACAAGATAAATATCATTACTTGCTACAATGTCGGCATATTTGGCAAATGATCAAAATATTTGTAATTGTGGTACTAAATTTGGGACCTATTTTTTCTTTTCTGTTTTACTTGAAAAAATAGAAATAAAAATTAAACATAAGACCTTCGATGCTAGTCTTTACCACAACAAAACCACCGTATGAGGAAACCATGACTAGAGGATTATAATCATAAAATAGTCATGACAGGTCATAACAAGTCCATCACTAAGATTGTTTATCAAATTGATTTTCAGGATTCTCGACTTGAAAACCTATGAACTTTCAAATCAAATCTAAAACTAATTTCTAGCATTCAAATTGTATTAAATATCAATGTAGTTGAAGTAAACATCACAATGATATGAGTTCTCTATGATATGTATGAACGTAGTAAGAGAAGAGACAATATGATAAACACGAAGAATGGTTAGTATATTATGGTTTGTCGACATGTATATATACATATAAGGTATTTACTAAACATACCTTGTAATATGACCAATGTAAATAACAATATCAAACTTAGCTAAAATATAAATAGACACAAATTTTTGTTAAAACAATCTCCCTCTTTGTGTCCATTTTACAACTAAGCATAATAAATGAGAATTGTCTTCTTCGTTTAAGAATTTGATATTGTTGAGGGAATCTTTAGCTTCAACATACTTGTTATTTTTCATCAAACAAATATATGCACCCCCTTAAGAAAGTAACTCTTGATCTTTAGCATTGATTTGAGACGTTTTCAAAAACTTGCTCCCCTTAAACATGTGGGCAGATGTCTTCTTTTGGCAGACAGATGGTGAAAAGTGATGTGGCTTTTTACAAAAAAAAATTAATAAAGTCTTAAGAGATGTTTGACTAGAGTTAAACACAAATGAGTATTTCAATTTAGAGAAAATGGGAAGATATGCATTTGTGTTAGCCTCCAAAAATGATTTTGTTTGACTAACATGCGCATATGGATGAGCAAAACTGTGATTTATGGAGTTATTAGCACCAATCTTCTTAGCATGCAAAATTACAGGGGAAACAAAGACATAATGGTTTTGAAAAAAAAAAAAAAAACATTGCTTTTTCATTCCTACAAAAAAAATTTCTCTTTTTCCAAATCTTTCTCCGACGCTTCACCCTCTCTAGAAATTTTTGCGAGTAAGATTTAAACATATTAGAATCAACCTTAGAGTTGGAGGTTTTCGGATATACAACACTCTTTGATGATATACATTATGCATGGACTTTTACCCAAACAATCTTGATTTCTTTACTTTTAAAAGACAAACTTTTTGACTTTTTCATAATTAAAAGAATTTGTGACTTTTTCTTCTATACAATTTTGTAAGTCTTGTTTAATTTCTAAGTTTTAAGCATAAACTGATTTTTTTCGGTCTAAATATTCAAAATTTTTGAATCTGTTTTGTTTTGAATATCCAACAATTGTTTCTCAAGTTTCCTTATCTAGTACCGTCTTCAATCTCAAACTCATCATAAATCTTATCTGATATTTGGAGGTTTTTAGACAAGTTAGAAAATTTTAAAAGAAGTTTGACATTTTTTTTCCATTTCATCTGCTTTCTTTTTATGTAGTTACCGAAAATCAACATGAAGATTGAGATTTTAATTTAGATATGCAACCTTTTTATTATGTAACAAAAAAGTTTTTCAGATAAAGACAATAAAACATTCACTACAAAAAAAATGCCATTTAGTGGCACAAAATTTTTGTGGCATTTAGATTTATGCCACTAATGTATGTTTTCAATGACATTTTTTATATGATGGTAAAAGAAACGGTTTTAATGGCATTTTATATCTTATGTCATTAATATAAAAAATTAGTAATGGCATAAAATTTGATATGCCACTAAAACTTCTTAAATTTTATGACACATTATTATAATATACCACTAAAATTAAAACTTATTATAAAAAAATTTAAAAATTACTTTTTCATTCTTCCTCTCTATTATACTCGTTCCCTCCATCAATTAATATTGATGAAAAAAGGCGGCATAAAATCCCTCGTACCCATTTTCACGACTAAAACTCTCTCACACTTGTTCCTGCCCAAAAATTCTCCTTTTCGACTTCAAATATCTTGCAATCGATTTCAGAATGAAGTTTGCTTCTTCCTGAACAATTTACTTTAAAGTTCCTGCAATCACATTTAATCTTAGAAATATACTTCAGTTCCTCTTCAACGATTGACCTCAATCTTCAATCTGTCTGAATCAACTTTTATATGTTGATAATTTCCAGCAATTGAGTTCATCTGCTACACGAATTGAAAGGATTTTAACAAAAATTCTCGATAGAAGCATAAACCATTGAAGCTATTGGAGCACACATGACCAAAGAAACTCTCAAGGAGCTTCTAGAGCATAAATGTACTACATTTTTCTGATTTAAAAATAACCCCGCTTTTTAGTTGTAGTTAAAATCTGAGTGTAGACCATGCGTATAGACTTTTTTTATATTCATGTTATGGGTTTTGTTTAACATATACAAATTATGGATTTGTATTTTACCTGCCCAGCAAGTGTTTTCTTGTTTTCCTATGCTTCCCAAGATGTTTGTTTATTTGCCTAGCTATGCTTCCCACTAAGTGTTTATTTGCTTTTGGTTTGAAATGATTCAAGTGTTTATTTGTCTATGCTTTCTACTAAGTGTTTGTTTATTTGTTTATAGAACTATTCATGTGTTTATCTTCCATGTTTGTTTGCCTCTGCTTAAGAACTATCCCAAGTGTTTATTTGTGTCTAGCTACCAAGTTTTTGTTTATATACCTCTACTTAGGACCCGTACCAAGTACTTGTGGGTTTTGTTTTATTTATTTAGTTTATGCTTAGGTGCCAAGTGTTTGTGTAAGTCAAGAATGAGTATATGATAGTATGAACTTTGAGAGAATTAGGGCAAAAACACCTTTAAGTGTGTGTATTCTATTTAATATGCCAAAGTTACAATAAAGGTTAGGGTTACATTCTATTTATACCCAAACCCTAAAATGCAACTTCTATTACAATAATATTGTCTAGATCTAATCACTAATACAGATCTAACAATCTCCCCCTTGATTTGATCTAGACAACGTTTCGTTCACTTAGGATTCTTTGCCATCTGCGGAGAGTGGCCATTTCTTGCATTTTCTCTTCAATCTTCTCTATAACCTCCGTTAGGCTTACTCTTGCAGATTGATCAAAGTCATCCTTGAGGCTGAAGTTGTGCTCTCTGATCTTGATCATCCAAACTCTGAGTGATCCATCTGAATAGGCATTTAGTTCGTTGATCCTCAGGAAGAACTTCTCCATATGACTGTTGAATAAAACTATACCATCATCTGTCTCACCAGTCTAATCATCCTTCCAAATAGTATGATACATTTCAAGCTCGTCAATTCTAGGATGAGAGGTGTTCGACTTCAATACATTAATCTTTGCTTTATCTGCCTCTGCACCAAGCTGGAGATCAGTTCTTTCAGCAAGTCTGATTCTTTGCTTCATAAAGTCCAACAAGATCATATAGCCCGCATAGTTTGCACGAGAACTATCTTTCTTAGCTTCAAGTACTTCCAATATATATTCAATGTCTGCAAAGCTGAGGTGCTTCAAGTCCACTTGACTGAATCCATAGTTTTTCTTATCTTTGGATTTGCACCAGTAACCTAAGGTTATGCAACGTTTGGTTGTATCAATGGTTTAGCTTTAGGTGATTTTCAGCAAACACGATCTTGAGCCTTTAATCAAAACGATTTAGTAAGAATATTTGTTCTCTCCCCTTTGCATGTAGCTCTGGATCTGGTTTATTTCATCAGAACGTCTTGAATTTTCATTAAGCACTATCATTGTTCTGAAATTGAATTCTTTCTCTTTTGTTGTTCTTTCTTTTCCATGCTCCCCATTGACTAGACATTGAATTCTTTCTCTTTTGTTGTTCTTTCTTTTCCATGCTCCCCATTGACTAGACATGTATAATCTTTTAGCTCTATTTGTCTCCCCCTCAACACATGAAACATTTCTTGATCGATAAGTTCAAAATAACCTGAATTAAGTATCAAAGTTTTTCTCCCCCTCATGATGATCAGGATTCTTCATGAACATCATGTACATGAACTCTATTTTCGGCTTGATTTTGACCTGAATATATATAAACACTTGAAGCTTTAAACCCTCATCATGAGATTTAGTTGAAGGATGGTGTCACCACAATGATATAACAATTTTGACCTGAATACATGAACTCTAAAGTTCCCGTGGGGTAACACCGAAATCACATAGATTCTCGTTAACACAACAGTTTAAATAAACTGTGTGACCTACTTTCAGCGTTGGCATGATGTTAGCAATGGTAGGATTTCCATCTAATCATCGTGAATATCACAAAAGATATCACTCCAAGATGTTCCGGTAGTTACGAAAACTAGATATGCATTATAAATCCAACATGTGTCCTAAGAAATGAAATATATATTCAAATAAGCTCTAGACTCGATATGTGCATGAAAGAAGTCGGGGACCGGAGTAGCTGTCCTCCTTGTTTCAATATCAACAATCTCCAAGTGAGATGTCAATAGAAATGTGCTAATTCTCCGTGTGAAGTTGAAACAATTATATTTTAAGAGATAATTGAGTAGCTGGGTGGGGTTAGTGCATTGCATCACTGGGTCCATGATGTCTAGTTCAATACCAAATCTCAACGAATGAGATCCAGTAGTAGATGTGGCTACCCAGATGTATACTGTTTGGTAAGGATCTTTCTTTTCTTTTGATTCTGTCTCACCCTCAGCTCTCTAAATATTTTTCAACTTCTCCCTCAAATTCTCTTTCCAAATTTATGTATGTATCTCTGTTTGTTAGATACATAAGGACACTTGTTATCATTCGTAACCGGATGAGAAATCATGTGATTTAAAACAAGAATGATTTGCAAGAAAGATTCAGTTGAGAAGGATTGTCAAGGAAGATTTGAACAATCAAAGATTATGAATAATCAGAGTATGTTGACAAGAATGTCACAGAATGATTTTAACATTAAGCTCAAGATAATATGTTGATCATATGCACCCCATCTCCTGTTCCACCCCTCTCAGTTTCTTTTTACCTCTGCACACTAATCAGTATCCCGTGATAACTGATTATGCTCACCTAGATGACCTAGTAAGTAACCCTTACTATCGCTTTCTAGAATATGGTGAGCTCCTGGGGCAGGTCCTTCCGGTTCTGGATTGACCATAGGAGTATAAATGCCTACACTCCCTCACTCATGGTGCGTTGTGATCACTGAAATTATATCACATGAATGAACGGTTTCCAGAAAGAATGAAACATTTAGCACAGAAGGAAGGAATTATTTGAGATGGACACGCGGAAATGAAAGGCGATCATTCAAAAGATCAACAAATGAGTGAATCAAGAAAGATATCAGAATGAAACAATGAGTGAATACCTTCTTGAACAGATAACATCAAACGAAAACCAAAAATATTTTTGAATTTTGAAATTTTATAATGTTTTTTGATTTTCGATATTTGAATGTTTTTGGATTTTTCTGATAAGAAATACGCATTAAAAACAAACTCCCCCTAAATTGATGCATGAAAATTGTTTTTCATCAATTAGGTGAAGATAAAATTTTGCTCCCCCTGCAAATAACAATCAATTAGAAAGCAAGTTATATTATGAAATGATAAAACTGCACAAAATAAGCATCTCAGACATTAGACTCGGGCTAATGCTGAACAAAATGAATTTTGAATTGAAATGCAGGGAGACTCCAACATCTTGGAAAGATATGAGATTTAAACCACTTCAGCACACTGAACAAAATGATCTTCATTGTGCTCCAACAATGTCTCTCTCAAACTTTCTTTCCCTTCTTCAGTTCTCAAAGAGCATGATTTCTTTTTGAACAGAACCTCCATACCCTTATCACAGAACTGTCCAATTGAAAATAGATTGTGGCCAAGCCCCTCTACATAAGATACCTTTTCAATCCTAACATTCCCTATTTCCAAAACTTTGTGGCCGAGGATTGGTGCTACCTGGTCATTCCCAAACTTGACATTTCCAGAATATTTGTCCACAAACTGTTTGAGAAGACCCTTATCCCCAGTCATATGCTTGGTACACCCGGAGTCCATGTACCAAAGATTGCTCTTCTGCACATAGAAACAAGGGGTGAATACCTTACCCATTGTGAAATGGGATGAGGTATGTTAGAGATAGAAGCAGAAGAAATAATAGGATTAACAATCAAAGATTCAGATTTCTTTTGCTGTTTTATCTGCCACTTCTTAGGTTGCCATTTTTGTTGAGGGGTTGTGATTGGTTTGTTATTTTTATGGACAACAAATTTGTTTTGAAGAACTAATTTGTTGTTTTCTCTTTTGTTAACAATGCAGTGTGATGATGGCACATGACCGTTGACATGATGAACAGTGTTGTGAACACGTTGTGGTACTGGTTTGTTGTTATGCTTCAAGGATTGAGAAGATGAAAAAATTGGTTTGGATTTACTCAAAAATGTTTGTCTCAGTGAACGATTGAGTTTCTCTACTTCAATCTTTTGAATTTGTGCTCTTCTCTCAGACTCAGCTACCATGCGCATCTCCTCAAGATGTTGTTCCCATTGACCAAACAGCATTGGTAACCTCCGATGGGCATATTTGCGTAGAAAAGATCTGAGTTCGTTTTTCTTAATCCATTGATGGATAATGTAACCCTTACGGTTAACAAACCAAGTAAAGATCATATCTTCTTCAGGATTCCTCCAGTTTGGAACAGATTTGAAACCACGTAACATTCAATCTTGATGATATGAACATGCATTTATACAATGACCTTCAACACAACCAACACTAGCACAAAAAATTTCATTTTTCACATCTTGTGATTTTGAAATATCAGTTTGGTTATTTGAAGTATTATCAGACTTTTTCTTCCAAATTAAACTAGACTTACAGTTTTTCAAACAACGTTTATGATGAATGACACAAAAAGAAGGGAAGTAATGACGTTTTCTAAAACTATGTTGTGTCTTGTGTTGCTTGTCCACAACTGTTGACTGCTTGATTGTTTAGGAAACATCTGGCTTCTTCTCAGCTTGTGGCACTTCTGTCTTCTTTACCTTTCTCACTTCTGATTTGAAAACAGTTTTGATTTTATCTGATTCAGAAGAAAAGGAAGAAGATTTGTTTGTTTTGTTAATGTATGAAGTTCGATAAGAAGATGATGCAGATGTTGAAGGCTTGGTGCCTGATGTAGATCCCTTTTCACAAATACTCGTTGAATCACAAAACTGATTGCATTTGTGAGATACATATTCTCTACAAGCTTTTGGGCAAGTAGGAATTTTCACACTCCATCCAAGATCATTTTCTTCAAGAAGTCGTGCCATTTTCTCATCTCTCATTTGTTTCTCGATCTCATAAGTAATGATTTAAGGAAGAAGAATGTGTGCACAGTCCAAATTTTCTAGATTAGAAACATTTGTTTTTGCTTATTCACTTATTTTTCTTTTCAAATTTTCACACAACCGAACGATTGTTGATTCGTGAGTCTTAACTTTCTTGTTTGCATTTTTCAGTTCTTCAGAAAATTCTTGAACTTGATTAAGTAAAACATCATTTTCAAATTGCAGTTGATTCACAAATTCAAAGTCAAAATTATGAACACGAGCAGCGGAAGATTGTGTGAAAAACAACTGTTCTTGCAAAACTAGAGTATCTATCTCAAGCATGATGTTGTTAATTATGCAATTTGTTTCTAGAATTTCCTGTCGACTCTGTAATTCCATATGAGGAATATACACACGTGGTGCATAAGAAGTAACTGTTTGCTCAGGCACTTGAAAAAGTAAACTTTCAGAATGAAAACCAGTTTTGTTTTTGACATGTGATTCATTTGTTGTTTTATATGATGCATTCAGTGAGTCATAATTAAATGTTTGTTGACATTTCGTTGTGGTTGTCCTTTTGAATGTTTATTCTTGTGTGACTTCCTCTGCAGCAACAAACACCATCTTTTCAGTTAAGCCCTGATTCATTCTGTCAGCCTGATATAGCTGAGTGCAATTGATTTTCGTGAAGAAGTCGCTTTCATCATACCTTAGACCCTTATACTTATTTCTAGTATCTGGTGTTAAACTTTTGAAAATAGTATGACGAGTTGTGGGTTTCTTTCTAACAACTTCTTCAAGATTATTCACTTTTGTTTGCAAAGACAATTTTTCTTTCAAAATTAGATTTAAATTGATTTCAGCACTCAACTTAGCAGCATTCAAGTCATGGATTTTTCTTTCAGTTTGCTCTTGAACTTGACTTAACTCATCTTCCTTTTGTCTGATTATTTCCTTAAGTTGATTAAGACTAACTGTGTGTTCAGATGAGACGGCTTGGCTCATTTTAAGATTGAGGTTTTGTGATTGCAGTTTCTGGTTTTTGGCAGTTAAGATTTGTACTTGATTAACTAAAGTCATAATATGATCAGCAGAAATATGAGAGTCATTGAGATGTACCTTCTCAGCAGTAGACACAGACTCAGTTGAGAGAGAACTGGTGCTGGAAGAAGCTTCTTGAATTTCATTGTCACTCTCATATTCACTTTCAGGATCTGACTCGTCAAACTTTGCCATGAACCCTGTATCAACTTCACCCAGCAGTGCATCCTCAATATCAGCTTCACCCTCAACTATCTCTCTCATCTTCACTTTCCCCATCTGTCTCCAGAAATTCAGACTGTTCCACTTGAGCCATTAGTACAAATTGAGTCTGAACTTCAGTATACTCTTCACGATAAAGCACGGGAGATTTAGTGTCAGAACCAAATGAAAGTGTTTCACTATAAGTACTCATTGTAGGATCTTTGCTCTGAAAGGTTCCTTAAATCACTGAAAATTTTCTAAGTATGAACCCCAATCAATATTCTAAAATTCCGATTGAAATTAGACTTCCGATCAAGTTTGAAGTCTGAATTCCGATTAATTGATTCCTATTTAAGGGAATCCGAGTAACTTGAATCCGAGTGAGTAAAACACACTAAATCCGAGTGTTTTAATCGGAATCCGACTTAAGAGCACAATCCGATTGTTCTTACTTTTGATTGAAGTTTGAATTCCGAGTAGAATTCGAATCCGAGTGTTTTAGTAGGAATCCGATTGTTTTAGTAGGAATCCGATTGCTTTTGTCGGACTTGATGTAATCCGAGTAAAATGAGTCGGAATTGACGTAATCCGGGTAAAATGAGTCGGAATTGATGAATTCCTACTGATTCACAGGTTAAATCCGACTGATTCAAGTCATGAAATCCGACTAATTCATATCCAGATCTGAAATTCAAAATTTTCAAGTAAATCTATTCCAAATGATTCCAAAACTTCCAGATATGATCGCAACTATCAAATAAACAGTTCTAATACATAATATCCCAAGTTAAAACACAATAAATCGGATTTTCAATAAATTTTTCTAAGAACTCGAAAAAGCTTCAAACCTCCATTACTCCAAATCTGTTGTTTGTATTAATCTAGAATCGATTGTCGAGTGTTAGATTAATGATTTCCTTCCTAATGACCCACAAAACAGCACTTTAAACCCATCAGATATGCGATTTTGATTCCGAACCCGAGAGTGACTTCTTCTTCAAGAAAACTTTGAAACTTGATCAATCCTTTGCTGTTTTGGGGTGTTCTTGCTCGATTCACTACAGAAACCAATCAGAGTTGGCTCTGATACCAATTGTAAGTCAAGATGAGTAGATTATAGTATGAACTTTGAGATAATTAGGGCAAAAACACCTTTAAGTGTGTGTATTCTATTTAATATGCCAAAGTTACAATAAAGGTTAGGGTTACATTCTATTTATACCCAAACCCTAAAATACAACTTCTATTACAATAATGTTGTCTAGATCTAATCACTAATACAGATCTAACAGTTTGTTTATTTGCCTTTGCTTAGGAACTATCCAAGTTTTATAAGAGATTCACACTATCAAAAGATTTGGCTAAATAAAGGTTGATAGTGTAAATCTACATATTGAAGTCATCTATTTAGTAGACTCAGTTGCATTATACATCTTGTGTTTCCCCCCCTAACTTTAGGTTCAAGATTAAATTGCGAGGTGCATGTTCATCAATGTGGATTTGATTTATTTCTGTTGGGACCAAATTGTAGAGTCTAGCTTTATTTAGATAGGGAGAGACAATGAGAAAGCCAAAACCAAAAGAAGTTTACTTGTATCAAACCAAGATCCAAGAAATTCGGATTCTTTTATTTTTTCATCTTATTTTAGTCTAGTTATTGGTTAGTCCTCCTTGTACACTTAAATATCGAAGGCAAGTTTGTATAATATATGTGGCTGCTTTTTTTATTTAATTATTCAAATCTGCTAGTGGCTGCTTTTTTATTGAATTATTCAAATCTGCTGGTGGCTGTTTTTTATTGAATTATTCAAATCCGCTGGTGGCTGCTTTATATATATATATATATATATATATATATATATATATATATATATATATATGTGTGTGTGTGTGTGTGTGTGTGTGTGTGTGTGTGTTAAAAATATTTTTTCATTAATATTTTTAGGTCCCCTCATGTTTCAAACAACTCTCTATCAGTTAATCAAAGATGACCCTCGGGAAGTATACAAATGGTATCACTTTAATTTTTTCACATAAATATAGTACAAGGACAAATGATCGGTTGTCAATATTGAAAGTTTTTTTTACAAGGAATTGCTAATATCATTGATATGAAGATTGAGAAAGAAGTTCACGAACATAATGAAGTTTTGAGCTTTTAATCAAAGATTTGTTAGTTTAATGTTATATGTTTGATATTTAGACTTCATTAATGATTATTAGACATTTGGTTCCAAACATCTGAAATTTTTTGGGAAGATGATTAATTTATTATTTTTAGCAATGTGTTATAATTTCTATATTTTATAGTTTTATTTTTATTTTATATTATAGTAGAAAATTAATTTCAATAAGAGTGACACTCAAATGGATAACAGGACTTTTGTGGCAAAAATTATGTTCCAGTAGAAGTAGGTATGAATTTTTATATAGCAATAGTTTTTATTGGCATAAAATTTGTGTCAGAAAAGACTTTTAAGATATTGTGGCAAAAAAAATGTCACTAAAAGCCTAAAAGTCTGCAATGGCACCTTTTAGTAGCACCTTTTAGGTTCTTTGTGGCATTTTTTATATGCCATTAATTATATTTTTTCGTAGTGATTGTTCACGAAATAAAAGTTTATATATAAAATGTGAACTTCACAACACCTTCATTACACAATTTAAACCGTTGCAACATCCTTTTCCTTTCTTCCTAACCTTTACATTTTCACAATAGAAGGGTGGCCTGAACATTGCATTTCAGGAAGAAAAAGAAATGTGTTCGAACATTTAAGGGCCGAACCTTTCCACAAACCTTCAATTCACCTCGAAATGTGAGGTTTTATATCCGCAATTAAATATTTATATTCAAATCGAGAGAGGAGATAATGAAAGAGACTTATATCATTTACCAAAGCTCACATATCAACGTTAGGCCATGCGTTATACCTTACCTGTAACTTTTTCTTACCTAATGTTACATTAGTGTCACATCATTCTCCTTCCTCTTACCCAAATTAAGTGATATCTCTTCTTTAAACTATCCCTATTTTTTTTTATATTAATAAATAAAATAGGTGCGAGTGTGTGATTGGTTGAGATGGGGTGGGGGGTGTCAGCTTCTTGATCGAGTCCACAAACCTGAGGCCCTTACTCGATGCATTTACTCGCTGGTGCCGTTTTGGTAATCCTTGGCTTACCCGAGCCTACTCGATTAAATCGAGTCATGTACAACGAGCGGCCTTAGTAGGTAAAAAGATAAAATATAAGAATTTTATAGTAAGAAATCAATTTATATATGTCAAACCTTCCAAATGTTCTAAGGTTATAAATAAAAGGAAAAAAGCAAGTTTTCATATGAATCCAACCTACCATATATGTATGAGTATAAATATCTATTAGTTAATAAGTTAATATTATAAAACAAATAATTTTTCAAATAAAAAGTCCAAGTTAGATCAATCGTAGTCAG
Organism: Pulicaria dysenterica; assembly: GCA_947179395.2. Classification (NCBI taxonomy): domain Eukaryota; kingdom Viridiplantae; phylum Streptophyta; class Magnoliopsida; order Asterales; family Asteraceae; genus Pulicaria; species Pulicaria dysenterica. Next base: position 84,518,952 of record OX359288.1, read on the forward strand.
CATAAGATATATGTCATGACTCACTATGATTCCGACATATTTGGCAAACGACTGAAACATTTGAAGCCACGTATTTGAGAAAAGAAATACATCACAACTTGTATTAAAAACAGATATATTATCGACTAAAATTATTCGTATATGATGTATTATGTGAGTATATTAATAATATTAACAAAAGTTATGAAAGAGTCCATGCACATAGACTTACCTTTTTGAGTTTTTGTTTGGATCCAAAACGATAAAACTTGTGACTTGTGACATAAAAACGGCACCTCCGTATTAACCCACGTCGACCACAAAAGACAGTTATCACTTTATTTTCAGCATTCCAAAACAAGACACTCGTTAAATAAAACGGCGCTACTATAGTCACTACATGTGAATCTTTATATATATATATATATATATATATATATATATATATACAAACCTCCGAAATCTCACAATTCAACACAAAAATACACACATCTACACACTTCGCCAATCCATGGTGTTACCGGAAATTATGGCTCCGGTGATAGTAGTCATGGTTCCTCTACCATTACAAGGCCACCTGAACCAGCTCCTCCACCTCTCCCGCCTTGTCTCCGCCCACAACGTCCCCGTCCACTTCCTATGCACCACCGCCCACGGCCACCAAGCCAAGCTCCGAGTTCAAGGATGGAATCCTAACACCGTCTCCACCATTTTCTTCCACGACCTCCCTATTCCACCCTTTGAATCTCCACCTCCTAACCCTTACGCCGCCAATAAATTCCCTTCTCATCTTCAACCTTTATGTGAAGCCGCCACCCAGCTCCGTCGTCCCGTGGCGTCCCTCCTCCGTAAACTGTCACCCACCACCCGCCGCCTTGTTGTCATCCATGATTCGCTCATGGGTTCAGTGGTTCAAGACTTTGTTTCGTTACCAAATGCGGAATCTTACACTTTTCATAGTGTGTCCGCCTTCTCCATTGCTTTATATACTTCGGAGAAAATTAAAGAAGAGATCATCCGCATGTTAGTTGAACCGCATGCACGGATGAACGTCGACCTCTCATTCGAGGGTTGCTTCACTTCCGAGTTTAAGAAATTTATCGCTGATCAACACGAATACACAAAACTTAGCTCGGGTCGAATCTACAATACCTGCCGAGCCGTCGAGCAGCCGATCTTGGACCTGCTTGAAAACGATGCAAGAGATCGAAACAAGTTACTTTGGGCTCTTGGACCCTTCAATCCTGTGGAAGTAAAAAGGTCATTACATATAATCCATCTATTATTGCGAAAATAAATATTTCTGAACTTTTATATATAATGTGATATAATTGGTGAGTTTGGGCGGAATTTTCCGTTTTTAGAAAAAAAATAATCATCTAATCACAAAAGCTTAAGGTTATATTTTTGAAAAATAAGTTTTAAAAATCTCTATATAGAAAAAGTTAGAATCTACTAAAGTTTATGAAAAAACTTTTTTTTTTTGCATAAGTAATTAAGATTCATTTAATTATATTTATAACTTTATTTTTAAGTGATTTTACATTCTAAGTCATAATTACAACTATTGTTTCCAATAGTACATGCATATAAAGAAATTAATGTTGCAGAGATTCAGCTGCTCAAACAATATATTCCAATTAATTATATACCAAACATACTTAATAGTTATGAATGCGCACTTTAAATCATGGATAATTGCCAAATTCTCTTACCGAACACTATTTTTATATTATTATTGTAGAAACATTAAAAGAAGATTTCTGATACTAATAATATATATATGCATTCTCGTAAACTAATATATATGGCATATTCGTTATATATAGGGGATCGAATGTTACCAGAAAAGATGGTGGTCCTGTAGAACGATGCCTAAACTGGCTTGACAAACAAGCATCCAACACTGTCATCTTTGTTTCTTTCGGGACTACCACGTCGTTCACCCAACAACAAATAACCGAGATCGCAATCGGACTGGAAAAAAGCGATACAAAATTTGTGTGGGTGTTACGAGAGGCCGATAAAGGTGAAGTTTCAAAAGATGAAATCGTTGATCATGTCCGACTCCAAGAAGGTTATGAAGATCGAGTTAAAGAACGTGGCTTGGTGATCCGAGAATGGGCTCCACAGTTGGAAATACTGGCTCACGCATCAGTCGGTGGATTCATGAGTCACTGTGGATGGAACTCGTGCA